>OU427000.1:2760862-2920862 GCA_911387935.1 Dolichovespula saxonica | reverse complement strand
CGACCGACTTCATTCGACGAAATTTATTGCACCCTTACCCCACCCCCTCCCTTTCTCTATGCTGCCACCATCATCACCTCTCTCTCTTTCCCTCTCTCCCTCTCACTCATCTCCTTTACGTTACGAACTTTCCACAAAGATAAAAGCAAAGTTTCTCGTGTGTCTCAAAGGAGTTCGCGAGAGGAGTTTCCGGCTCGTGTCGTCTACTTAACTGCACGCATAAATTTTGCGTAATATCGCGTTATTCGCGTGGCACCGAAAGAATGACACGTTCATAAGATGTTTGCCAAGGTCCGTGATCATCCTGAAGATTAATAAGACGTTGGTTAAAGTTAGTCGATCGATTTATGTGATACCTACAATACCATAAAATTCGTTTTTACGAATTCGCTAATACGAACGTTGAATTATAAATGAAATTCATTAAAACGATATGCTCGTTGCATCTTACTCGAGTGTACTTACTCGTTATACGGTCGTCGGTTTAAATAAATTAGAACACAGAATCCAGTATTTCGCATGTTGATCTCATTTTTACATCATTTTGATAGTTATGAGGGTGAGGGTGGAGGTGGAGGCAATGAATAATAATACTTTGTTACGTTACGCGCGATTATTATTTCTTATCAACGAGTAATACATCGTTCGTATAATTCAAATTCGTATTGTCGTTTAAATAGTACAACGTAAAACAGAATGCACATTTATTTTTAATTATATGATGTTATTTAAGTAATACGATGTAAACACTGTGCACATCTATATTTCATATTGGACAAATATTTGTTCGTGTACACGACAAAATTTATGATGTCCGATATTCTCTCATAGTCCATCGCTCGTCCTGTCTGAGATAAGTATCGAGTAGTTGACAGTATAAGACCAAATATTTATGCAGTAACTTTACACTTTTCTCTATTCTCTATTCGTTTCGTACCATACCTCGAACAGAAACGCACTTCGTTCGTACGGTTTACCTTTGAGCAATTTCTTTCATAGGGCAACGTTAGCGAAAAATACACGACCTCGCAACGACTTGCTTCATAAAATTAGCATTTTAATGGTAATTCTTTTTACGTTTTGAAAGTACTAACGACGGGCACGTAATGTTTCCTAGACCTTTTAAAATTGACTTTTACTTATCGTTTTCTTTTTAACGTTTTTAAACAGTTTCAAATAGATGTTCAATAAGGTCTGATCGATCGCCATAAACGATGCAAATGTTTAGGGCAACTTTTTTACTTTTTTTTTATTTTTTATTTTTTTTTATTTTTCTTCCTCTCATATTTTAAACGAGAATGAGATCGTACGCGTGGTTAAGTTAAGCGAAATTACGAATAAATAAAATTATTGATCGGCGCTCTGTAACATTAACAAGAAGATATTTAACGTATTAAATAAAGGAACACCGTAACGAACGATAAAGGAGAATAAGAAATAAAAAACAGGAGGAAACCTAAATACGGAAACAAGATGCACCCTGGAACGAGCATCGCTGATTTTTGTTTTGCGTGTTAACCAGTCGTGTTTGTTGGCGCCTCAAGGAGGTCTTTCACCTTGCTTCTAACCATCCCTTAAACGTTACGTGGCTAATTACTTGGCACCGTTATGGTCTCGTGCGAGGGCGTGCTTCGATGTAAATGTCATTTACGGCCGGGAAATATTTCGATTTTATTGTACGAAATATCATATTGAATTTGTTTTTAACTATATGTATATTCAATTGAAATACTTTCTTAACGTTATCGAGTCAACGTATATTCAAGATAAAGAATAGAAAGGGGAGGGAAAGGGAGAAAGACGTATCCATCATGTTCGCTAATATTTGATGTTCGGAGATTATGTTTGTGGCTGCAATAATACCGGTCGAAGTTCAACCAGAGAAAGGAAGCGTACACGAGTAAACTCACGTCTTTTCGATTGTGTTGACCGGCCCTACTAGCTACTACTGTTTCTACGATAGGTTACCTATAATTGACAGAGCTTCTCCGTCTCATCTCTATTTCCCCATTTCGTTCACATATTTATTTAGCTACTAGAAATTCTGGATTCGATCCGACTTTACTCGGAAATGCTATATTATGATTCTTCTTTAATTTTTTTTTTTTATTCTTTTTTTCTTAAACAAAATGAATCGAACGAGTGTTTTGAATTATCGTATTATATCAAATAAGCTATTAATTTAATCCGATATCTTGATAGATATATTGTGATTCTTTTGAAACTTATATAGAATAGAAAAAGATTGAAAGTCTTTTTATATTCTATTATCTCTCGTTTGGTCGATGCGTGTTTCTAACGGAACATTCGAGACTATTTCTTATACATAGAAACAACTCATAGTACGAAAGATATTTAGATTACGATATTCTTATCGATATTAATTAAGAATTGCAATTACATAATAATTCCCTTGGAAAGTGGTGAATTATCGTGTCGTTCGTGCCACACGTACACGTCAGACAATTTATTTCAACGCGTTCCATTCGTTCGTTCGTTTCACCCTTTGAACGTCGAATCGAGCATTGTGGTCGGTTGACCACAAACTGAAGAAGCGAGAAAGAAAAAAGAAGAAAAAAATGGGGGAAATGTAGGCCGAGGGGAAAAAATTCATGGTTGTCCGGTGAAAGTTGATACTCGGAGGTAGAGAGGAGTGACAGTACCTGATGAGTGTGTGTCTTTGTGTGTATACGTGCGTGTGTGCATGCGAAGAGAAGGGTCGTACAACAACGAAAGGGTCGCTTGAGTCTTAATTAACTCGCTCTGCTGGCTTGCTCCTGGCCTTTTACTTTCTGCTTTTCTCCCTCTCTTCTTCCTACACCATCATCGGCTTTAGCACACGCCTTTTCAGTCGCTTTTCCTCTCCTCCCTACTAAATCCATCTCTTTCTTTCTTTGTATCTTTTGTTTTATATACAGTCGAAATATTTGTAACTTTGTGCTATTCTATCGTCGGAAATTCATTTCTTTAGAAATAATTTTGTTTGTAGGAAGATAAATAAGTAAAGTTAATATTCATCGTTAAAGAAACAGAAGAAATTTATTAGGTTTTGTATACAATAGACTATTATATCGCCCTTATATAAAGCTAAAGTTCTCTATATAAAGCGAGTACGTATAATAAATTGTTACTTGTGTTCATATCTATATCCAAGGTTTTTTAATATAAAGGTGGCCTATATAACTCGACTATCCAACTTCGTTATTGTTAATTAATTTAATATTTTAATAAAATATTTATTTTGTAAAAAGTTTGTTCCTTTATTCGTTTATAATCTCGGTCGATCACAGAAGGGAGAGGGGAGAAATATATTCTTGCAAATGTATGCATGATCTAAATTTGTATAGTCTATATACTACTGGTAAAATGCTGATTCATGTAACACGGAATATATACCATGTGTTGCTAGTAGTATACCTATTTACTTATTAATGTATATATACTTTATGCATTCATTGTTTTGAGTTTATTAAATAAAAACATTTGGTATAAGAAACGGACTCAATTCGTATTCGGATGAAGAAATCACATCGTATAAAAATACGTTTCGTATTTTCTTGTACTCCCTTGATGGTTTCGTTTATTCCCTAGATGGCTTGAATCTTATTTTCAAGAAAATTTGCATCGACCGAAGGGCCACGCCAACGTTTGGTGTGTGGTTGATTTTCATTCTTTTTCTTTTTCACCCTCATCCTCAGTTCCATCCCCCATCCCCCAGCTCGCTTGAGCTGACATCGTATGTACTTACTTACGAGGAGCTTCGTATGTTCGATTTAACTCTAGGAAATGAAATAATGTGAACAAAAAGGGTGAAACCGGAAATGAATTCGTTTTTTCAAAAACGCAAAATTAATGACTATCTTGATTCTCTGTGAAAAATAAGAAGAAATACAAATAACAAAAAGAGAAAGATAGACAAAAAAAGATCAATTTACTGAAATGAATTTTTTAATTTATTCTTCTTGATGGAAAATGATGTCTTTTTGAATACTAAAAAATTTTCAAAATACGGAACTATCGTATAATACGGTTGAAATAAACACGACTGTCATGATATGCACAATAAAATTTAAACTCTCATAACGTGGCAATGGTTTTTTTTTGCAATTGTTTTATGACGTTCGTACTCCGGATATTAAGCTATATTTAAAAGATATGTTTACTTTTTCTTTTCTTTTTTTTCTAACGAATTTAAAATATACGAAGTAACATCGAGAGAGAAAAATTCGATATATCTCTAAATGTTTAATAAAATTATTAATGTAAACATTTAGGTTATGACAAATTAGGTTCTTTTTTAATCTCTTTCTTTCTTTTATTTTGATTTTTAAGTCATTACTTCTGCCCATCGAGAAATATTCTAAAGCGTTTAGAAAATGTATATTTCTCGAAAGAAATCGTAAAATCCGAAACGTTTATCATCTGTATTCTCTTCTTTCTCTACTATAATCAAAAAGAAACAAAATGAAACGATTGTCATCACAGAATATTTACTATCAGGTTTCAAAACTTTATGTAGTTCATGAAAAAAAGTTGAGATATCGAGAAGATTTTTTCGGAATGAAAGAAAAAAAAAGTACAATGAAAGTTAAAATAAACACGTAGAAGTTGAAATCGTCGAAGAGAATATCAACAGTCATCTCTCTTTCTCTCTCTCTCTCTCTCTCTCTCTCTCTCTCTCTCTCATCCTATTTTCCTTGCGTTTTTTTCTTTCTTTTCTCTTCTGTTTTTTAGAGAGAGAGAGAGAGAGAGAGAGAGAGAGAGAGAGAACACACATTGGGCTTTGGTCTTCTAGCGTTATCTCCCTTGCCTATTTTTCTCTTTAACAATGTACATTTCGGTATTGTATTTCGAGAAGATCCTTCCGGCTACCAAGAGAACGTTTTCATGGTCCTTTGCTAGGAATATTTTCTCCTTTCCTTTTTCTTTCTTTTTTCCCCCCTTTTCTCCCATTTTCTTTCATCTTTTTACTATCCCATCTCTGAACATTCCGACATTCTAGAAAATTTCCACTTCGCTGTCTCGAATCCACGCATAAGCACACAGCCGTGCTCGTGCTATTATTCTTATACGCACAAGTATATAAATAAATCACCGTACACACGTGCACACGTATGTATGTAGGAAAGTTTTGCTTTGTCCAAGAGACGGCGGTTTACAGGAGGCTAACTTTATCGATTAGGCTAGGCGGTGCCTTGACAAGTACATCGTTTTTCACGGCACTCCCTTTCGCCGAAGGGTCCTTTGCTCCGACCAAAAAGCAGCAGCATCCTAGATCACCTTCTTAAGGTTTCCAACTTGATAAACGACTACACTAGCAGGTCCGACTAGTGCTTATTTGAAAGATCGCCTAATGAATTTTAGCGAAATCGTTGTATATCTTCGTTAGTATGAGAGACCTTCGTGTATACAAGGAGTGTAAATATTTGTTTATGATTACGTAATACATGTTTTTTTTCTCTTTTTTCTTTTTCTTCCTTTTAATATGAAAGAGGAAAAGTTAATGTTGCATGTCGGATTTGGTTTATTTCTCTCAAGAGGATACGTGGCTTGGGAATCGTATAATTATTTGGACAGATAGATATTTCATAATAGACTCTTTATTCTTTTTATTAATTGATTTATAGTTTGGAAAAATTGTTTACTATATAATATTTCGTAGTAGTAATAAAAATTATGGTTATAATAATTGTAATGAATATATATATATATATATATATTTATTTATTTATATATAGTATTCATATAGTATTTATAAAATAATAATAGTAGGGCTTGTATGTGTATGTAAAATAATTATAATATAATATTAATACTATTGCGATATATTTATCTACTATTATTACTATTACTACTTAAATATAATGATAATATAATTTTTCATTCTAGACATTCCTTCGATATTTCATATATCAATGTTTTATGTGCCCAGAAAACTCACAAACAAACAAAAAAATACATTATTAACAAGTAATAATGAAATTAATTTCAAGTTTGAGATAAAATAGTTCGTTCAGATGTCATACAACGATGGCATCCGAGTTGTCCTTTGACTTTTCCTCTTCGCTCTTTTCCGTCCCTTCTTCCGTCCCTTTCTGTAAAGTGGAAAGTAGGAGGTAGGTGGAGAATGTCGGCGTTAGCTCCGTCCCGTGTTGCCATTGTGTTGATGTTTGAGGAAGCCTAACCTGACGTTTGCTCGTTCCCAGCTGATGGATGGCTCTCTCACGGATCGAATTAATCTCGTTTAAGGCGAATATATCGGTATATAAGAACAGCGTTGAATTGTCGAGATCGTTATCATCATAGTGGTTTCTTTGAGCTTTCATCCTAAACTTTGTTCTTTCCTTATCTCTCTTTCTCTCTCTACCATCCTCTCGATCTTGATCTATTTAATATCGAGGTAAAGACGTGTTGATGTAAAACGCTTCGTATTTTCGTATAGAAGATGAAGCGTACCTTTTCCGAGGTCTTTGTTTTATCCCTATGGAACGAAAGAGAGAGGTAGAGAGAGAGAGAGAGAGAGAGAGAGAGAGAGAGGACCTTTAATTAGATGTAATCTAATTAAAACACAAGCAAAAGCTTGTAATTGTAGCTTCTGTTTTTCTTTGTATCTAAAACGTTCCTTGATTTATTTACCTTTTTTCTTCTCTTTTTCTTTCTTTTTGTTTTCTTTTCTTTTTTTATTAGTTTCTTTTTTCTTAAATCGCAGAAAAGAGAGATTAAAATATTCGCCGTTATTATAACGAAGAGAGATAATTATTGATTATATTCGAACCGTTCGTTCTTTGATAATATTATTCAAAGGACTTTCGTGCGATGCATTCGAAATGGAAATTTCAACTCCTGTGAAATCGATGGAACGGAAAAAGAAGAGCTTAAAAGAGATAGTTTCCTTTTCTGTGCCATTTATGATTGGCAAGTAGCCACGTACATACTTAACGCGGGTAGTTCGAAGGTATACATTGAAAAGTTAGTCTTCTCTCTCTCTCTCTCTCTCTCTCTCTCTCTCTCTCTTTCTTTCTCTATTTCTCTCTCTTTCTCTCTGTCTCAAGCCGAAGAGATTTTCTCAGCTCACGCGTTCAACGAGACTTCTCAACCATTGCTTATTTTCTCTTACTACGAATGGATTTGTTGGAAGAACTTGTACTTTTCTATCTTCCCTACTGCTTCTCATCACTTCCCACAGCTTCTTTTCCATTATTCCTTCCTTATCCAATTTTGTAGTTAACCGCAAAGAACGATCGAGAAAGAGAGAGAAAGAGAAAAAATGGAGAGAAAGAAAGAGAGAGAGAGAGAGAGAGATCAAGAAGAAATTGTTTAAACTTTCTTTTTTACTTCCCATTTTCTTCTTCTTCTTTTTCCACCTTTTTCAAAACAAATACTTCCATATAACATTTTATTTTCAGTCATCTTTATGTTAATTTTCATCATCATTTTTATTATCGCTTTAAAACGATAAGGTCATTGTTAACAAGCTTTATCGTTGCGACTATTATCATTACGCGGTATGTTCCTTTTATTTTCTTATTCTTCATTTCTTTTTCTACTTTTAGAAATAAAAGTAATATTCGACAACGTCTATAGCTTTTTGGTAAAAACTTTTTATCCGTTCATATCCGAGTTATTCATATTTTTAGCATCGCTTCGCGATCTAATTAACTTAATTCCAGGTCACGAAAGAAAACATACCGCAAATAGTGAGCAACACTCGACCATCAACATATTTAGTTTAGATCTACATTTCTGGAGGTTCTCGAATAACGTTCAGCAGGTAATTAATTCGGTAGACGATCAGCGCTACTAATTTTGTTTTAGTTCAATCACCACGTTAGAGTAAATTCCATTTAAAATGTCTCCTGCTGATATAAAAGGACAAAGTCACCGTTTAATGAGTACCTGATACTAGTACGACCGTTACCACGGTTAGCTTAGTTCGTTCTTTCTTTCTCTTCTTCTTTCTCTCCCACCAGTCTCTCTCTCTCTCTCATTTTTTCTTTCTCTTTCTCTTCCCCTCTCTCTCTTTTTCTCTCTCCCTCTTCTTGAAGATCTTGATGACCTTCGGCCGGATGCGCATTCTTTTCTGCCTGAACGCCAGAGGCACGGTTTAGGCTCGGTAAACGAGTTTGCCACAGATAAAAAGCGAGCCTAGGTGCTTCTAAGAAGTGCAGTCTTATTTAGTCATAACTTGTTCGACCAAATTCTTAATGTTGAATCGTCTATACGAGACATTAGGAACTTTTCATAAAACAAATCTTTTTTCTTCTTTTCTTTTTTATGATCGAACAAAAATGAAATAAAAGTACGACGAATAAAATACGTCGAAGTCGAACGTAATAAGATTTTTTTTTTTTATCGACGAAGAGCCAGATTTATTATATAATCCTTTTGTCCGATTAAGTTTTATGCTCGTAGAATCTTACAAAGTGTTAAACAAATTGAACAAGCTTGGAGAGTATGGGTAAATAGAAGAAAAAAATATTGGAAAATAAGTGATCATTAAAGTTTTATTAAAAAGTGAATGGATTAAATTTAAATGTCTGAATGAAGGAGGATGGATAAATCATCATCGAGGGGGAAGGAGTTGTATCGAATTTTCGTCAGCTTGCAATCGCAAACATCCACATTCCTTAATCGCGAGAATACACAAAATGTGGTCGACCTCGTGAGCAAGGCTATCCAATGTATATATATATATATACACACACACACACACACACCACACCATCCATGTGTATATATTTTCGATGGTATCTCCTTTTCGCTTCGTCGATTCGTGCTCGTCGACGGAATGCTAATTAGTCGGTGAACACGTTAACGGTTATTGGTTTTCGTCCGTTTTGAGACCCTGGAAATACTAATTATTTGTTCCTACTCTCGGAAATATCCGAATTTATCATGGAAATCGAGTATTACGAGGAAAAATTTATTTTCCCCGATTTATTGTTTTTTCCGACCTTGTTGTTGTCTTTCCCTAAAAAGCTAATTAATATTTCTAATAAATTTCAATGCTAGGTTACGTATTTACGTTTGTACGTTTGTAACAATTTCATCTCGTTAATGAAAAAGACTGTAGAAATAATCTATCAAAGTTTTAATAACGATCGTTGAATTCGATACGTTATTTCATACGGTGATATTTGAGAATTCGATTGTTATTGGATATTTAAGAAGATATTAATGCCGTAAAAAGGACGATGATATATGACGTTTCTTTATGAATTTTCTTTTTCTTTACTTTTTTTTTCTTTTCTTTTTCCTTTACTTTTTTCTTTTTTTCATATCTTACCAAGTAGAAGAGCAAGAATCACCAGCCAAGATTTCCTTCGGAATGATTCAAGGAAGAAATGTTTTCGTTCTTGCATTCCAAGTTAAAAATTCTAAAGAAAGTGAGATATAAGGATTTTTTTTCAGAACTTCCTCGCGTGGTTTTTCTGCGATTCCTTGGGGAAAGTGCGGTTATGGAAGATGAAGAAGAAGAAGTAGTAGTAGTAAGTAGCAATAGTAGTAGTAGTGGTAGTGAAAGAAAAAGAAGGGTGGAAGAGAGGATTGCCAGTCCTTGCCGGTAATCCTACTTAGGAAGTTCGGTAATACCGAGGCTATGAATAACGGTAAGATTACGTGGCAAAAGTCTTTCGACGTTGGCCGATCTTTTCAATCCCCTTCCTCGCTTTTCCTCCATCTTTTTCTACTCGCAGCAACTTTCGAATCTTCGCATCGTCCGTTCAGTGTTAGACTTTATCTGTTCCCTTTTCTTTTTTTTTTCTTCTCTCTTCCAGTCAAAAGTACAGATCGATGGGATGTTCGAGCTCGTTCGCAAAAAAATGCATTTAAATCGGAAAAGTATATGTTTTAATATACGACGGAAACGCGGATGGATTTTGCTAGATTTTGTTTTTCTCATTAATTTAAGGATACTGTATGTTACGTCGTTAAATTTATCTAGAATTTCGATGCAATCGGGTTTTCTTTTTCTTTCTTTTAATCTTTTTTTGGTCATTTCATTAACTTTTAACGTAAAAGTGTTTTTAATCGAATAGACGTTATTTTCAAAATTTGAAAGTGATCATTTTTTAATTTTAAATAACACTTTTTGCTATATATAAATAAACCGGACGCAAAATTTGGTTCAGTCGGGTTTGGTACCAGAGGCAGAAAAAGTTGAGCGTATTCGCAAAAAAGTTACAATACGCGCGAAACAAAATAGAATTGAAACATTTCATTTCTATCAGAAATTATAACGAATGAGTGTTTTTTTTGCATTAGTTAATTCCATAAGACATTCTTTGTAGTTGTGTTCGAAAAGGAGTTACAGTGTTTCGATCCATTGATTAATCATCGTATTAGGAACAAAGACCGCCTGTAAAGATCACGTGAAAAATGGAAAATTTAATAAAGCTCATCCTTTCTGAACGTAGTAACGAATATTCAAAAAAAAAAAAGAATAAAAAATTAAATTTTTAAATTCGGTTTAAATGTTAAATGTTAAATACAGTTCTTTTTGAATAGATAATAAAAAGAATCTAGTTACGCGTCAGTTTGAAATCACGTTAGGTATTCCAATGGAAGAAAAAAGAAAAGTAAAAAAAAAAAACCGGAGAGATTGAATCGACGTGATTTTGGAGACAGAGAGAAAAATTAATCTACATTTTTTCTCGTGGTAACGAGAAAACGCTCACGCGTTTTAACTCTGATCCGTAACGGAACGGAATAATGTACGAGTTTGCGTTTTTCCCCCCTTCTTCTCTTTCCCAGTTCGAATGGCGCCTTGGCCAAAATCCAAACCGAAATCCTGGATGAGATTTTTGAAAAATGATCTCTTACCGTCGAACGTGAAGTCCTTTACAAACATCTTTCGCCGGAAATGTCGTAAGAACATATCAAACATGCCACTCTATTTCATTTCTTCCTCTTCTTCTTTTTTCATTTTCTTTTTGTTTTTTCTCTCCTCCTCATTGAAAATAATACGAAACGTCAGTTATAAATAGCTGATACAGTTAGATATTTTCTTCCTGTTATTTGATTGATCCGTAAGTTCGTATGATTTCATCGAATATGGAAAAAAAAGATCGATTTTTTTCTCCTCTTCAAATAGCTAATACCAATTTAATTATATATTCTTCGCCATATGTTGCGGTAATATCTGGATTTCTCATTTGAAATATATCTCGCTTTTCGGAGCAAACCAATTTTCTATCCATTTTCGCAGTTTCACGTCGTTGTGAAACGAAACTCCATTTAAGCCACTTCGAAAAAGCGAGAAAGATGATAATCGGATGGATTGAGGTATGGCGAATAGAATGGATAGTGGGGAACTTTTCATCCAAGATTTTGAACGGCCATTTTACGTTAAATTCGTAGCATGAACTCATATTATATTCTAGCAGAATACGGCGCTACATTCGATTGATCGGACGTTTTTGTCGAATTGTTATATTCAGTCGTAGATCGTCGCATAAAAAAAAAAAACATTCCAAACGTTTCTCATTGAAATCAGATCATAGATCACAACGTGGATTCGTCATTCGTCTGAAAATTTGTTCTCTTTAATTTGTGAAAATTCATTTTCTCGCTATTCTCGACACTCTATAAGTTTTGTTTTTCTTGAATGATTCGCTGGATTATGGGAAATAGAACGAAAGAATAAGTAATAATAAAAAGAAACAAATGAAAAATATTTTTTCAAAAATTTCTTTTTTCTTCTTTCCTTTTAATTACCCGTAACGTTTTGTTTTTAATAGCAACGAAATTACATACACGTATGTGAACGCGAATTATGTACATGTGAAATAATTTTACTTTATTTTAGTCTCAAATATTATATATGTACATTTAAAAATTGAAATATCAGAAGGATTTTTTTTTTCAAGTGGATCGGTCGAACGAAATCGTAAAATCTTATAATAAAATTTTGTTAAAGTTCTATATGTATAGAAAATAAATCAAAGCGTCACGCAGTATCGGCAGCTGTCCGGTCCATGTGGCATCTTCCTAAAAGTAAAATGCCAGTCGATAGCCATGCATTTTTCCCCCTACGCATTTGTGTGCGCGCGCGCGTGTGTGTATGCGTGTGTATGCATGTAAGTATATGCTTTTCCCCTCACACAGATGAATGGTTAAGTTCGCGTCTACGTCCAAGCGTGCTAGCGTGAAAAACGAAGAAGGAGAATCGTTCGCGTTGAAAACAAATTTAAATATTTGACTGACCGTAGAATTTGATTGAAAACTATTCCCGATCGACCAAACTATTCCGAATAGTTCTACGTTTGTTTTTCTTCCTTTCTACTTTTTCTTTTTTTCTTTTTTAAATGTTTCTGCTCTTTCGTCACTTTATCTTTTTTTAATTCTTTCTAGAAGTTTATTATTGCGGGAGAGAATCAATGCAATTTCCAATAATTTAAACCTAGCATTCGTGAGAAACTTGATCTAAGAGTCTTTCGATAGCATAACGATTTAAAGCTCCTACAGTTTGGTGTAGTGTGGCTAATTGTCAGTTACTAAATTCTAATAAAATAAATATCTGAGAATGATAATGAGCAAGCGTACGAACAGGTTTTACACCAATTACGTATCTACGTGAATAAATAGAAATTGAATATAAAATTATAATATGGAATCAGGAGAAAGATTCTACCAAAGTAAACTTAACTTAGATTCTATTCAAATCAATTAAATTGTGAAGTGTTGCTAATTAAAGGAGTTACAATAAATTATTCATACCTGATCTATATGAAAACTGGAAAAATAGTATAATATCTGTTAGAGTGAGTTTCTATAAGTAAGAGATTTTAATAAATAATTAATAGTACTATTTTATATAAAATCGCAAATGTTATTTTTATCGAATAACATTATTTTCATTTAACGAATAATTATAATAGTGAGCTCGGAAAACGAAGCAGGTGCTTTGGTATATTTAATTTGTAATACTAAAAAAAAAAGATACTTAATATTAAATAAGGTTTAAAGCGGGCTCGCCCTTAAACCGAAATATCCAAATTCTAATTCCGATCCGGATCATTCAAGGATCCAAATATTTTGTTCGCTAATCCGAAATTATTAGCTCGTTATGAATTATATTTCATAAGTTCAAGTATTTTTTAGTTTTTGTTATATGCACATATATATCCAGCATTATATTATTTACATATACTGAGAGATTGTCTTAATATAATCAATTTTTTGTATTTTCTCTCTTTTTGCAATTATTTATGAGCAATCATTCCCGAGCGTTATTCGGTTAACAGAGTAATTTAATCTCGACTCGACTCGACTGGAGGAGAGGATGCTTTCGTAAAATATTAAGTTACCTTGAATGGATGGAAGTATTAAGAAGCCAGTAAAGCTAGATTATATTTCTATTGCAATGTAATATATATTTTAAATGCGTTTGTCTTTTATCTTATTAAAAGTATTTATATCGTGTAAAAAGTATTCCTTCTGTTTTTTTCTTTTTTTTTCCTCTGTTTCCGCATAGAACGGTAAAAACTACGTTGTACTTGTATTAATACGAATCCAGATTGATCGTATATTATCGTTTTCTTCTATTACTTATCTTCTCTCAGATCTCGGGCAATAAATTAAACGGATTTTCTTGATATTTTTATCGCGAGTTTGAATCGAATTTCTTCTTGAAAGATTCAAGAAAATGAATACTGTTATTAAAAACTTAACGGATTGGATTTCATTGGTGGATATTCCAAAGAGGACGGATTTTCTATATTTACTTTCAATTTCTTTTCGACACGATCCGAAACGGTTTTCACGGAATCGCCAAATCTTCTTCGTTGGTTATTGAAGGCTATTCTCGAAGGCGAGTTCTCGACTGGCAAGAATGCATTCGCAAGAATGGCCTCGCTTAAAGTAATAGAAGGTCACGATCTAGATCTTGAATTTTGTGAAAGCAGTTTGCAAGATTCTGTCGGGTTATTCGTTACGACACAGAGCCGAGCATCTCGATTTCTTTTTCCGTTCGCTTCTCTCGATGCATCCATAACGAAGGTAGTAGTCTCCTTGCTATGTTCTCACGATTTAAATAATTCAAAATCACGAGTCTGTTGCGAGTCAAATCAAAGTAATTTGCATGACGTATTATCTGCTATGAGACGGCACAATATAAGAATTATTTCTCTATAAATTAACGGTTTAGTAAGTGTTTCGAAAGGAGGGAAAAAACAAAGCAAAAAAATAATATTATGTGACGTGAACATTAGCGAGCATTGACATGACGAAAAAATAAAATATAGAAATAAAAAAGAAGAAGAAAAAAATATATGGGCACAGGACGCTGAACTTCAAACGGTGTTAATCTTAATATTCGATCGTTATTTATAACGTTCGATTTAAGTTAAGGGACACTTGAATTTCCGTAGAAAAGAACTTATTGTATCAAAAAGAAAGTGTTAGAAATCGTTTTCGCCTATTATCAATTCGAATAAGCGTACGTGCGAATTTAGTTCAATTATGGAACGACGCGATGCATATATTCCTGTTAAATTGATTAATGTTCGTCGTTCTTATGCGTGCAATATTGATTAGGTGATAATCTTGAATAAATTGACGACCTCCCAGGTTTGACTTATCGTTTCGCCGTTACCGTTCTCTATGCATAAGATTCTATGCATTTGCCTTAAATAATTTATTACAAATATCTTTAATGAGATGTATAGACTGTGATCATTAATTAAGATCGTGACGTTCTATTTTTTTTCTCTCGTTTCTTTTTTCTTTCCTTTTCTTTTCTTTTTTGTTTGTTTTTCGACCAAATCTAACGAAGTTGGATAAAAAAGCGTATACGTCCTGTATATGCTAAAAAAGAAAAGTTTATCCTTTAATCATCTTCGTGTCTTGAATTTTTCGTTTACTCCATGGTGCCCTGGAATTTGTATTATCATTCGTTGAACTTACAGGCGAGCCGTCTTTTTCATGTCCTCGGAGAAAATTTCCCAGAAGTCGTGAAATAAGGTGGTACGATCGAGACCGGAATACGATTAGAAGGAACTTGGCCTTCTCATCTCGGAGCACCTCGAGAGAAGATTCCATTATCCTGTTCTCAAGATGATGGTCAAGAGGTTGGCTGAGACTCGTTCATTCTCTCTCTCTCTCTCTCTCTCTCTCTCTCTCTCTCTTTCTTTCAATTTTTTTTCCTCTCCCTCAATTTGCCCTACTACTCACGAGGCAGACTGAGAACGTACACAAGTCATTAAAATGTCTCAATTTCGATCTCACGATCTTATCAGGATATCCACGTGGGAAGAAAAAAGAATAATAATGTAGAAGAGGAATATCATCGAGACACGGGACTTTCTCCCCTTCCCCATACACTTATAGATACTATTTTATATACGTAATTAATATTTTAATTCAATAAGTCAATGCGATGTATTTTAACGCGTGGAAAAAGCGTTCTTGTTTATTTTATTCTCAATCAAGAATTTAATTCTTACCAAAATAATGTACTAGCCCATTTTGACAGGCGAGAAATAAGCATCGAGTAACTAATAACCTATTTCGTCGGTCGGCGAACAATTTAGTAAACGCGTACTTCGAATAACCTCCCTTCCGGATGAAGCACGAAGATTAACTATTGTAGTAACGTATTTGGAATATATTTGCATAATCCTGACTTTAATGTACGCCGACAGACTCAAGCCTATTAATCGTTGTGAAAGCTGACGCGATACGATGTGAAGTTGATTTCGGCGTGTTCATTAGTCATATACCTTCGATTTTCATAAATTTACTTATTTCCGTAGAACCGTATTGGGGATTTGTATTTTCACTTTTAAAGGATTCTCTTTGCCGGCATACAAGCGGAAAGAGAAAAAGAACGATAAAAGATTTTCTTTTAATTTAAAATGAATATCGATTTATTTAAAAACAAATTAACTCTTATAAAGTATTTATTTAATATAAATTTTCTAATAAAATTTTCACCGTTTATATTAACGTTGGATTTACCATCGAAACCCTATTCGAAACGTCGTCGAATTCGATTAGAAAAATCATTATTTGTTGGAAACCTAAGTCCACGATCTTAAGTCGAAAGCGAAAGGGCATAGAATTTAATTAATCTCGTAATGCGGCGTTCTAACCGAACCAATGTGTACCACGCTAACCTGTACAAAGTTCTTCGCGTTCATGTTCCTACCCTCTTCGAGATCCACCAAAGTTACCAGCGGTTTGCCGGCATCTTCTTGAAATTGTATCGACTAATTACGGGTGGGAAGGTGCACGGCAAGAATTTGCTAATTGAAGTTGGGTTGGCATGCTTTCTAAGCTGGGATGAAATTACATTCGTGGAACGGTCGAAAAGAGAAGAAAGCCATGAGGGTTAGAAGAGGTACAGAAAGCGAGAGAAAGAGAGAGAGAGAGAGAGAGAGAGAGAGAGAGAGAGAGAGAGAGAGAGAGAGAGAGAGAGAGAGAATGGTGGCAAAGGTATGGTTCTTATTAGAGGGTACCATCTGGCACCACTTATTGTGCTGTGATTCATCCCGGAATATTGCGACTTAAATCCTATATTTAAATGAGATATAATGAAAGAAAATTTCCATAAAATCTGATATTTGGTTCATCACCATTAGCCGATCGATTGTCCGATATTGTTATTCTAGGATTTGGCAATGAGTTTTTAACAGGGCTTTGTATAATGAAAATGATATACGTAATTATCGAACGTTTAAAATTTTAGAGGAATATGTTATTTTTAGCGTTTTTTTCTTTTTTTTTTAATTTTGTCGAAGAAAAGTTTTCTCTACATACAATTTGAATATTATTTAATAAATTTGTACTGTCCATTCAGTCAAACGAAATCTCAAAATAATGTGCGTGACGATTCGATAATTGAATAGTTTGCGCTATAATAAGGATTGATTTTTTTTATCTTATTTATTTATTTATTTATTTATTTTTTTTTTTTTTTGATAAATATGATTCAATGACGAAAGAATTTATTTATTAAGGTGTGAATAATTATATCGTAAGTGTTTGTACAGAGGGAGAATGTCATTGTCGTTTCCTATGCCAGGTCGGATTGTTCGGAATGGCCGAACTATCGATTTCAAAGGGTACGCGCGAACTCGACTAACTTCAGGAGCGTAGGTGCGTTTATGCGATGTCCCTTCGGCATGTTGAGCGTGAAGATGCCAGCGGTCTCACGCAAACATGTCCTCTACCGCCTGAAATTAGGCGAGTAGCTCACGTTGCGGCTGTTCTTGGATCGTCCAACAACGGCTTAATTAATTTCACTCTGATCTCATTGCTCATAAATGGGGATCTTGTTATCGTTATATCACGCATCAGTTATGTTGTCGTTCTAACAGAAAATGTTTATTCGATTGATCTTTCGCGCATTATATACGTCCTTTTCGCGTGTACGAAAGAACACGACATTTTTTCTCCTATCGTTTTTTTTTTTTTCGTTTTTGATAGTTTATAGAAAGAAAGTATATTTCTGATTATTAACAAAACTGATCAGATTCGTATATCTTTAATAACAAAAAAATAAGATCTTAAATTTAGTCGTCTATATTTCATTTTATATATTTTAAATGATCGATAGATTTGAAAATGAGAGGATTATTAAAAGATCTCTACCGTTGACACTTTCATGATTTATGATTTCAGATATTCCTATTTCGTTTGTAATTGATGTCAGGATTGACCAAGATTTTAATGAAATATTTAAAAATATTCAACTCGTCTAAAAACGTTAGATACATCCTGCCTTTTTTATTCGTTTTATTTCAAAATTTTCATCGCGTATTTCCGTACACGTTCGTTATACGTGCATCCCCATACATACATAAATACATACATATATATATAGATACATGCATATTCGAGATAAAATCTGATAAAAGTCAACGTCACCTAACGATGCATTTTACACGAGGGACGTTTTCGAGATTACATCAAGTTTTCGTTTTCGTTTTCGTTCCATGAACGATGAGTTACCTCAAAATTAGGTGACATCAAATTTATATCGCTACATTTCCCATTTATTCGTACTGGAAATTATTTTCAAAGCCTTTTAAAATGCTAAATGCTCGATTTATTTTCTCAAGAGTAAATGCGTAAATTAACTTCTCCGATTTGTTGAAAACATCTGTATTTATTAAATCGGATAAATCTGACTAAATAGAAAAGAGAAGAAACAGAAATGTGTTAATCCATGTAGTAGGGGAACCGGGACAAATTTATATAGGGAGGGGCAAGTTGATACAATAATTTTACATTGTATATACATAACTCGATTAGTAGAGGTTTGAAGTTTATTTATCTGTTTCCCATAGCAAACAACTAAATTACTATCGTAATAGAGAGTACGTTCGTGTACGCTAACGTTAGTAGTTGTTATTCAATTCTTTTTTTTTTTTTATTGAGAAAAAATAAATATTCATGTTGACTTTTGAATTCGTATGGAGACGTTATTTGAAACTTTATATCCTGGATTAATTTAATTTCTCATTGATTCGTTATGAGATAAAATGATAATATTTTGTTTATGTGCCTTTGTTTATGCACTCCATATTTTTTTACGGAGATATTTTTATATGATTTTCATTTGAGCAGATTGATATATTTTCTTTGGAGCATGTGTTGATAAGAATGTGTAATTTGAAGAAATGAAATCCACAGATAGCAATAAGAAAAATACAAATGTAAAGATCAATTAAAAAAAAAAAATTAATATTAAATCTACATACGATGAAAATGAATCGCTATTAATTTGTCTTCGATGTTAGAATATCTTGTATGAAATGGATTTAAATAAGATACGATTACGATAATCCTAATTATAAATGCATAATCTCATGAATGATGCAAAGTACTAATTTTTTAACTAAATGCAAATAATCACACCTGTATAAATATGCTAAAAATAATTATAAGTATCCATTTAAAAAAATTATATTGGTCGATAACTCGATAAGAACACGAGTAAAAAAGAAAATGTTTACATGTACTTTACAATTGATTATGAGCCCTGCAAATATCTTTTAATGAATTTTCTTACAACTTTAATCAGCTGCGAGATACTCAAATAACTACAAATAGATATGTTATATATAACTGAATTATAATTATATTATAATCAACAAGGCTGAAATAACATATTTTGAGTAATAAAAATAATTGTTAACGATCGTACCAACATATTTTACATATTTATCAACGTATCCCATAGTATTATCGATTAATTTTTTAATGCGGTACGTCGATACATTTTAATTGCATCAAATAAACATTTTCTGATTTATCTTCTATGCATTTTTATTACGATACGTGAAGACAACGGACCAAAGTATTTTTTTTCTTTATTATGCAATTAATTCAAATAAAAATGTATAAAAATTACATAATCCCAAACTGAAAAACGTATTAACTTTTCTCAGTCTTTTTTATACATATTATATACATTTCATTATATACAAATACATTCAGATCTTCTGACTGTCTGCTTGATTTTTCGATGAAATTCATTCCTTCGTGGCTCTTACTTATTATTACGGAAGAAACGGATGAAAATAAATTATACATTTATGCTCCTATTTTCCTAATAGCTTTGTAATTTTACTTACCTCGGAATAGGGCATGCTATATGAATTTTTTAGCTTCCACAAACTCTTTTCGTAATTTCATTTTTAACGTATAGCAATCCATTCAGCAAAATTTTTAAACGAGATTTGCTTTTCACTTTTCTCTTACTATGCCAATTATTTCAGGGCAATATAACTCTCGGAATTCTCATGAAACAGCTACATGCGTTTTTATATGCATCTGGTTCTGTTATCTTACGTTTTGGAAAAGAATTTGAATTGGCTAAATGTTTTGACAATGAATAGAATTGGATTCTATATTTTTTTAATTTGATCTATTCAGTTCTTAAACAACGATCGTTTGTCCAAACACCTGAGATGTATAATTTATTTGATAAGTATAACTAACACTAATTATAATTGTAATTCTATTTGGTATCTACCCTAATACTTCAAAATTTTAACATCTCATCGTTTAAAGTTAATCGTTAATTCATTGTTAAAATTAGCAGATTCATCAAACCCGTTATCGCTTGTTTCCGTTCCTAACTTCCGTTCTCCATTTTTAAATTAGGAAACCTCTAAGTATTTAACGATAAGTAAACTAATCGGTCGATCGTCGAATTGTAATGTTTAAAAGAAGAATATATTTAATCAGAATCAAGATATAATAATCTCTTTTAATTCATCAATTTACGTTTATCTACGTGTAATTCTCGTTAACAAGAAATGATTTTTCAAAGGTATAAACTTGCGTTTCTTTTTCCTTTTTTCCCCTTTTTTTTCAAAGAAAGTATTGCGGTTTACTTAATATTACCTATTAATCTCTATCTATAGTCGGAAAAATCCGCAAGGTATATAAAGGGTTAACCGTCTCGTGCACATGGCATTCCGTATAAACACGGAGTGCGATTAAAGGGTAGATAGAGATACTTTAAGCTAACGCAGTGCATGCATAAAGCACGATGGACGACGATAATAACTCTAACGTAACACGTCAAATCGGGAAATTAGTATTCGATTAGGTCACGTTCAACGCGGTCGATAATTGGCCAAGCCAAATTGTTTGTTCGACGATCTCGAGTCCGCATTGACGGAGCTTGTATTTAACACCACCGATAGAGAATGAAAATGAGAGAGAGAGGAGAATGGGGATAGAGAGAGAGAGAGAGAGAGAGAGAGAGAGAGAGAGAGAGAGACAGTGGATCATCTGGTTTTGATCGATTGTTTAAAGCTCGCGTAAGTTTAAATGGCCTATTTCAATTCTATACGAAATATTTGAACGCGTACAATGCCCATTGAGAGGAGAGATCGTTGTTGCAATAGATCGTTAACAATCTAACGGAAAGTTCGGTTAAGTGTGCCGGACGTTGATTAACTATGTTCTATTTGATTTCCACGTGAAACGGAAATGACGTTTCTACGTTACTCGGGATTCAACTTTCACCGAAAAATGAATTTTTTCGATCGTTCGTAAACTCGAATACGAGACGACTACGAGTAGTTCGAAATAAGTACTCTCATTTCTTTTTTTGTTGATCGAGATATAC
The DNA here is from genome assembly GCA_911387935.1 of Dolichovespula saxonica. Lineage (NCBI taxonomy): Eukaryota > Metazoa > Arthropoda > Insecta > Hymenoptera > Vespidae > Dolichovespula > Dolichovespula saxonica. Next base: position 2,899,774 of record OU427000.1, on the reverse strand, counting down.
CCACGTTTGACGAAATAAACATCACGCATTCTCTTTCCCTTCAGTTTTCTTTTCCTTTCTTTTTCTTTGTTTTTTGTTTTATCGGTACGAGAAAAAATGAGAAGCTAAAAAATCTTGCAGATTTCGTTTCCTCTGACGTAAGAGGTGTTCGGGTGCGTTCACCTCTTCCTCTCTCTATCTTTCTCTCTCTCTCTCTCCCTCTCTCTCTCTATCACTATCTATCTCTCATTCTCTCTATCTCTCTCGTACGATAAAATCAAAGCAAAATCTACATCGAAGAGCAATGACGCATTCAAGCAAGAAGAGCCCTTGCGAGATCGATATTTCGATATTTTCAACGGAACGAAACTGGCGAGCTTTTTTTGTCGATACTATCTTTCTATCCTCTACCTGAAACCGTCAACTCTCCCCCTCCCCAACCTCCATTCGTTTCACGTCTTTCCGAATACGCGTTCCTACTCGAGGCAATCGTCCTTTCGAACGACTGAACTTCTCATGACACGCATCTATCCTCATCGAATAGGGAAGATCGTAAATCGTCATTCTATCGATGCCCGGTACGAGAGAAACGAGAGACAGAGAGAGAGAGAGAGAGAGAGAGAGAGAGAGAGAGAGAGAGAGAGAGAGAGAGAGAGGAAAGAGATAGAACCATCGAACGTGTTAAAACTATTCGATCGTGGGTGCTATTTTTCTTCGTTGGAATGAATATTTAGTCGATTTTTTTCCAAACATACGCTTTTGTTTTCTCTTCCAGCACGTTTGTTCTATCGTTCGCTTTAATTCTTTGTTTTTTTTTTGGTTTTTTTGTTTTTCCTTTATTTTATTTTATTTCATTTTATCTTCATTTATATATATATATATATATATATATATATATATATATATATTCATTTATATATATATATATATATTCATTTATATATATATATATTCATTTATATATATATATATTCATTTATATATATATATATATATATATATATATATATATTCATTTATATATATATATATATATATATATATATATATATCCCAGTATAATTATCTCGTATGTAATATATTTTATATATATTAATGATAGCAGGGAGTATCGATTTGACTCTAGTGAAATATCGGAAAATTATAATCGATCTGATTATTTACGCGTTTTAATCTTATCCCTTTATTGTAGATAATTTCTTTGATTATCTCGAAACGTACGAAACTATTTGTTTCCGTAAAAGAAAAACGTTATCGATAACTATAATTGATATTTACTGTTGTTGTATTACTTAGAATAAATCTAGATAATTAGCTAGACTTCTCATTCTCTCTTGACACACACTTTGTGTGTGTGCATACATACGTGGTGTTAGACACTTAAACGAAGCTTTATCGTCGTTGGTAACTTGGACTTTTGTGGCCATCGACCCGGTCATTCCCTCGACTCCTACGTTTCACTTCTTATCTTTCTTCTTCGTGCGTGCGACACGGAAGAAGATCCCGAACGATAAAGCTCGCTGTAACTACCACTAACGATTACATCCGCCGATCGATGGTTACCACTTAAATGACAACGACATCGATGCTTGACATCGATCGTTTAAACTCGTCTCTTATCGTTTATTTGAATTTATCTACAATGATACCTCATTATGTTTTTGATTTTGAAACATCGATTTTCAATAGTAATTTTTACGTGAAAATGCTCTTTGTCATTAACGACGATAAGAAAATGAACTAGTAGAATCGAGTTTTATAAGAAATGAAAAGAGGATAATGATCGACGTGGAAGAATAATCCTTATCGTTTCCGTAATGATTATTTATAATTTATATGTCAGTATCTAATCATCGTACCGATAAGGATAACGATTAATCTCTTAAGTTTCCTGCCAATCTCGGTCTCTTGTTTATTGTTAGAAAATTTGAATTCTCGGAGAAATGTTGTCTATATGATATTATTATAACGTAAACCATTTTAAAGATCTTTCCGTAATATTTTTGTACTAAGGAATTTCTTTATCACATAATAATTATTACGACTACCTTTGATTTTCTTTTTCTTGTTATGTTACTTACGTTAGATTTAATAACAATCGAAATAAGCGCTAATGTCCAATAATATCTTCTAAGCTTATTTATTATTATTATTATTCGATTGATTATCTTGTTTAAACGAGTGAATAAATAATACAAATAATAATTGAAAGACAAATAAAATTTCTATTCTCTTCTACGGTTCGTGCTGATAAGAGTTCGGAATTATTCGATAGTTGATTTAACACTTCGAACGTTTTCGTTTCTCTTGTGAATTCAAATATTCGATTTCCATTCTCTTGTCATATATTCGCGTGTATCTTTCGAAATGCTCATTGCCATGGAATAATCCTGCAGGAAGATATGCTCGACTCGCTATAGAGAATGCGAATGCGATTTGGTAATAGGCTACGAGTGGGAAGTGGGATAGTCGATATCTTGGTTAAAATCGATATGCTGCTCACGTTGACTCGTTATAATCCGCTTTGCTGATAGAATGACGGAAAATCGGATATTAATAGGCGTAAAATAACACTTTTAGAATGTCGAAGGAAGAACATTTTATTTCATCGTTTCATTGTATTTCTGGAGATGTCATCACGAAAAGTCATAGTTTTATTTGTAACTTCGATTTACTAGATTACTATTTTTAACTAGTTTTATTTCTAGTTCGTTTTTTTTTTTGGAAAAAAAAGGAAAAACTCCAAAAGGCAAAACCCGTAAGCGAATTGAATGGAATCAGACGATTTTTGAAAAAATAGATGAATGTAGTTCGAGGACGATCGGTGATCTGTTATTGTAAGTTAAAAAAGTAGAGGAAGAGTGTCAGAGTGAGAGAGAGAGAGAGAGAGAGAGAGAGAGAGAGAATGGCGAAAAGAAACGATCGATAGAGGAAATAGGTAATTTTTCTTTCTCTCTTATCACTCTGTCGAAGTCACACTGGACGTGGGCAAACACATCGTTTGGATCAACCAAATGTGTACTTCAGTGGTGACATTATTTTCTTTCCTACCCCTACGTTATCCCTACGTTACTTACCCCTACGAAAGCCAATAGGTGCACGCGTAGCAACTTTTTTCCTAATACCCTTCTCAGCTCCCCTTTCTATTTGATAAAAATTGCTTTCGTCATTCTTATTTTTTTCCGAGGAAAACCAAAGAAAGTTTTTTATCTACGCGCTGCTTCTTTTACTTTTTTTACTCTTTCTCTCTCTCTCTCTCTCTCTCTCTCTCTCTTTCTCTCTTACTTTTTTTTGTTTTCTTTTGTTTCTAACAAACACACATATGAAATTATCACTTCGTCTTGTTCCATCGAAAGAAATGATTTCCCTTAAGCACGAAACGTCATAAAAATTCAGATTTTGCTGCAAACCCTGTAGATAGAATCGTTACGATGGAAATGAAACGTTTTGAAAGGAAGGATCGTTTCCCGATGATGTTTCGTGTTGATTACGCTAATAAATGTCGAACGATGATCAACGATGTCTGCCGTTTTAGGATACGTACATACATATGTGCATACATAGAACGTAGGGTAGAAATATTTTTAAACAAAGATACGAAGTTATATTTATTTATATCTTTCCTATTCTATAAATATGTACACAATCGTAATTATGAATCGCAGTTCATATGATTTAATTTTATATCTACAATGAATCGATCAATTGAATGATATTAATATCAAACTAAATTAAACAAGTAAATAATGTCGTCTAGTATGATCGTTAATGGTTAATCATTAATTAAATTATCCAACAGTTTTGGCATATATTAATATTGATGAAACGATTAAATTTATACGACGATTGAGAGCGATAATGTTATGACGATGCGAAGTATTAAGTTTAAAGCATCGTAGAGCTTTGCTCTTTGCACATCTGCTTATAGTACTTTCAAAACGATATCTGTTGAGCGTTTATGCGTTCCACATCGACTTTTCTTTGTCTTCTTCCTCTTCTCCTTCTTCTTCTTATCTTTATCCTTGTTCTTCTTCTCCTTTTCATCCTAACACCTTTTTCATTGTTATACTCTTACTCGTAAATATTTGCACTCGACGTGCTTCGCATTTTCACCGAGGTCGTTTTATATATCGCTTCAAGTAGATTCCAGTCGGGCGTAATTTATCCCCTCTGCCCCTCACTCCACCCCTCGCCATCCCCAAGCAACATCTCCACTCCCTCTCTCTCCCCCGTCCACATCCCTCTCCGTTCGTCGCAAGCTCGACCGTTAAGAACACGAAATCCAGTTAATCCGTACAAGCGGATACACTACTCGAATTATCTCGCCCGGTTCGTGTCGCCTCTTCCTTTTACCTTTTCTTCCTTCACGGTCTCTTCTTCCGTATCCTTGTATAAACCATTACTCAGAGAAGAAAGTAAAACAATGAAGATTTCTCTTTCTTTCCCCTCCCCCTTTTTCGTTTTCTTTCTTTTTTTCGTTTTTTTTTTTTTATTTCTTTTTATACTACTCGTCTATTTCGCGAAAGGTAAAAATTTACGAAGAATATTGGAGCGAATTGTTAACGGAACATTTTGGTCGATCGTGAAACGTATGAAAGTTTCTTTTTACTTATTAGACATTTGTTCGTTTAAATAAGAATCAACGATTTACGTAGTTATATTACATAAACTTAAGAGAATAATTCCAGAGAAAAATATATCGACCGAGAAAGATTTCGAATATTTACTTAAAACCTCTTTCGTCGAAGTTTCGTTTTTCTTATCCTTTTTTCTTCTTTTTCCCCTTAATTAAGATCAGAAGTCTTAAATGAACAATTCAATAGCGATCTCTTCTGCGAGAGATCTCAATGTTTTGTTAATGGCTCGATCAGGGTTAGAAACTTCTTAGGAATGAACGAAAAGGGCAGAAAGGAGGATGGCTAGAGAAAGATATGGAGAGAGAGAGAGAGAGAGAGAGAGGGGGAGAGAGAGAGAGAGAGAGAGAGGGGGAGAGAGAGAGAGAGATAGAGAAAGTAGTGGAGTATACTCAAGAAGTAAAGGACGAACTACCATTAACTCATACATCTTATTTCTACTTATGATCCTGCAAAATCTGATGTGTTCGTGTGCGTGCGTGTGATATATGATTCTTTGTGTGTATGTAAAGTAAAGAGAGAGAGAGAGAGAGAGAGAGAGAGAGAGAGAGAGAGAGAGAGAGAGAGAGAACTTAAGTTTTCACTAAATTATGTATGATCGTGCTATACCTCAAAGTACTTGACGACATAGCCTACCACGTAATGAAAGCATAAGCTTTCTTATATATTAATTATAACAGTAATCGGTAAGTTTTTAGCGTAATTTCGAACGATCGTATTGGTTCTAAGTATTAATAATGTCTTGGAAGGTATTATGAACGATTCGATTGAGGAATTAATTTTGAGATATCGAAGAACGAAACAAGCACTTACTTCTGTTCGTTCGTCTATCGTTTTTTTTCGATCCATACTGGTTCTTTCCCCCTCTACCCTTTTACGTTTCTTTCCACGCCTCTGAAAGGAAAGGAAAAAGAAATAGAGAAAGAAAAGAGAAAGGGAAAACAAAAATCTACCGTCACCACACCGTTAGCACGAACCGGTCTGCCCGGGTTTCGTCTGATACCAAAGTACAAGATCTTCTCAAGGCGCTCTTAAAGGCATCAATTTGCGAAGGACAAGTGTGTGACGGTGACAAATTGCTAGGATCGTACTGGAAATTGTTGTCCGTGAACCGAGTTGGTTAGCCAATCGTTGATGAAAAACCTGTTCTATCTGCCGGAGAAAATGAATTCTTATTCTTTTTGCTTGTCTAATTCCATTCGTATTCCTTTATCGTTTCGGAATTTGTTTTTAGAAATATCGACGTACTATTCGAGCGCGTTAAAATAATGTCGCATTTCGAATTGCCAACATTGAATTTACTTCACAGGTTCTTTTGTCTTCGTTCAATTTTGTTCCTTCGTTTTCTTTCTTTCTTTCTTCCTTTTTTTTTTTTATTTTTTACTTTTCATGAGGATGGACGCCTTCATGGAATAAGTTTCGCGTGCGAGAGTTTTTAAATGGGCCGGAGGCTATGGCGATAAAAATTCACCCACTCGGGTATACTTTTTCTTTACTCTTAGGGTGCAAGTCGTAGGAAGGGGGAGAAAGAGAGAGAGAGAGAGAGAGAGAGAGAGAGGGGGAGAGAAAGGAGACGCGGGGAAAATGGTAGGAGAAATTCCTAGGGGATTTAGGGAAACGCAAAAGTTTGCTCGGGCAATGCGCCGTTAAATTAAATTACAGCGAAATGGTTGCTACGAATTTTCCTACCGGCGAGGTAGGAAACTCGGAAAAGCGTGCTGCTGTACCATATCGTGCCATCCGTTCCGTGACTTTCAACGAATAATAACCTTTTTATAAGAATCGTTAATAATTTATCGCGGATCGATCTCCTCCTACTTTCTTCACGATCTTTTGAAAACTTAAACGTTTTATTCTGCCGCGTTCTCTTTCTATATCGTATAAGTAGATTCTTCAATGATGTACCCGCGCAGCACATAAATTCCGACCTTAGAAATTTTCCATGAGCCAAGGGTAGAAAATCAAAGATTCAAGCACTTAGGGGCTAGCATTCTGTTTATATACGATCGTAAATCGCGGTTTCACACTCGAAAGGGTAGATGCTTGCAAAGGCATTAGCACAGCAAAGCGTAGGATATCATTAGGGCGAATTTTAAAGTGCATACACACACACACACATATATATATATATATATATATATATATATATATTCCCCCGAAAAGAAAGAAATTGAAAAATGATCATTTCTATTCTCCTCTCCTTAACCCGTCCTCCCTTAACGATTCGAACGATTTCAGGCGACTTCCACATCTTCGAAAATCTTCTTCTTTCGAAATCCTTTCCACATTTTGTTTTCTCTTCGAATGCTGGCGGTTCTTTTTAACATTAGCTACTACCACCTCAGCCGACGAGGATTACGAGAGTAAGAAGACAGTTCCTTCGTATTTTACGGAGTCCTCCTTCCTTCTCAATGAGCCACAAACCCTCATTCTTTTGTACTCCATTTATACTTCCTAGCAACCACTTGCTTGTATTACGAAAGCTCGGTGCTATTACTTACCAGTACATTAACATAGTACATCGTTAGCATTCTCTCGGATCTCGCGTTTGCAGTTCGGTGAGTACGAGAAAATCGCAGTTTATATCTTTGCTCCTCGTATTTTGCTTCGTCGCATCGAGAGAAAAGGCACTTTTCTTGGGAGAGAAACGGGATTGAAAGGAGATTGGCTCGCAATGTTGGATTATCCAAAGGGTGATTGAAACAACGGAGTAGCTCCGCTTATTTTCATCTCCTTCTATGATCTTATCTCTTTTTTCTTTTCCTTTTTATCTTTTCTTTCTTGTTTTTCTTTTCTTCCATTTTTTTTTTTTTTTTTTGTAAACCCAAGAAACCTTTATGAGTTACTCTATTACGTTCTAGACACTTTTCATATATACGTTTTTTTCCTTCCTCTTTTTTAAGGTTTTAAAGAAAGTCAGTTGCGGTAAGATTGAGAAATCCTAACGGTAGGATAATCGATAAGGAAAAAGAAGCTATTTCTGTTTCCCTCCTTTTATATTCGTTCCATTCATTTCCGTGGTATTCTGCGAATGAATGATTTATAAATTAAAGGGAAAAATACAAAGTAAAAGTATGGAAGAGAGAGAGAGAGAGAGAGAGAGAGAGAGAGAGAGAGAGAGAGAGAGAAGATAGAAAGGAAGAAAATATGAATCTGTCATTTCAGTTCTCCAGTGCTATCTAATCTTCGCTTCTATCGATTACTTGCTCTTATTGTTATTCCTTTAAAGAGAAACGTAGGATCTCGCATCACGGATACATAGTAGAAAGAGGTCAGAGAGGAACGTGGAGTCTCGTATTCTTAGGTTATTAATCTTAGCTCGTTTACTGTTGTCCCAACAAAACTGTAGTTGCAAAAAGCATTACGTTTCCTTCTCAACATGAGAAGATAAACAAGGATTTTTCGCTCGACCGCCCTTCAAGAGTAAATACAGTAGTTTCCTGAAAAAGTCGACTTTTGTATGTTTGTATGTATGTATGAATGTACGTATGTATGTATGTATGTATGTATGTATGTATGTATGTATGTACGTACGTACGTACGTAGGTTTGATATACACTTAAAGAGAGTAAACATCTCCGATGTGGATTTACTTACTAGCAATACTTGGTATACTTCTAACGTTATTTTATTCATATTATTATACGTTATCTAAAATAGTTACGTACCGTATGTTACGTGTATATATTAAAGCATATCACGACTCTATCGTTTCCGTCAAACCGTTTACTTTTAATGAAAAATTCATTTACCGAGAATTTTCTTTCCTTTTAGTTTCGTAATTTCTAGTACTATCACAAGAGATATCGCAAGAGTAGCCACGTTTATCGTAGTTGCGTGCAAGGAAATCTGAAGAGAGATCTGAGGGATAATTTGACGGCTCGTTTCAATGTTATTTGCATCCAAGTCCATTAGAAAAAGAGTTCTTCAAATTAAACCATGAAACTGGATTCAATTGCATTTTTTTCCCCCCTATACCTATAGAGATACTCCATAGGTACTAATTAAATTAGCAAAGGATATTATTTACAACTTTTGTTAATTTGGAGATAACGATTTCTATTATACAAAAATAAGTTACGACTCCTGTATTTTGACAATAACGTCCTTTATGTACAAAATAGCTAGAATACATATTACGTTTGTCCCCCGAAACCCCTGGATATATTTATTTAAAAAACATTTGTTTATAATACTAATAGGATCGAAATTATTTGATAATATTTAAAATCAGACAATCTGTATATACAAATTTATATTCAATAATAAGAAAAAAAATGATGAGATATGAATTTAAGCCTGTTTTATACGATCGCACCGATCAATCGATGCAATTTGTAAAACAAGTTTGTAACATAAAATATGTCAACACAAAGCACTTAATCGTTCCGTATAGACATCTATCGCTTATCGATTCTTTCGTATTTCATTTGTTACTTAATTACGATATACGTACGCCGTTATTGTTAATCTCATTATGATATAGCAACGACTTAGAACGTGTTTTTTTTTTTTTCATTGTTCGAAATAGTAATTAACGTCATTTTTAAAGACATACATATATTCATTTCTATCTCTTTTCCTACGTATTATTATCGTTAAAATGTTCTGTATTGTTGATTGAGAGGATTAACCACCATTGATTTGATTTCAGGTCCATCCGGAGAGAAGCGATCCGTACTCTTCTCCGATAATTCGCCGTTCGCATTGCCAATAGCATTGAACCCGAGTACTCTGGAATGTTAACGAGGTAAAGCGCGTTCCTGTCTCTTCCTATCTCTTGCATGTATGTAGAGAAACAGAAAGAGAGAGAGAGAGAGAGAGAGAGAGAGAGAGAGAGAGAGAGAGAGAAAGAAAGATACAATCATGCGTAGGATCCTGAATGAGTCTCGAGGTTTTGATAACGAAACTCTAACGAGGGTATTAATGTTCACGAAAGAAAACGGTTTTAATAAGTCCGCGACGTAATGAAAACCATTCATATAAAAGTTTTCCGCGGTTGATGACGCTTTAATTGAACGGCACTTCCTGTAAGGCAGATCTTCATTTAGGTTTATGTCTCCTTCTCGTTTGTATATTCTCTCTCTTTCTCTCTCTCTCTCTCTCTCTCTCTCTCTCTCTCTTTCTCGCTTTATACGTATCTTCCTCTTTCTTCATCTTGCTAAGGCGCAACATCTCAACAAGACGTTAGAGATTATTTTCAAGTCCGCCATTTTGAAGTTCCAAGAATAATATCGAATTATGGAGTCTCTCTTCGAAATTCCTCATCAAGAAAAGTAAAGTCCACGATATTTTTTAAAGAAAATCCAACGAGTCTTGCACATTTGTTCGACTTCGTTATATTTAAATTAATTTTATTTGTCAATTTTAACGTTAAAATCGAATTTTTCGAGAGTAATAATAATAAATTATATTTTAAATCTATGTATATGCAAGATGTATAGATGTATACGCAAGTACAATTATAAATAATCATATCGATCATAATTAAATTTTGATAGATTTCAATGTTAATATCGTCAACGCGAAGAGACAATCCTAAATTTAATGATATGTTCATTCAAAAGTTAATTCAAAGGAAATAAATCGTTGGAATGATCGTCAAAAAAGTGGTCAAAAATGTGTAGAGTATTTTCATTTTTTTTCTTTTTTTTTATATTTATTTTATGAGCTCCGTCGATAGATTAGGTCATACGAAGAAATATGATAACGATCAATAGATTGAATATTCTCATGGCTGTTTTCGCAAATAGACACTTCGCTCTCATTTCTCCGTTCATTTTTATGCGTCCTCTTCGTCTCGTAACCATCTGCGTTCGTCACGACAGCTGGCTGATTCATTAATTTTTCATCGACTTTTCTATCATATACATTCTCCACATACCTGTGATAATTCGAAAATAGTGAAATAAACGATATTTGTTAAATCGAAAGATCAATAACCTATGATAATTTTTTATATAGATTTCCATTTTGTATTATGTTCCATCGGTACCTTTCGTAAATTTATTATTAATTGATTTTATTTGTGATCACTTCAACGAATAATAGTGATTAATTTAGTTACTAAATATTCTATTTAGTTATTCTTGTTAAGATATATCTACGAATTTTTTATATCTATTTCACAGATTGAAATTGCGAATTTAACTGTATATTGTATAAGTACGCAGGAAAAAAGTCTATATTAATTAAATTATCTTAATAATGTTAGTAATTAATTAATGAAATATATTCGTATGAATATGCATGACAAATTCTAAAAATTAGATGTGCGCTAATTAACCCATATATAACAAAACAAAAACAAAACTTTCATTATTTTATCCAAACATATTTATTTTACTTTTATATATTATATTATTTTACGGTGTATGATTAGATTACGATTTATAGATACGCTATTTTTTTTCTTTTTTATCTTCCATCAACCAAAGTGTTCTTGATGTTCATGCGAAAGCATTAAAAGTATCTATTTACTTTCATCGATGAATTTGTACAAGTTGCGTATTATCACATCAGTAAGTCAACAATAAAAGATAAGGAGATAAGTTCGTTTAATTGCTAAACAGAATTTTTGTTCGTAGCGTTGCAGAGTTTAAATAGAAGTCGTTCGGATAACAATAACTTTTTAAAGTCTCCGTCATCAAGTTTTCATTAACTACAGTTTATTTCAAGAAAGAAAGAAATAATTAGAAAGGGAGAGAATTTATTTAAGACAAGTGTTTTGTTGTCGTTTTCGTAAATAAGTTTGTGAAGAAACTTTTGAAGAAACGAGTGATTCCTCACGACTATGAACCCGTATATTTAAATCGTTCCACTGTTAAAAGGTAATCAAAATAATTTGTTCTTCTTATTTATTTTAGTTATTTTTTTTTATTTGCTCAATGCACTTTTACTTCCACATCCAAAGAGGTATTGGAGTCCGCTGAATATTGAAATAAACGACGATTTCGAAAGTTGATCGACCGGTAATAACGTAAAAAGGAAAAAAAATCTCGAGAAACTCCACTTTTATGGATGATAATATGATTGAAATTTCCCGTAGACGTTTGCGTAGACGTATTTTTGTTACCTTTACCACGATACACTTAATATTGAAATATCTAGAAATGAAATTTCATGATGAATTTATAACATGTTATTTAATAAATCGAAAAAAATAACGTATACATGAGTATTTGTAGTGTCTTAGTAAATTGGTTAATAATAGAACAGGTATTGTACCGATTTCATTGCGGAAGAATTACATTGCGGTGAATTGAAAACGAGATGTGTAGCTAATTCAAAAACAATGTCAAACGCGACCGTAATAGATAGGAGGTTTTATCTATTTAATATATCTAATGTATAAGACTAACTTTCTCTATTTGCAATTATTTGTTTCATTATATTTTTTATAAAAGACGAGACTGGAATGATTTAAATAGAAGAAAAAAAAAAAATATCAATTTAATTGTAATAAATGATGAACAAGTACGTGACGTCTTACACAAATCATATTTCAAATTGATAATTCAATCTCTTACCTTATAAGAAAGTTAAACTCACGTAATTTTTCTCTCTGATACATCCGTATAAAATGATTTCTACAAAATTGCTTTGAATAAATCATCTCGGGCATAGGAAAAAAAAAACATATATGTCTAATGATAATGCACATGATCTCTACAAAATTGCTTTTGAATAAATGATTTCGGGAAAAAAAAGAAAGATAAAAGAAAAAGAAATAAACAAGACAGAAAAGAAACGAATGACATTACAAAGTACAGTATCTAGATAATGAAAATGTATACAACTTCGTGTAAACAGTCATTGATAAAGATAAATATATACGTATTCGTATAAATAAATTTAGAATTGAGCTAATTTATTTAAGTATACTTAAATGCAGATAATAATTTCGTATATCGGTCGATAATTAAAAGTATAGAAGCGGACGTTATTGATAAAATTTTATTCTAACATGTATCATCATTTATGCTCAAAGATTATATCAAGATTTTCTATAACGTTTCTTTCTTTTCTTTCTAACTTTTTCTTTATTTTTTTTAAAATGAAGCATCAACAATTTTATTAGGTATTTCGTTGTTATTGCAAAGCTACATAAATACATATATGCAGTCCTGTTTATGTGGAAATAAATTCATAACTCTTAATACGTCGTACTTAAAGTTAAATCCATTAAAGTCTTCTTTAAAAATGAAAATTAAGCTTGAGCAGGAGAGTCGTATTAGTCGCTTTAAAAGGAACTAAAGAAAGCGTCGGACGCTTTTTGAATTATGAAAGCGGACACACCTATATCGCATTCGTGAAAACGTTTTCTCTCATTTTGCAAATGGCTTCCGGAGTCTTTAGTAGTAAGCTCGGGAGGCAGGACAATGTAGCCAGCGGCATGTAAGTCCTGTGGAAAGGATCCACATCTCTCAACAGCCACGTTTCTTTCATTTCTCGATCCACGTCACTCGCACTGCACGAGACAAATTCTTTTTCTGTCTTCTCTCTCTCCCTCTCTCTCTCTCTCTCTCCCTCTCTCTCTCTCTCTCTCTCTCTCTCTATATATATATATATATATATATATATATATATATATCCACCCTCTCGTATTCACCCCTTCCCCTACCACGTGTTCTTCACGTCACCGTGTTTTCTTCTCGCCGCCGTGTTTTCTTTCGCGGTAGTTACTCTTTGTTTTTAGCTTTACTTCTTACTTAACGATAATTTAAGTGTTTCTCGCACGTCGGCTAACGAGTTGTTCTCTTTCTGCTTAATAATGTCCTTTATAAAAAAAAGAAGGGATACTATTTCGCAATTTTAACGTTTACTTTAAGTCGGTCCCTTTTGCTCGCAATGGACTAAATGTGAAGATAACTGAACGGAGTAAACAGTATGAAATTATTTCTTTGAACCTTTAATACACTAATTAATTTCTTTCTTTTCTAACTAGGAGAAAGCTTGTTTTAAATTATAATTGAAACAAAAACAAAATGAAAGCGAGAAAATGAAAATTCGGAGTTATTATAAAAGGAGTAATAGAGGAAAACGTTAACATTTCTGCGAGGTCGTTTAAACATATACTTAATTTAATTTGTCACGTTCAAGAAAGTTTCAACTTCCATTTTTCTCCGTTTTCAAACTCGAAAGGAAGAATTGTATAGGGAGTTATGGGGGAGGGGGTTGTAGTTCAGAGGTACGTAAAAATGCATAGCACCCGTGCTTTTGTCGTAATTTTATTGTTATTCCGTTAGAAAAGAATTTTTTATGGAACTACTTTCGAGTTTAATATAAAACGAACGACGGTTTCAACTAAGCCTTTGAAAATTTTCAAGCAAACGTCACACAATATAGGATAGGGCCCTTTTCATTTAAGTACAAATATTTTTCACTTAATTACGAATAATTCGTTTTCCAAATATTTTATTAAATTTTCCGACGAAATTATTTACTATTATACTACCATATATTAATCGTACGTTTCAAAGGAAGCATTTGAAAGATAAAGAATAATTCATCGAACACTTTGCGATATTAATTCTTTTCGTCAATTTTTTCGAGCAATTTTTTGTTTTATTTTTTTGTTTATATACGAAAGAAAAAAAGACAAGTTTATTGTATACATCAGGGTAATTTTTATAAGCTAACAAAATCATGTAATGCCGAGTAAATATACATATATATATATATATATATATATATATATATATATATATATATATACATATATATATGATAATAGGAATATACATATAATATAAGAGAAAATTAACGTATGCAAGAAAATTATCATTACGCAACAAAAGCGCGAGTAATTATTTTAAAACTATAAAGGTTTAAAGATACGTATCAATTTGTTATGTATCCTTTGAATATATTGTATCACATTTATGTATCATCATTACAAATCACTGTTCCATAAGTAATTCGTATAAAAACAAAGGAACGGATTTGTCCTTTAACCATTAAACATTGATATACAATTGTGATACACAATAAACGAGGATACGTAAATTAATAGTTTCTAGGGAATGTTATAAAGAGTGAGAAAAAGAAAGAAAGAGAGAAAACAGAAGGAAAGAGAAAAAGAGAAAGAGACAACGAGGACGACAACGGTATCGATGGAGCTTTTTTTTTTCTTTTGTTGTGTGAAAACACGGAGACTGAGCCTGAAGGTACTTACACGTGTGCTTAGCCCCGTGTAAACGTTAGATCCTTCCTCTTTTCTTGGTTTTTACCCCCTCGTAGAAACGTCAGCGTAACAATGGTCGCCGAGTATAACGTTGTTCTCTCTCTCACTCTCCCTCTCCCTCCCTCTCCCTCCCTCTCACTCTCTCTTTCTCTCTCTCTCTCTCTCTCTCTCCGCGTTCTTTCGCACGGACGCGCATTACCCGTTTCTACGTGGAGAGATGTACACCAACGTCCGAGATACGAGTATTCCTTAGAGCTCGGAATTCAGTCTCGACGTATCTGTCATGTCAACGTTTATTTTCGCGATCTTACACTTTCCTCTTTATCTTTCTCAATCTTTCTCTCTCTCTCTCTCTCTCTCTCTCTCTCTCTCTCTCTCTCTCTCTCTTTCTCTGTCTCCTCTTTTTCCTTCTTTCTTTCTCTGTCTTTTGTTCCTTTCAACAAACTCAAGCATATCTCTCCTTTTCTATACGAGCAAGTAATTTGAAATGTCGCATAAACTTTCCAATCTTGGAATCGACGTTTGAGTTGAAAAAAAAATTAGGCTTGAGATAAGAAAAGGCGTTCTTTCTATAGATTCCATATGGTTTGTCTTGGATCTTAAAAGAAATCTGTGATTTTATGTAGAAGAATGGAATGAAAAGATGAAAAATTCTCTTGTTACACATTATACGTTTCTCTCTCTCTCTCCCTCTCTCCCTCTCTCCCTCCCTCCCTCTCTCTCTCTCTCTCTCTCTCTCTATATATATATATATATTGTTCTTTTCTTTTTGGTTTCAATTTGAGATATAAAAAAAGGAAAATGTTCATCCAAATCCTTGTTGATATCGCGAGTTATTAATATTTCGCGATTTACATAGAGAGACCTTCCTTCCATTCGAGGAGTGGGAGAAAAACGGACGACGTTGGAGAACAAATCGCAAAGTGGAACATCCGGGTGAGCATTCAGTCCCGAGTGTAGTTGGCGAAACTACAATGGCCGAGTTTCGTAGAAGCGACTTTGTTAACGGACGGCCATCTCTCGCTCCAACGCCGCTCTGTCTCGCGTCGTTTTAACGTAAGTGTTACGAGCAAGTCGATGGACAGTCAAGTCAATGGAAAATTAAAATCGAGATTTCGTGCAATAAACGTCAGACAATATTTGCACTTTTCGATGCTATACTACAAACGATCATGTTTGTTTTGTTTTTCTTTTCTTTTCTCTTACGTTTCTTCTACTTAGTCCTTTTCTTTCTCTTTTTTCTCCTCTTCGCTAAACGTGGACGTTATCGATCACAGGATTAGAATAATAAATAATTTATAAGGACAGTAATTGTTACGCGATTTATAAATCTACGCGTTCGGACATATTGAAAAAACATTGTAATTTAAACGAATACTGGAAAAGAAATATTTCTGTTAGAGACAAAACGATAAATATCAAATACTGAATAAGATTATTCATCTAATGGAAATGTTCATTCGAAATCCATTCGAATCTAGTGAAAAATATAGAAAAATAATTAGAAGAGAAAATAAAAAAAAAAGTATGACATGAGAACAAGCGTGGGGAACGTTACAGATTATAGTTTCCAGTACTAGTATCATTTTGAAGAATCCAGTTTTAACAGACGTGAGAACAGCGTGTTCTCACTTACAAATTTCTCGACTATAAAGAATAATGCGGCATAAAACCCGTGGAATAAAAAATATATTCGTTTTTTTATATGTCTTCATAAAAAGATCGGTCAAAAGGAGAACCGAGGGAGAGAGAAAGAGAGAGAGAGAAAGAGGGAAAGAAGAAGAAAAAAAGGATAATAACGGTAATAATGATATAATAATCCATTCGTTCTTTTATTTGTACATATATTATAACGTTAGTAATGTTGGATAATTTCGTCGAAAAGACGTTAGTTCCAATGGCTTCTCGTTTCGTTCGTAAAACGAATTTGAAACCGATTCCGAAGCCTTATCCAAGGAACTTCTTCGAGCGTAAATGTAGGAGAAAGAGGAAGGTTTCGAAAGTAGTAGACGATATCAATCGACATGGCCGGAGGAGATATATGTGCGCGAACACTCACACTCGCGATTGATATTCGCCGATCTTTCCTCGCGTTTCCGCATAGAGAACTCTCCGTGCGCCGGTTCTTCGTGCCGTGTCGTACCGTGGCGAACTTTGCGAATCCGATTTGAACTTCCAATCACGTTTGTGTCTGCCACGGTCTCGTGAGTAATCAGAAAGGTTTTACTCTCGTCTCCCTTGACACATCACCTACGCTTCGTTTCTCCTTCTCTCTCTCTCTCTCTCTCTCTCTCTCTCTCTCTCTCTCTCTATTTTTCTGAACAGATACTTACGTTAGATAAAACCAAAGAATTTTGCTCTCTAAACATATACTTAGATAATATTAAAGAACTACAATAAGAAATATAAATTACAATTTTATTTTTTAATTATAAGTTATATTGATTGATAAAAGTTTGAGAGAATTGTTTTTCGAATAAAAATTAATCTTGTAAAATTTGCACGAATGTGCCTATGAAATTTATTCCTCAGGTATCTAATCTCGATACATGAGATTAGTTTTTGCTGGAGGAATGAATTGAATTAATTAGTTTTCGTATAAATTCATTGCGTAATTAACTAAAATTTATTATTTTTTTCTTTCTTTTTTTTAGGAAAAAATCTCACTTAGTTATACAAATACAATGGTTCCTTCAATAACTTCAAAATATAAGAAAATATAAGCTTTATATATATATTATAGCTATATTATAGCTCTACATATTATATATATAATCCATGAAAAGAAAAAGACGAAAAAAGGAATAGAAAATCGATAACAAATCGACACTTGAATCTTATCGTATATTACACGAATAAAATTCAACTTCGATCTAGTTTACAACGAGAGACTATATCTCGTAAAGGATGTAATCTCCGAATGAGGATCGTTCAAGGTGTTATCTTGAACAGGTCATCTCTTTGGCCGTGCAATACCTGCGACCAATTTTGCCGGTTATTACGATCGCCGAAACATTATCTCCCGGTGTTAATTGGATCACTACAATAAACATAGCATGTAAGTTTTAGGAAACTTGTTTATCTCACCCTCTCTCTCTCTCTCTCTCTCTCCTTCCCTCCTTCCCCCCTCTCTCACTGTATCCATTTTTGTATCTATTTTTTAATAATATAATATATATTTTCTTCTTATCGAATATTTAATACTATACTTCTTACGTTTATTTCTATTAATATTTTAATATGATGATGAAGATGATGATAATCGATGTGTGTGTATGTGTGCTATAATGATTCTATTATGTATTATTTCGTAATGAATTTTGTACGTTTTTTAATTTTTTTCTAGCTTCATAGTCGTATTAGGACTTGTTGAAATTATGAAAGTAAAATATCTCTCTCTCTCTTTTTCTGTTTGTTGAAATATAATCCTATAATTGAGATCAAGCTTTATTTCGTTTAATCCCATAATTTCGATCTGATGTTTATTAAATCTGATATGTTCATCTATCTATCTATCCGTCTATTTATCCATCTATCAATTTATTTATAAATCTATGCATTTAAATTTCTACGTATTCGTAATGTTTGTGCGATTTATTTTCCGCACACGAAATTATCGTCACGTTTTTCTTGGGAAAAGTCATATCCAGTTTGAAGAGCCGTGAAATCGAGCGCGAATCGCGCCACAGGCATGAATTTGATTAGCCGTCCGAGCTCGCGCTTTCTCGTCCGAGGTGCCGTTTAAACCCTTCCGGGTACAAGTTTCTACGAGCCACACAATCCCCTACGACGTGCTCGTGTCGCGTTAGTAAGGGGTGTGTGAGTGGAGCCAGCCAACTGGGGCTAGTTTGCGGACTGTGTCGGTGACCTGCAGGACAGCCCATTTACCTGCCCATTTACTTGTTCACCTTCGAAGTTCGCTAATTCTCTCTCTCTCTCTCTCTCCCTTTCTCTTTCCCTCCCTTTCGCTCTTTAATTGTTACGAGAAATATTATACGATTCTTTATTAATGCTTAATGGTGTCTGGTTAACATTGCAAGTCTTAAAATACTCTCAAGTTCCGCGTTTAAAATTCCTTCATAATACTGGCGATTAGAATTTTTAATAAGAAAGAAGATCATATTTTCTCTCTCTTTTCCTCTCTTTTCTCTCTCTCTCTCTCTCTCTCTCTTTCTCTCTATCTTTCTCACTCTCTCTCTCTCTCTCTCTCTTCTTTCACTTCACACCAAAAAAAGAAAAAAAATTGTTCCGTAATTCGTGCCCAAAAAAATTGATGAGGTAATTGCGATGTAATATTTTTTCTGTGAAATTTTATATCTTTTCATCTGTATACGTAGACCATGTCGTTGTTAAAGAGAATAGAAAGAAAAATAAGAGGGAAACTTACTCGGTTTATGCGAGTGAAAAACGTCTTCGCGTTCTCGCGGAAAACGAAACATGGAGGCGAGAAGAAAAAGAAAGAGGAAGAGAAAGAGAGAGAGAGAGAGAGAGAGAGAGAGAGAGAGAGAGAGAGAGAGAGAGAGAGAGAGAGAAAGAGAGAAAGAGAGAAAGGAGGTGGGAGAGAAAGAGGAATGTAAGAAGGCGAGTTTCGAGAGAAGGTGAGGTAAGTCTCTGTAGTCACGTAACGACGTTTCGTCGGGGTCACACGGTGGCCTCTCGACCTCCACTGAGAAGGCGAAGCCCCGCGAGGAGAAGTAGGTGTTAACTTTAAACTCGAACGTTCGTTTACCGATTGGAAAAGGAAGAACATTTTTTTCTTTTTTTTAATTATTTATTATTATTACTTTTTTTTAATTTCTCAAAATAACTTCTCGTCTCATTTGTTTATCGATCGATGCTCATCTTGAACATTAATTGAAATATATAATTATCGGATATATACATATATATATATATTTTTTTTTCATCTTTCGATAAGAAACGAAAGTGATGTCTCGTTAGTGGTAAATCGAAAAACGTTTATCTGATAGGATGGTAAAGCGAATAATAGAGCGTCCGAGTACCGTAAGGGTTGGATAGGTACTTATTTGGCGACGTTCCAAGGACATACGGTACGCCCGAACGGAATGTCCATTACTCCATTAGCGGGTCACCCTGTTAACTCTTTATGGCTGCTCTACTATATGAGCCTAGTGCTTTCCATCGTTGGAAGCGAAACTTAATGCTTCGTATTTCGTATCTCGGATTACGGTAAAATCGTTTCGATGTCTATTCCGTCGGTTGAAGAGAAATATATATATATATATATATATATATATATATATATATTTGATAAAGGAAGTAAAATGGAAATAGAAAACCAGTTCTCGTTCAATAAGTTTTCAAGACTAATTCTTAGTTCCTGGTTTAGATATGAATTTTTGTATACGCACACACACACACAAGTGCATGCACAATTTGTACTAGTGCATAGTCCAGAATATATAGGAGAAAATAAAAAGGAAATAATTTTTTAATTGATCGATCTTGCAATAAATTGATTTGAAACTAATTAGGTCATATATTTTAATTATGTAATTTTTAATAAACCGTATGATTGTTAATTATTCAAACAATGAATTATTTCTTTTCAATAAATTTTATATTTTCTAATGAATTTTTTTTCTGATAAATATTTCATTCTCTTAATAGATTATATCTTAAACTTTTTCATGAATTATTGACTTTTTAATAGACATTTTGCAATAGATATATGAGTGTGCCAACGAAAAGTATCCACCAGAATTATTAATGATATCTAGTAAGTTTATCGGAAAACGCAGGGGACAGGTTAATTTTATTTTCAAAGGGGACAGGTCCTTGTCATAAATTCACTTCCTTTGGAGTAATCCCCTAAGGAGGGTGATAACCCTCTCAAAAATTTTAATATATATATATTAAATATATATATATATATATATAATATATATATATATATATATATATATATATATATATATATATATATATATATATATATATATATATATATATATAAGGTATGACTCACTTTAATTTCATTTTAAAGCGTTATATGGTACAAGTTATCACGGGAGACGTTTATTGGTAAGTGCCACTTGGCAATCTTACCACGAAGAGCAATTTTGTCTCCTGGAATAAAGCGTTAACTTCTATCGAATTGAAATTCAATTCTTCGGAAAGCAATTCAAAAAATGGAGGTCGAGATACCGTCGTTTCTCGTTTATTTTTTTCTTTTGAATCACGTTTTAAATAAAACGATCTTTCTTTCGAAGTTTTTTCTTTCTCCAAGGAAATTGATTCGTTGTGCTTTGATTCATTCTGTTTGAGAAAAAAGAAAACGTGGCGATCCGTATCGACGGATGTGAATGTGGTAACGAAGAATAAAAAGAAGGTCCAAGATTATTAGTATTATTATATTGTATCTTGTAAAACGCTTGTGGATGCAATTTCGTGCATCGATGAGCTGGCAAATTTCTCAACGCCAAACACATTTTCCATGCCACGATGACTGCTCCGAGAAACGATTCGCTCGGTTTTCATCGAGTTTTCAACCTGTTCTTCGTTCAATATCTCTTCCCAATTTTTTTGGTATATTTTTTTCTTTTTTTTTTGTTTAATCCTTCGACTGTGAAATTCATGTATAGGTGTACAGTGTGTGTCAGAGAAGAGTGAACATGCTGGTATTACTACTACTGGTGTATTCAACATTCTAAAATAAGAAGAACAAGTTCATATAAATATATGCCGATATGACCTTGTTCTTGATATACAGCTGTTTTTGCATTATGTACACTTATTCTTTATATAGATTTTGACTCGTTGAAAATAGCTAGATTTAAATCCAATAGATCTTTATTTGTGACGACAGTCAGAGCAGTTTGTTTACGATATAGATAACGTCGAGATATATTATTATATGCTGGAGTTGCCAACAAATTCGGTACAATATCAGGCAGATTTGAATGAGACGGGATATGAATGATAAAGCCCCTAGAATTATGTAAACGATTGATATAATACGAGAACGATTGTATTTTCGAAATAAGGTCGTATCGAACATATGTCACGTGTTTCGATACATCCTTGTATATTGTTATGAGATATGCCACAAACCAATATGTGTGTGTGTATATATATATATATATATATATATATATATATATGTGTATATATATATATGTGTGTATATATATATATATATATATATATATATATATATATATATATAGATATATAGATATGTACATACATAGAAGAAACGAAGAGAGTACCATTCATTAAAAACAAAGAAGAATGGTTTCTATGTACAATAAAAAGAGAAGTGATTTTCTAACACAGCCACAGAGCTGTATAGAAACGTTATTTTTATTAAAATCTTTGGAGTATTGATTATGTGGCCGAATAATTACTCTCATGCGCGCATGTAGTGAAATAACGCGTGTGTGTGTATCTTTAGAAAGTCGCCGATTACTGATGAAATGCATGTATCTATGTTCCTCGCACGTTTGCGCAATAAATAGACAGTAGAACACGTTTACTAAACTGATATAGTATTTGGCATATCGTTATACGTCGTATAGCAATCGAAATACCCCTAAAAAAAAAAAGAAAAATGAAATGTCGAGGTTTATAAAATGTAAAATCCGACGTGAAAGTAATTCACCGATATCGGTGATTACCGATATAATCGCATATAAAGTTTTCACGTATAGATTCGTGTTTTCTAATTAATTATACGGGTTTTAATTCAAACAATTCTTTTTATTATTGCATTGTAATATATTCAATGTATTTATATGATATCATTATACTATTATATATTATATATTCAATGCATATATATGATATTGTAAATGCATTATTAATATCATCTATCGACGCATTACATTAATATTATGATTACTAATATATTTTTCATTTCACTGTGATCGTCTTAGTTTGAGATAGATAAACGATAATACGATGTTGAAGAATAAAAAAAAAGGAAAGAAGAAAAAGTAAAAAGTAAAAAATGAAAGGTAAAATAATTCTCGAGCGCGAGAAATAATGCAAGAACGAAGAAATAATATCTGTTCGTAGAACAGTGTCACATGCATAGAAAAGGTACGACGCTTTTTCACTCTGACGCTTCTTTTCTTAATGTGCACTTCTGTATGAATGCAAAGATCGAAATCGAATTTGCGAGATTCCCAGAGATATAAAAGGATCTATTAAGAGCCGTCGTTCTCGGCTCTCAATCGAGCATTTCATCGAAACGAAACGAATTCGATTGGTCGCATCTACAGAGGAGTAGGTTGCTTTTCCGGCAATACGTAGCGGAGCCTTTAGTGTAAAGTGTCGCCCCGATAGTAATGGTTTCTAAAAGGGAAGCTTGCTACTTGGCCACGTACGAGTTTCTCAAAGAGGGTGCAGCAGCTCGTTCGGTACTAACGTTTCTTCGATGGCCTGTGCGATTTTCTTTCTTTCTTTCTTTCTCTCTTTCTTTCTTTCCCTTTTTGTCTCAGCTTACTCGAGACAATAACGTATCCACACCACTCATGTCCGTAAATGGAGCTTCTCATGTAGTCGGACGGAAATGAGAATAAAAGCTTTAAGGACTAAAAGTTTTCAAAAATCTTGACGACGATCGTCCCGAAATATTTCTTTTAAAAAAATGCTATTTTACCTTTTGTTTTCCCTTTTTTCCTCCTTCTTCGATCCTATTAAATTCTTGAATCAATAGCCATACCTATATGATACAACTATAAAACTGATATTAATAATTACTTCGAAATTGATCATTATTTGTCGGAATAATATGTTCAACAACGACAAAGAAGAAAAAAGAAGAAAAAAAAAAAAGAAAAAGTATAAAAATGCCCGTATAATCTTTTAACGAAAGACATCGAATGCGATAAAAATAGACGTTAGAATAGATATATTCTCTCTTTTCCAAAATCCAATTTGCTTTTCCGGTAAACGAAATACGTAGACGTTCTAGTTGACTCGGTTATGATACGCTAGAAATAGCTTTTTCTCTCTTTCTCTCTCTCCCCCTCTCTCTCTCTCTCTCTTTCTTTCTCTTTTACTCCTTTTTACCAAGCTTTACACATTTTGGAGTCTTTCAGGATGCCGACTGCGTAGAAGCTAGCAAATAACCTATAAGCATAGCCTTTCATCGTCCAGATTTTACTAGAAATTCGGTTCTTTCCGAAGCGCCACAGTAACACTCTTAGCTCCTTCTCGTATCGCTTCGAATTGCACAGAACCGATTCCCCCCCTCCCCTACCTCTTACTCGTTCTCGCCAAGCTCTCCACGATTTCGTTGGGAGCAGACAACTTCGTGAAAATTGACGATACTTGGTACGAAAGCGAATTTCAACTTCTTTACTTCGGCTAACGCCTTTCTCTCGGGCAACGTATGAAACTAAAGCCGTACTATCTTCTCCTCTCAATTCCGACGCCTTTGTATAATACGAAAGTGAGAAAGTTTCTAGGTTGTTTGCAGTATATTACACGTAGAATCGCGATACTTTTTTACGATATCTATAAAAATAAAGAGAGAAACAAAGAAACGGAGAAGGTATCGAGAAAATTCGAGAAAAATAAATAAATAAAGAAAGAAAATTCGAGGGAGACGCGAGCGGTACACGTCGTTTGAAAATAATCGATGAAAAGTTTCAAAGGAATAGATTATTTAATTTCAAACTTTAATCCGTTAAAAATTCTAATCCAAATTTATATCATTCTCGTGATGTAAGTGCAAAGTAAAAAGTAAGTAAGTAAGTAAGTAAGTAAGTAAGTAAGTTACTTACTTTTATATATCCATCGAAAAGTACTCCCTTTCTATCGCGCTTAATATTCCCTGATGAAATTCAAATGAACACACGATGTATCAAATACATTTATCTACGTTCTCGGAGCTTAAATGATGCTTTTTGAACAAATGCACGCAATTTCGTTACAATGAATTACTGAATGCGTTCGGTTTAAATTCAATTAGGTGCATGAGATATAACATTCGGAAATAAAATGAAACGCATTTTGCAGAATCTCTTTTTCTTTTTTTCTTTTACTTTGTTTTCCTGTCCGTATCTTATTCGTTACCTGTCCAATTTTGTTTATAGTAGAAACCAATGACGTTTATGAGATATTCTTCAATGTTCAAAAGGAAATTTCAAAAATAGTGGGAGAGAGAGAGAGAGGAAGAGAGAGAGAGAGGGAGAGAGAGAGAGAGAGGAAGAAAGAGAGAGGGAGGGAGAGAGAGATCGTTCTTTTCTCGTGAAAAAGCGTCTGCTTATATTGTTTGGTTTTTGTCCATTGGAAAGTTGAGTTATGATCCCAAGACAGGATACGGAAAATGTAACATGATGAAATAAACTCTGGTAAGAGTCTTGAATGATGGCAAAATGTTTATGATCTTGTTTATTTATGAAAAATAACACGTATTCTTTGTGTGTAATTATTATTATAGGTAATGGGGAATTTCAATATACAAACATGGAAACTCTATTAATGGATTTTACGCAAATTTTTATAATAGCATGTCGAAACCGTATTCTCAGAATAATAACTTGTTACAGGAGGATTGCTATCATCATCATCATCATCATCATTATTATTATTATTGTTATTATTATTATTATTATTATTATTATTATTATTATTATTATTATTATTATTATTATTATTATTATTATTATTATTAATTTATTTATTATTATTATTATTATTATTATTATTATTATTATTATTATTATTATTAATTTATTTATTATTATTATTAAGTTGTTATTGTTGTTGTTAATCGATATAAATCGTAGCTCGGCGCAAAATAGCTAGTTCGTCAAATTAAATCGCAGGAGATACATTCAAACGTTCCCGTTATAATAATATCGATTTAACTAAGTCTTGAATTTTGCCTTTTATAGACGATCATTTATCAACTTCCGTATTGGTAGTATCGCTAACGGGTGAAACTAATGGATCGAACGTTAAAGGTATTTCAACTCGAACATATTAGTTTGCGTTTTTCTCTCTCTCGCATTAATGTAACTTATCGTGTGAAGTTATTTATGACGTTAATATGGTATCGGTGGAAAGATTTCTTTCCATCGATAATTAGCGATCTTTTTAACGATATTATTCGCTTATTTTAGAATACAAAAGCGTTGGTTTGATTGAAATGTTGTTTCTTTTTTTTTTTAATCTATCTTTTATTTATTAACGTTATTAAGCTTTTCATTGGAAATAATTAATAGTCGAAAAATAAATAATGCATATTTATTGTATCGTATTTGTACGATAAATTTGACAAAAGAGCTATTAGAACGAATTAATTCATACGGCACTTGTTTCATTTATCTTTTCTCTTATTTTTTGACGATACTGCGGGAGAAGAAAAAATTTACGAATTTCGGGAAAAAAAGTAATACACTTCTTATTTCCTTTTTTCCATAATTTCTACAACGCGAAATCCACGCATAATTGCACAAACTCAGCGTACTTGGGCTTCAAAATTTAGCACGATTATTTATTTTTTTTTTTTTTTGTTAAAAAATCTCCGTCTCATTTACGTACCGCTTTAGTGTTGTCCGCTCGCAGATTATTTTCTTTCTTTTTTAATTTTTTAAGTTTTAATTTTTTTTCTTTTTGTATTACGCGCTTCTGTCTTATATACCTTTCGTCGTAAGATAGTACCGACGAGATTAAATTTTTAACTCCTTTATAAGCCATGAGGAAACTGCAACTGCAGCTGCAATGAAGCGTTTTAATTATATTTACCTAACATCATAAACAATTTTATCATTATAACTTAACGATCATGTATAATCGAGTTAACCTCCAAGGTTAATAGTCAAATGAATAATTATAACAGATTATATGTAGTTGTAATGAATTTCTATGGATTAATTCCAAGAAGCTTGTGTTTAGAGATAACGATGGATATAAAACGTCTTATTTTTCTTTTATTATCTTTTTTTTTTCAATTAATCAATCAAGTTGATAAATGAAAAAAAAATAGGTCGATAATTCTAGTATTAAGATGGCGTATTAATTTTTGATTTTATATATTCCATTCGATTAAACAATAGATAACTATTTTTCATATCATAAATTAATAGCAGAACGTACAAAAGTGCTGCTTACAAAAGCAATATCTTATCTATCTATTATCTATCTTATCTATCTTATCTATCTTATCTATCTCGTTTTTAATTTTTTAGAGACATATACTATAAAACGACGTAGGAGAATTTTTTTTATATAACTGTGTATTGATTCATTCAAAAAGAAAGAAAAGGAAAAGAGTAATCTTTTCATGGCAGTGTCACGATGGCCTTTCTCTCGTTACATCAAGATTCTATTAAAAATGACGAATAACGAAAAGAATAAAGGAACCTTCGAGCGATCGCGAACGTTAATAAACTTCATTTAAAACGATTGGCCAATCATGTCCAACGTGATATGCCATTGAATAGCATTAAACGTCTATATTATTTCGATATTAAAGTGAGAATTGCGATGAGCTCATACGCCGGGGTAATTTACTTTACGTAATGATATTACACTTTTATTCGACACCGATCGTATATTCGATCGACATTGCGTTTCGATTAACTAGCAAGTAAAATCGCAGAAATAAAGGCGATAACGTGCGATAACGAACGATCGATCTAATGTTTACTTATGATCATTTACTCGTGAATAAAGTAAAGCGATTTTATAACGTATGAGATATTATCCGATCAGAAAGTTTTTCGAGATCGTTTTCGGGAAGCGAATAATCGTGATAAAGCATGTGGGGACGGGTAAGGGAGTGAGGGAATCATTTTTTCCTTTGAACTTTATCGTATGTTTATCACGTTATTATTTAAGAGAAAAGACATTAAGTATGGTATAATAATTCTGTCAATATCATTTTCTCTTTTCAGATGATAAAAATGCGGTGACGTTGAAGCGTTGTTGAAGAAACTATTTACAAATACATATCATCGACGCATATACATTGATCGAAACAGTATTAAGGTACAACAAAGAAACAATATATATTCCAATTGATTCGTTCAACGATTGATGCATATCACTCTTCGAGAATACGTGAAAGTATTAGGGAGAAATAAGGAAAGAAAGGAGAAGGAAGAATCAGTTACTCGCACGTTGTTTCTTTATCCTTTTTTGTCGACGAAAAATCGGCGATGTAAAGCGAGGATCGATTTGTTGTTTCTTTGTTTTATCGCGTTTGTATCGGCGAGAGTAAAGTGGCAACAAGTGCTGGGATGAAGAATGTTGCTGAGGTAACACGCATAGAAACCCTTTGAAAATAACAGAGGAAAGAAAAGGAGAAATTATTGAGGGATAGGAGGGAAGAAAGGATCGAGGAAGAGGAAAGGAAGGAGAAGAGAAAGAGGAAGTTCAAAAGGAGCAAAAGTAAGAGGATGGGCTTTCCAAGAAGAAGATCATTGTGGTTGAAGATCGCCGTACTGGCGACCGCTGTTTGGATCACCGTGTGTTTCCTTATGTATACTGAGGATCGAGCGGCTGCCGCAGTAGCACAAGGTTTGGCACCTTCTGGTGTTGCGGCACCTCCTCAGGTGGCTAACGGGTTCGTCCCACCGGCGCTTCCTCTTAGAAAGGAGACACCTGGAAACGTGCAGAGCAAGGCCAAACTGAATCAGGCTGGTCTCGAACAAGGTAAGCTTTTTTTCCTTTGTCCTCTTTCTTTTTTTCTTCCATTAAAAATTTGTCTAAAAAATCAAGCCGATAACAGATATTTAATTACTTTGGTTATCCTTAAAAGAAAAAAAAAAAAATCTGATGGCTCCCGTTCGAGTAACTCGTTTCAATCAAATACTACTTCTGCGTTGTCCATCGCAATATTTTTTTTTCTCCCATTTTATTCTACAATAATATCGAGGATATTAAAGAGAGATAGCGAGATGGTAGAAAAAAAATTGAGAAGAGCGCTTGATATTCCTAACGACGAGTGTGGAAAAGAAGAAAGAAAAGAAGAAAAAAAAACAGCGAGAGAGTAAGAGAGTTTCCGAGGCAAGTTCGCACCGTAGTGGGCAGTAAAGTAATTTGTCGTCGTTTTTATTGCCGCATCGTATACACGGGGGTCCAACTTGCCCTGAAATGGGATAAAATTATTTTCAGAAGGAGCAATAGCAATGCGACGTAGTCCTATTGGCGCAGCTTGCGTTTGGATACGCCTGAACAGTATGGCGCCAAGCAAATAAAACCGAAGTTTATGCGAGAAAGCTCTTAGAAAGTATATGATCTCTCTTTCTCTCTCTCTCTCTCTCTTTCTCTCTTGTCCACCCTCATTCCACACGGATAGGAACGAACAGATATGGACGATTCAAAAATATTCTATTCTTTTCTCTGGAACTTGCTCGTATTTTCTTCCTAGACTCCTTTTACGGTATCCTTTAATGTTTTTCATTGACAGGAGGAGGAGTCTTGGTTGCTCCCCGTGACCCAGACGTCGCGGCACTTGGTGAGATGGGAAGACCCGTTATCTTACCGACAAACCTAACCGCGGAGATCAAAAAGCTTGTTGACGATGGCTGGGTTAACAACGCTTTCAATCAGTACGCGAGCGACCTTATTTCCGTGCACAGGACTTTACCCGATCCACGCGACCAATGGTGAGTTATTGATAAATACATAAATTAAATAATTAACTAATTAATTAATAAACGATACCTGATAATGAATTATTAACAAATTAAACTTGACGGCGAAATGAAATTTAAGTTCAATCGAATTGCTTTGTTGCATAGAATGCAGTTCTTTGATCTTTGGTTTTTTGATTATTTTTCTTTCTTTTTTTTCTTTATCATTAAACAAAGAGTAAGGAGGGGGTATATGTGTACCTTCATCCTCGACGAAACTTTTCCTTTTTGGTTGTACGCGAAGAATGTTCAGAGTGAGCAAAGAGATAAAAGGAAAGGAAAAGCAAAATCATTGCCTGTCGGTTGGCTTTCGAGCTCAAAGCAAAATGGATCGTGAGAATGTCTAAGCGTATAAGCCCCTTGCCAACGCTGGAGTAACTGTTCTTTTTTTCGATATAGAAAGAGAAAAAGAGAGAAAGAGAGAGAGAGAGAGAGAGAGACCGATGAAGCGTGTACCGAAAGATATTGCTAGGAAGAGGTGCGCCACTTTTTGCGATTCGAGGGCTCATCTCGCCAGCGTGTCGACGATTATATGTTACATCGTGTACGCCCTTTCTCTTCTGTATATTCCTTTCTCTCTCTCTCTCTCTCTCTCTCTCTCTCTCTCTCTCTCTCTCTCTCTCTCTTTCTGTACTCGTGTACAAAGATCTGACCGTGCAGCAACGCGGAAGAAACATCCCTAGAGGATTACAATTCCCTCGATCCTAGAAATTACTCAAACGTTGTTAACGATTATCCAGTTTCCACGAACGTTTTGATAGTTTTTGCAAACAGGGTTGCGTATAATTTATTTCGTTCCCTAACGATTCTTTGTTTAAAAATTAAAACGTTACATTATCAAAAAGTGAATGGTTAAGAGTAAGTGAGTGGTTGTTCATACTATCAATTGTTAGACGTGTAAAGATCGTTTTAAATTTTATAATTTTCCATTGGATCATGGTCGTTTACTTTTTTTTTTGGAAAGGACGACTAGAGAAGAGTTTTAACGAACTATCTCATATAAACTGAAAACTCTTGCTTGGAAATAACGCGTATTTCGTGAATGATCGTAAATTTTCGGTAAAAGTTCGCAAGGATGGTCCGTCGTGAGGAGGAGGAAGGTCGTTGAAAAGAGGAGGGATATATATATATATATATATATATATATATGTGTGTGTGTGTGTGTGTGTGTGTGTGTGTGTGTGTGTGTGTAGGGTAGATAGAATGGGTGTAAAACAGAAGAGTAGTAGCAGTCGGCAGTGGCGACACGGATGGTAACGTTAACGTAGAGAACGTAGCTCCCAACGCGCGAGCTTTGGAATTAAGCCCATGAATATTAATTACAATTTACATGATATTAACCGACATTATCAGGACAGGTGGGCAAAGTTTGCGGGCGCCTGTTGTTACTGACACTTGCAACCTACCACCGATCCTCTAACCGACTAAACGAGCAAAGGTGCGACCACACCGATACGTTACTTTACGTGTATAAACTCGCGCGTGCTCACTTGGAAACAGGTGTTTCTAATTTACCATTTACCGGAATAGTCGTGGAAAAGCAATCGGGGTGGGTCCATTCCCTGACTATAGCGAGATATAAATTTCTACATATATATATATATATATATATATATATATATATATATATATATAGTCGTACTTTCGAGATAATCTTTGCGAATTTCCAACAAGTTCAGTTATATCTCGGAAGAAACTGCACCGAACGTGTTCTCTGTCGTTTGTTACAATTTAACGTGTTGGATAATAAGAGGAGGAACAAACTCGCTCTCCCTTATTAAACTAGGTGTCATATTATTAATATTATTATTATTATTATTATTATTATTATTATTATTATTATTATTATTATTATTATTACTATCATCATTATATTTCCCAGACTTCGTAATTGGTTGTTAGATATCACCGAATGGAGAAAACAGGACAATTTAGATAAGTGTATAGGTACATAACGAAAAACATTTTAACGTAAATATATCTGATATATCGTATACTGTTGCATAATTCATATTATAAAATGCAGTCATATGTTGTACAGACGACTTGTATTTGGTTGACGTATTCATAGTAGGCACGTGTTAAATTCTAACTCGTCTTCCTTCACGTAAGCGCGTTTATAGCGGCAGTTTGCATCTCATTAGACAAAAGTTTCGTCTTCATCCCTCTCTCTCTCTCTCTCTCTCTCTTTGGCTTTGTCTCTAGCTCTTTCTCTCTACCTCTTTTCTACTGTTCAACATGATTCGGTCTTTCTCTTTCTAACTTCCCTTTTCGTTGATTCCCTTTCTTTTTCATTTGAGCTTCAAAGGGAAATTGGCAATGTCGTTTCTAGCAGCTACAGAAAAGGGGTTAAAAAGGAGAAGGATAGAAAAAGGTGAAGGGAGGTATACGGACAAGTTTAACAAGGAATTATGAGCAACGAGTCCTGTGCCAGCCTTCATTCACTTTCGTAATTTCTCTTAGTGGTAATACCTTGAAAGTCTACTTGTTTCTTGTTCCACTGTCTTGAACTTGGAATGATATGTTTTTATTAAATTTGTTATATTTATCATATCTTGGGTTTAATTTTTTTCAGATAAATGTCATAGCTAATTCGAATGATTTAAAGAAAAGTTAGTTAGTAAACGTAATATTGTTTTAAGATCGTCAGGAAAGATAAAATTGATCGTTATATTTTCGAGTATATTGTTCTTTCAACGAAGTCGAAAAATAAATGAAATAAAATCGAGGAAAGGAAGAATCGTATAATAACTCTTGCCTTCTATAAACTCCACTCGTTTTCCTCATTGCGAATGGAACAAGTCGTTTACTTCTACTTCGAACAATAGTCAGTCACCTTTCCGACATACCTAAGTATTTGCGTAGTTTTACTTTTCAAAAGAAAGAACAGCTGGCGTTGGCTCGATAATTTAGTTGTCTCTTCGTCCGTTTCTCTTTCTCTTTGCTTTTTAAGTTTACCATAAAAGTTTCGCGTGGATGAGTTATTTCAAGTAAATTAAAATAATGAAACTTTTATCTCGTTTAAGATGCTTTGTTAAGAAATTCTTCGGTTTGTAAATTATTGTCTGCCTCTTTGGAATCTCATTTTAGCGCTTCGTTTCAGCGAATATCAGTATATAACGAATTACGGTGATTTGACTTTTATCGTGCTCGTTGTCAGTTTTGCTACCTCCAAAGTATTAAGGCAGAAATAAGGAGGATCCGATTTCTTGCCTGCCCCCACCAATTTTTTTTCTTTTTTCTCTTTTTCTTCTTTCGCTCTGGAATGAACTCGAGTGCACGAGGAGTTCGTAATTTAAATTCTCGCTCTTTCTGTGACATCGAATGGGTGGAAACTCCTAGAAGGATAATGAAAAAATATGCTCGAGTTTTCGCGGTCTGACCGCTTCATTTTCTTCCCTTCTCGACTTTATATTCACGCGGGTAAGTCACTATTTTTTAATTAAAAATCTATCATACCCCTCGCTTATGCCAGCCATTTATTTTTGTGACAGTGTAAACGACAAGATAAGAGTGGAACATTCTTTTCTCTTTTTCTCTCTCTTTTTTTTTTTATAATAACATTTATGATAACGCTAGAAATGGTCTTATCAAAATTGTTTTCTTACTCGGTGCAATGTGATATTTTTTTCTTCTTTTTCTTTTCCTCTTCAGAGATTATCTAAATTATAAAGTTCTTTCAAAGCATACGAAGTTAAAATGTTGTCGTTCTATTTAGATGTCTCTCTCTTTTTCTCTTTCTGTTTCTTTCTCTCTCTGAAAAGCTGATCTCTTTTGGCATATCTAGCGAAGTGATCCTCAGTTTAGATTCACTCGACAGGTTGTTTACATCAGAGCAACAAAACTCATAGCAGAAATTCAGATGCTGTTGACGGAGCTGGAAAATAGAAGCAGTGGTAGCGGTTTGTAGGGTCGGTACGAGTCAACGAAGAATATCGCGAGTACCTTTGCCATGGTAAATTGTTCGCATCCAGATGGAATAAGTTGGCTGGTCTGCCAGCGAACGAGCGAATGCGAGAACTAGAGAGGGAGAGGGAGAGGAAGAGAGAGAGAGAGAGAGAGAGAGAGAGAGAGAGAGAGAGAGAGAAAGAGATAGTAAGGGGAAAATAGATAGAGCGTTGAAGTAAATCGCGGTACTCGAATGCAAAATGATCGGAGATGGCCGTGCAGTTTCCAGTTGCACTGTGCAATCCAGGAATCCATTCTTGGTGCAAATATATATCCCTTCATTGTGCCGACTTCCCGACTATCTCGCGTCTTCTTGTTCGTGGAAATGTCTCGAAAAGGTTTGTCATTTCAATGTAAATCTACTTTGAAAGTGTTCGAGATACTTTTTGTTTCTTTCAATCTTTTTTTTTTTAAATCATCGGATATAATATATATATATATATATATATATATATATATATATATATATATATATATCTTTTAATAAATATCTCATTTATCGTAAATTTGTTGTTTTGCGTTAATGATTTAATTATATATAGTGAATGCAAAATATTAAGAATTCTAACGCTTTAAAAACACAATTAAGACGAAGATGATGGATTTTAGTTTTCTTTTTCTTTTTCTTCGGTTCTCTGATATTACGCGATTTATTCATGATTCGAATAAAGTAAACATTTTGCTATTATGAAATAGTGAGTTACAACGAAACAACAAAGATGAAACATTTTGAAAGAGATTTCTTTCGATATATAATCCAATTGATCTTGTCGACGATCGTCAATGAGAAAGTTACACTATTCTCGATCTACATTTTTAGTATTTTTTCAACAGTATAGAGATGTATAGAGGTGTATAAAGGTTTATAGAAATCTATAGGTTTTTCACTGAATACTTCTATTCGATATAAAGATTTACAGATTTTATCACGTTCTACGAGTTCCTTCAAGCGTTTCAAATAAATTCTATTTCCATTATTCCCGAAATGGGGAAATCACAAGGGGTTAAGTCTTTAGAACTTGCAGGGTACTTCTCCCTATCGACACGTTGAAGTGTACATTCAAAAAGTTCGAAAAAACAAGTTAAAACCAAGCAAAAACAAAGTTATACGTAAACAATATTATCAATGTATATCGTAAGGTAAGGCAGGAGGAGTATAACGGGGCGTGATATTTAAAACGAAACAGGTCTATTTATAGAACTCCATTAACGTCGTCACAGACTAGTTGCTGTAAACCGACATACATATACCAACCCCCTGTATACAGAGAGGGTATCTTCGCTAAAGATGCGTTACGTTTTTAATTACTAAAAGGAGAAAGAGTATTTTGTAAAAAGGGTCAAGATGCACTCTCCGAAAAGAGAAAGAGAATGAAAAATAGAAAGAGATGGGGTTGGTCGTAGGGAGTATACAAGAGAGAAGGATCGCTTACACTGCTATCGTAGGTCAGGGAACGCCAAAGTCAGAATTGTAGGTGGCACGAATGGATCGTCGTTCATTGATATTTGCGAAACTTTTATTAACTATTATTTTATGAACTTTTATTAACCGACTGAAACACGAGAAAGTCGTGCTGTAAATCGCGAATGATACTACAAACGAAAGAACGAGGAAGAAAAAGAGAGAGAGAGAGAGAGAGAGAGAGGGAGAAAGGGGAGGCAAGGAAGAGAAAGTAGGAAGAGAAAGAGATGAGTTGGAGGATTCCGGAAATAGAGTGGAAGAGAGCGCGAAAAATTGAACTCGATTTATATAGGTACTATTGCAATTCGATGTAACTGTATTCACATTTTAACGAATATAATTGTGTTTGATGATAATCGGTGTGTGTGTATGTGCGCACGCGCGCTTCTTTCGTGATCTTCGATCGCAGACGTAATTGTCGTTCATATTGCGATACAAACGAAGCAACGTTGCGTACACACACGGCAATACCTCGATACTTTTCGGTTTGATTCGTTTTCAATTAGATTAAAGTAGAGAGAAAGAGAAAGGGATGCGTCTCGCTTGGATAACTTTCGCCTGATAAGTTTCGCAAGTTTTATCAAGAATCCGAACGGCACAGCGCTATACTTTCGTAACGTGACAATCTTGTTTCTCGCAAGTCACTTTCGATCTAACTGAGATAAGATAACTCAATATTGAAAATGGTCTCGATCGATAGATAGATTGAATTTCTTATCGACAAATGATCGAGATTATTTAAAACCAATTTAAATCTCTAAGAGTATACTCTTAAAATCAAATTTCAAATTAATATTTATTTAATAATTCTAATAAGCACCCGTTTGAATGTATATTATTTTACCTTTATCAACATACTTCGATTTAATGGAAGAAGCGACGTTATCGTTAATAGGGATCGCATGAACTAGATGGGCCATTAGATTTTTCGAAAATATCGAATTAATATTACCGTTCGTTTTATCGCCCCTATTACAATTTTTCACAATTGAACGAGAAATTAATTAGTTGGTTAACACGAGATATTTAAAAGAAAATAAATTTAAATAATAAAAAAATAAATAAAAGGAAAGAGAGAAAGAAAAGAAATAACATGAGAAACGTCCTCGTGCAAAGAAAAATTACGGGAAAATAATTTGGATTTTCCATGCACATGTACATATATGCATAGTCCTTGGTATTTTTTCAAGCGAAACGGTCGTGCGTTGCGAGGCATAAAATAAATGAAATACAGAGAAATAAGGATAGTAGACGAGTAAAAGCCTAGCTTCTTGAAGGAACGGACGACCTTCCGAGTTTCTGCAAATAATGATATAAGATGTTCGAGAGAAACTGTGGGACGATGAAATGCAAAAAGAGGCAGAGAAAGAGAGAGAGAGAGAGAGAGAGAGAGAGAGAGAGAGGAGAGGAGAGGAAAAAAATGGGAAAAAGAAAAATAGGTATATATATTGAGAAAACAAGAAGAACCAAGAGTTGCAAATATCAGTATACTCTATATTTTCGAAGTAAAAGAAAAAGAAAAAGAAAAAGAAAAGAAAAGAAAAGAAAAGAAAAAAAGGAACATTTTTAATCCAAGAGCAAGCTCATCTCCGGCATAACGACTGTTCCTTCCGCCTCTTGGCTCATTCGTTCTCATAATCCACTTCGCATAACTTGAAAAGTTCAACGGTCGTGCTGGGAAGACTTTTGTTAACTTACCGCGGTCGAAGTCATTTTCAAACTTACTCGCTCGCTACTTCTATTCTAGCTTTACAAAGTACATCTGCCACGATTTCGCGTCGATTCGAATACTTTCGACTTTTATGTTTCACTCTGAGTGTACGAATAATTTGGATCGTTTTTCTTTTTTTTTCTCTTCTTCCCTTTCTCTCGCTTTTCTTCTTTTTCTTCTTCTTTCTTTTTTTAAATTATTTTTATTTATTTATTTTTTTAATTATTTCTTTTTCTTTTTCTTCATTTCACTTAAAGAAGGATCTTTATAGAGCAAAACACAATGCATATAAGTTATGAAAAAATAAACCGAAAAAGGAAAAGAAATAGAAAATATGATGATTTTGCAAAGGTAGTCACGTTGAAATGCGCATTTTCCGCTTTCCAACGGGTTTTGTTTCGAGTAGCGAACGATGTTTGTTGGCCTGGTGTATAAAAGCAAACAAACATTACACGCAACGTTGGCTAATTACAAAACGTATACACAGATAGCGAGTTTCCGATTTAGAATTTCGTCTTTCCTTTTCGTGTATATGTGTATGTAGCTTGCCGCTTTTCTATTTTACATTTTAGTTTATGAGGAATACGTTAATATAGATGCATATGTACATACTTAGATACTTACGTATTCGTAATACAAATAACCTAGTTATTGAAAGCTAGAGAACATAGTTTGAAAAAAATATGTGAGGTCAATATGGCCCACGTTTTTATCTAATTTTATTTAATGGAATTGTTATCTCAAAAAAAAAAGAAAAGAAAAATTAGGAGAATGTGTAAAACTTATTTTTGTAATTTTATGATATTATGAAGATAAACGGTAATAAAAAATGCTATTAGTCGGAATTTCGGAAGTTATTGCTTCTATTTAGTTGTCGATTGTGTGTGTGTGTGTGTGTGTGTGACATATGACCTAGGTCAATCGTATATATGGTGTATGGATATGTTACTAACAGTATTTTATCCCTAATATAGTAAGTCGATAATTCTTCACATAAAATGTAACTTTTATATAAAACGCTTTTCTCTATTCCTTATAATGAACTAATTGTATTGGAACAATAAAAAATTCAGATAGCTTTTAGATTTGATATTAATATCTTAAGTTCATTTTCCGCTGTATAAAAAAAAAAATCGTTTCCCAGACAATGACCTATTTTTTACAAGCTCACGAAGTCAAAAATAAAATTTCCGTTATAGGAATCTTCTCTTATTAATATAAATAAGAGGGGAAAAGAAGAAAAAAAAATAAAATAATTTATTTAATCGTAAAAAGAAAAAATTACATTTTCGCTACGTGTTCGTCCGGCTTTTTTCCAGTTAGCATTATCAAAGAATACTTAGGACTTAACAATAATTTCATTCCTTTCTCCTTTACCCTCTCTAAAAATTTAAGAGTATTATTCAAGGAATTTACTTTGACAAGCTCATATGTAGTTTGTATAACGAAGGTGACTACGATCACTAATTTTCCTTTTCTATAGAAAGCCGACCATTTATTCTTAACAAAGAAGTTTTTTATTTTTTGCTTTTTTTTTTTTTGATCCGTTTTATCATGCAGGATTAAATTAAGTGAAAGCGGCTTTTCGTCTTAACGATGATCGACGTCTACGATCTCCTCTCTTCTATCGGGATTGTTAAGTAAGACAAATACGTAATCGAATGTAGAGATATCTTGGAAAAGAACATTATGATTGTCGGAATTAATAAATAGTAATCAAATTCGCCAAGGCCGTATCATAACGTCGGAACTTATTTCAAGATCCTTCAATTTTTTTCATGAGATTAGTTACCTTTTATTATTTTCCTCGTATTCTTAACGATCAACGAGGATGGCGAGTGCCATTGTATCGTCATACCGAGAGCTCATTATAAACTCGAAAAGGGAATTTTCTCGTGTAGTCTGAAAGGAGTGTGTCACCAGAAGAAAAATGTAAAAGAACGACGCGTTTGTTGCTGTTGCTTTTTTTCCTCTTCCTTCCCTTCTTCCTTTTTCTTTTTTACTTTTTGCGAGTAGAATTATTAAGACTAAAAAATTTCATATTTTCATGAAAAACAATTCTCTGAAAAAATTTTTTGGATGAATAAGATAAGACAGTTACAATTAATATGGTACCGTAAATCGATATCGTTATTAATACCGTACGCATGTCTAGCCGTCTCCACATGATTTATATAAATAATAAGAATAATTTGGGATTGATACGAATATAAATATATTTATTATATCTCTCTTAAGGTAGGAATATTGAAAAAATAATTATAATCAAAAATAAAGTTAAGTTATCGATAAGCCGTAAACAACTTGCGATATCTCTCCGAGAGAAGAGCCACATACTTTGTCTTTCTCTCTCTCTCTCTCTCTCTCTCTTTCTCTCTCTCTCTCTCTCTCTCTCTCTCTCTCTCTCTCTCTCTCTCTCTCTCTCTCTCTCTCTCTCTCTGTCTTTCTCTTTGTCGAAGAATCTTCTTCGCGTGGAATTAACTCGGAGCCTCGGCTAATTAGTATTATCTGCTTGCGGACCCCGAGGTTTACATAGCGAAACGTCCAATTAAGGTAGCTCGATAGACAATAGTTTCGTGCTGTCGCGAAATTACGTTACCAAGGACGGTCGACGACTTGACTAACTTTCGGAAAGATGGACGAACGATTTCATCGTGCAAATAATGGCCATATAACTTCGGAAGTCCATCCAATACGCATCTTTGACACTCCCATAATCCCTACTACTTATACAATACGCTCTGTGATGATGTAGTAGGATTCTCGTATTTACAGTATTATACTGAGAGAACAAAGAGAATATAAGAAAAGAAAGAAAAAGAATAAAGTGTAAGAATATACTTTCATTATGTTAATAGCTAATTCTTTGTGACCAGGGAACTAATATCACCAATGGTTTCATATTCAATTCATCGCTCGTTCTGTCTCATTTCTTCTCGATACTCCTTATTCATTGCCTCTATGTCGTTATCGTCGACCAATCTAATTAGTATGTGCGAGAGGAGGCGTCTCCTTTCCATTCAGACCAATTAGAACCGTATTTCTTTCTTCACGTAACTTCTTTGAAGCTCTTCTTTCCAGTCTCGACGCAACAAAGATAAATAAAGGAATAAGAGATTGAGAAATTAGTATACTCCTTCAACGTCATGGAAGAGAACAGATAGGTCAATGATTGTAATTCTCGAATCATGAAACGAAGAAGAAGTGAAATGATACAAACAGGTCTCTGTAAAATATTTCATTCTAATTCGCCATTCGATTAGAAAGAAACATTCAACGTATTAGAATTTTTATCACTACATAAAAAGAAGAGAAAAAGAAACCTCATTGATATCGTTCGACTATTATAAACTTCTGACTTTGAGATTTTACAGGCTGTTTTATTATTTTAAATTACAAATTTCTTTTAAAAATTCATTAGTTGTCGAAATAATACCATTGCGTGTGTAGATTTTTGATCAACATAATGAGAAAGAAAGAAATAAAGAAAGAAAGAGAAAGAGAGGGAGAGAGAGAGAGAGAGAGAGAGAGAGAAAGTCTAAGAAATAATCGAAAAGACGAGAGTCAATAAGATTATATCTTGGAACGTCGTAGATAGGTAAGGCTTTGGCTTTGTCCGTTCGTTCGTCGAGAATTTCTTTTCGAGAGAACGTTCTCCACGATTGAGTTTTACGAGTCGAGCACGTCACGTGCAAGCGAGATGATGGTATATCCGCGGTTACGCTTCGAGGAGCTGCGAACAGCTCGTAAAAGTGAGAGGGAGTGAAAAAGAAGACGCGCAGGAGGGATGAAAAAGTAAGAAAAAAGAAGAATAGGAAGGAAGGGAAGTTTTTCTTTCGGACTGAGTAACGATAAGGGAAACTAAGAAGAGAGAGAGAGAGAGAGAGAGAGAGAGAGAGAGAGAGAGAGAGAGAGAGAGAGAGAGAGAGAGAGAGAGAGAGAAAATAAAACTTATCTTTTGAAAAAGTCCTTCCAGTTGTTTCGAAAATTCGCTAGACTTCGATCCTTTCCACCTCTTACCCCCCTCCCCCCACTTGCTTCGTTTCTTTACATCTCTGTTGCTTACATTCACTTTTCTTCCACTTTGCTTCTTTCGAGTTAGCCCATTTGTCGACCAACGCGTTGAAAAGTACATATGTTGGTTTAGAAAAACACGATCGAAGAAACAAGTTCGATTTAAAACGTCGTGTCTCCTTGGATTTGTCTTCCTTCTTATCCCTCTTTACTCTTTTCTAGATTTCACTTCACTTCCTCTTCTTTCTTATCTTTTCTCCATAGATCTTTTTTATATGTGTATGTGTATGTCTCTCTCTCTCTCTCTCTCTCTCTCTCTCTCTCTCTCTCTCTCTCTCTCTCTCTCTCTCTCTATCTATCTCTTTCTGTGTGTTTGTATTTTAACTTCGTTGATTCTATCGTCTCCGTCTTTGGAACGGAATTAATTAGCTAATTAATTTTAGTTTCCCTCGTAGACTTTTTTCTTGATTGATTCTTTTCTTTCTCGGTCCTCTTCTTCAATTCGCTAATCACTCTATCAAGAAGAGACATTTTGATCATCAGCTCCTACTCCCGATTATTCCTTTTTTTCTTTTTTCTTATTTCATTCATAAATACGTAATTACTCTTCTTACGGTTGTCTTTTCAAAGGCTTTTTAAAGAGATTACATAAAAACGACGTAGTAAGAAAATCCAAAGCAAAAAGCACGCAGCAGATTTAGAATCGTTTCGTCTTTTTATATTTGCCAACGTGCAGCACATTCTCACAATTCTCTTTATGAACTAACTTTTGTGTTAATCGTATTTCTTTTTATCGATTTTACAACCTCGGAGCCTCTTGTCACTCCGGTAAACATGAAATGTGTTCGACAATGCAATAAAAATTGAAATTAAATTTTACAAGAACGAACAAAAAGACAAGAAAGAAAGAAAAACAGGGGCAACGAGATTTGTTTTTTTTCTTTCCTTTCATACACACACACAAAATTAACACATGTAACCTTTGACGCTACGTCGAGAACAGGTGGGTAAGTATTTTCGATCGATGTTCGTGTATGCTATTCATTTCGAAACGCGCCTCAAAATGTATTTTACCTTTCGATCGACCGATTCAAGTCCATTAAAAATGTTTTTACGAGTTTCATCTCGCAATAAATGGAAGTCAATTGCAAGTTTCACAGAAATACACTCACCGTCATCGCAAAGTGCTGTCGCCGTTAATGGACCCCTCCTCCAACGAGAAAGAGCGTGATTGATGACATAACTAATTAATATTGTGGTCTCGCGTGTGCTTGTAATTATCGTACCGATCGTACAAACATATATTTCGATTTTTTTATTTCGTATGTAATATACATATATCAACGAAAGACTTCTTCGAAAATATTTTTCTTTACTATTTTCATAACATCTCTTTTTCTCGATCTTAATTCTCTTTGCATTCTTTGATACCGACTACAGTACGTCTACTTATCGGTTTATTTATCAGATTACAAGGGGAGCGAATTTACAAGGGAAAGAATTCATGGCTTGTGTCTTGAAAATGACATTTTCAACTTTACCCATGGATATACTT
This sequence comes from Dolichovespula saxonica, assembly GCA_911387935.1. NCBI lineage: Eukaryota > Metazoa > Arthropoda > Insecta > Hymenoptera > Vespidae > Dolichovespula > Dolichovespula saxonica. The sequence goes on along the minus strand of OU427000.1, from coordinate 2,857,667 downwards.
TCAAAGCCATTCACTATGACCCTTTGTTTCTTTTCTCGACTTTTCTCGAGTCTGTTTATATCGTTGACTTTTTCTTAACACCATTTCTCGTCCGTTCTTTTTCCTTTCTCTATTCCCCTCGGGTATAAATTTTATACGTAAAGGTATAGAAGGTTTTTATCGATAACTCGGTAAGAATCGTAGGGAGGAATAAACAGGAAGAAATAGGAGGAGGAGGAGGATTTTCACAAATTTGTAGTACATTGCCGAGCTAATCATCGGATAGGAAAGCCGATCGTAAGCCGATTGAGTTAATAATATAATCTATGATTTATAGCAAGACCAAGAGCATTGTGAATTAATGGAACATTGTCTACAATAGGATGCTCTGACAGATATCCGATTGTACGGATAATTATCGTCGTTTCACTCGTCGCAATTAGATTCGAACGGCAGAAAGATGTCAAGACTATTAATTTATTATCAATTGAGAAGGTTTTCTTTTATTTTTGATATTACTTAAACGATAAAATTGTTAGCACGTTTTAGGATCAAAAAAATTAATCAAATTAAAAAGAAAAGAAAAAAAGAAAGAATGATAATAATATTATAATTTAATTCTTCGTCGATTATACAATCATAGTTTCTTTTTATTTTTTTTTTTTTTTTATTTTAAAGATAGAGAGATATTCTTAAAAATTCTTATATAATTATTGAGGTGTTGAACGAAGAGTCGAGAAAAATATAAACGCTGAGGAATTGCCTTGGAATTCTTCATCGATGGTCGTTTCAAGATCATAGTAAGAATTTCGAAGAGAAAAATACGCACGCAAGAAATTGAAACGATAAAGAATCTAGATCACGTCGACAGTGTCCAGTTTCCCGTCATCCGGCACCTGTTACGGAATACGACGCGTTCCGTGTTAGAAGTTACAAGACTAAACGTCTGTCATCCGCATATCCCGGTTACGGATAAACGGGTCAACGTTGTTCCGATATATATATATATATATATATATATATATATATGTGTGTGTGTGGGTGGGTGGGTGCGTGGAGAAGGGGGTATATGCGCGCCCGCGCGCTTGCGTGTGTGTGTATGTACACTATCCAAGTTTACTTCTACATTGGTCGAACATTTCCATGGAATTATAGGACGTTTACGTGCGTAGAAATTTATACGAGCGCGATCGAAACATAAAATTCGAATGCATAAAAGAAAGCAGAAGCGTATACCTAACGTTAAACGTCATTGGCCGTAGGAAATCATATGTAGCAGAATTTTCAGCGGAATTTTTTATTTTTTTTTTTTTTTGCATTTTTTTTAGAGACATTTTATTTATTGACCATGTGTTAAGGACGGTTAAAAAGAAAGAGAAAAAAAAGAAAAAGAAAAAGAAAAAGAAATAGAAATAGAAAAAGAAAAATACAATTAAAGTTTCGTGAATCTACAGCTTATTGATCGAATGATGTTTATTCATTTCGGTCACGTTCAAGTTATTTGCCATTCATCGTACAAGAATATACGCGTTACCTTCAAAGTTCCCGTTGAAAGCCTAGCAGACCACGCACCGACATAAAACCTTTCATGAAATATCGAGTTTCGGGGTTATCCGCGGAATGAACTCCATACGTTAAACTAGACGGGAAAAAGGAATTTAGCGAGCAAACGTTTCAGCAAATGCTGCATCGGCTAATAAATTCATCTTCGTTCATTCATGGAATGAAAAATGTTCATCGTAGCTTGTATATGCGTGTCCTCCAAAAAAGTCAAAACAAATTTACAATTACTATCATTACTTATAATTAAAAAATAATTTGTAAGTTAGCACGACGTTCATATAAAAATTGATGTATTTTTTTTGTTCCTTTTTTTCTCTTTTCTTTATTCCTTCCAATTACAGTGAGAATTATTACATTGAGAATTATTCGTTCGTAGTTAAAAATACGAAGTCAAATATCGTGTACCTTTGAGAAAGAAAAGGGACTCTTTCTCTCTCTCTCTCTCTCTCTGTCTTTGTTGAAAAAAGAAATATTGAATTCGTCCCGGCATAATTTTGTGAGCACCTCTACGTTCTCCTTTCATTTTTACATAGTCAAACAGGGAAAGATACGACGTAGCGGATTTTACGGCAAACGAAGAAGGAGTCTGGGAAGTCTTTAAGCACGTCTCGCTCTAATTACGCGATACCGAGACATGGCTTTTTGTGTGTGTGCGTTCGCTTGCGTGCGTTCACATGTGCGTGTCTATACATATATTTATGTATGTATGTATTCGTGTGTTACACATGAAAACGCGTGGGCGTGAAAGAGAACGAGCTTCGCAAGAGCCCCAAAAGGGTTGGATGGGGTTAGAAGATGGGGGTGGTTGTTCGCGGCGTTGCATCTTCGCGGTATAGACGAGGGAAGCGACTTTCTCTCTCTCTCTCTCTCTCTCTCTCTCTCTTTCTTTCTCTCTCTTTCATTCTCTTTTATTCTACTATACATGCATTCATCCATACACCTTTCCTGTAGTATATGTGGAGAATGGTAGTACGAGTCGAAGAGAAGCAAGAAATTTCTCTGGGTGAGTACAATCGCTTCCAGAAGTTTATATCAACCATATAATTTACACAACTTCATTTCACATAGCAAACGATTGATCGTTAATTAACGGCAAATAAACCTAAACTAAATAATTTTCCACGAGACGAATGATAACGATCGACCGAGATTTCGATCTCGATGCGACAATTTTTAATTACCACCTAACGTTAATTACACGGTTGCTCATTTAAAACGTCATTTGGTATACAACTCCCAGTAAAATTCCTCTGGTGTTATCTTGTTCTACGCCCGTTTAAAGCGAAATACATCGTTTTGCTTTTAATCGATGGGGTAACATTCTATCGTAATTAAAATTCACTGTTTCTTTGTGAAGTAACATTGGAAATCTCTTTGAAAACGAGAATGATGTAGTTTACGGGTAAATATCTCGTTGGATATTTTTTTTTTGGTGAGAGGGAGGAATGGGAGGGAAAGAAGAAGGAGAAAGGAAATTATAGCAAATGAAAAAAATAATAACGAGAAAAATAGCCAAAAATATTCAAAGATCATCAAAGATAAACAAAGATAGACGAATGATCAAAGATACTAGAAGATAGTCGAAAATTGCCGTTGATTTGTATTTTGATTTTTCTACAAATTCCATCCGTGAAAGTTGGTCGACGTACATATATTGGTGAGCGTATATGTCCTTTTCCATTTTACTCTTCCCCCACTTCCTCCTCTCTCTTTTTCGTTCATTCATTCCTTCTTTCATTTCCTTTCTTCTACTTTTATTTCTCTCTTTCTTTCTCTCTCTCTCTCTCTCTCTCTCTCGTTCTCTCTTTTTCTTTCTCCTTTACTCTCAGAGATCAACGAGAGACATTGTAGTTGCCAGGCCATCGGCACTCATGGCAGCGACGCGGATGTAAGTGCGCATCCACTTGTCTGGAAGCACTCAGGTGTGCGCTCATTAGACGCCGGGGTCAATGAGGCGACCGATCTCTGCGCCCTCCGTTGCTTTCTCGCTCGAAAGGGTCCTAAGGGAAGGAACGTTCGTGAAGTGAAAATTCGCCTTCGACATTTTTTTCTTTTTTTCGTCTTTTTCTTTTTTTTCCTATTTTCTTTTTTCTTTTTTTTTTTTTTAATTTCCATTCATCGTCGTCGAACAGAAAGATTTCTGATCTGTATGTAACATGATTGAGATGTGTTTGCATGCGGTCTATTTTTTTTTAATTTCTCTTTACATTCGTTATATTTTTATCGATTTAATGAAACGTCATCAACGATATCTCGTTGGGCGTTCGAGAACGAGTAAATTAAAACTTTGACTGTTGAAGCAATAAATCGATATGTTTATCCGACATCGTTCATAAATTTTTACAAACAAAATATAATTGGAAATTACGCGATTGGTAAAGTTTTAATTTTTTTTTTTTTTTTTTTTAATATTTATAAAAAGAAGTCTCATATAGAAACGTATTCGGATAAAAACTCTACAAAATTCAGTGTCAATCATCGGTGTGGGTGGTCATCACGAACATTCAATGCCGTGATATAATTTTCAAGGAAGATCAAAGTAAGAATGGATCTTCTTGCCAAGGTATTCATCTTCGAATAGAAATCTTATTTCTTACGAAAATACCGGAGCTTTACCACATCGATAGCCTGTGTTTTTTTCCGAAGATCAATAATCTTCCCAGCAGAAAAGAAAGAAAGAAAGAAAGAAAAAGAGTGACAGTGAGTGAGTGAGAGAGAGAGAGAGAAAGAGAGAGAGAGAGAGAGAGCGAGAGAGAGACAGACAGACAGACAGAGAGACAGAAAAATGATAGAACGTCCTTCTACGTGTTTTACGTTTTTATTATCCCGTCTGTGGTACTGAAAATCAAACTTCTCTCGTGGTACGACGTCGATTGAATCCAATTTGCAAATTGCAAAAGTTGCAACGCCTCGCTATGGGACGTAGTGGAGGAAAGAAGAAAATAATACATGGAAAAGACATTTCGCCATCGACGTCAAATCGAGACTTCATCGGCTCTCGTTGTGGTGTAGATCGATGAGAAAGACAGTAAGCGGATTGGGGAGAGGAAAGATGGAAAAAAGTAAGGGATAGAAAGAGATGATAAAAGTGATCGGTCTAACCGATAACGAGTACCACGTTGGTACTGCGCTCTCCGTTGTGATCATGCACGGCTGATTCCAATGAAAAAGACCCTTTGTATTAACTTTTTTTTCCCTTCTACATCTACCTCTATCTCTCCCTCTCCCTCTCCCTCTCCCCCATCTCGATCTTCCTCCTACCTCCTCCTACTTTCTACCCTCTCCCTTCGCTTTTATATTCGGTAGGCTCATAATTGCGAGCACCGATCCCGACCTTCCTCTTTCTCGTTTTCGTACCACTTTTATCGATTTCGAACGTTACGAAACGTTCGCGAATATTTTTTGGGATTAAAATGAAAAAAAATATACATAAAAAGAAGAAAAATGTAGAACGTGCTCCAGGTATATTCTTGATGAAAAAAAGAATCATTTTGTTTCGACATTTTGCCTCGTTCGTTTCTTTTTCGTTTTTAGCTATTGCAACTCGAGAAGAAAAAGAAGAAGATTAAGCTTTATCAAACATTAATAATAAAGAAAATCGTAACGAGTGGATGCATGTTACGATCTTAAAAGAAAAATAAAGTAAAAGTCGTAATATATTAAACGATAGATTATTGAAAGGAATTACTTTGAAGTTGGCATTAACGTTAATGGTTGATGCACAAAGACAAGGTGGCATATATTCGTATCGTGACGGTTAGATTTGAAATATTTGGATCGTAACTGAGATGTAATGAAATCATAAACATTTGCTAGATATAGGTCTTTCTTTTACCTTGTTTCTTTTTTATTTTTGCTAAAATTAATTGTGTATAAAAAGTAAGTTTTATATTTCTTCGTTTGTTCCTTCGTCAAAATAATCATGTATTAATTATATACGATAAAATTTTCGTTGATTTAAAGATATCATTGATAACGAAAGGAACAAAATTTAGAACAATACAGAATACAAAAAATCGACATTGTACGATTATGTATATACATGTATATATTATGTGTGTAAATATATATATATATATATATATATATATATATATATATATATATATATATTCCTTTTACTTTTAAAATTCTTGGTTGTTCGTATAAAGAAAGCTTTGTCTTTTGTAGGGAGTAGTCGCATCGAGTCCGAGTCGAAGCCCTTGAGGCTCGCTCTGTTCCATTTCGAGGCTTAAGCTAACCTCGAGTGGTAAAGTTCAAGAACGTAACCAACACCCCGAGATGCTCTTTTGCCAGTAGAAGATCGCTAGAAAGGGGTTACCGTTGAAGAGGGTGCGGTTGCTAGTTGTAGTGGTAATGGTGGTGCTGTTGGTGGGAGTAGTGGTTCTTCCTTGCCAAAGTAACTTCGAAATACGGTTCAAAGTTGAAGATAAAGAAATAGAATGAGAATAGGCCTTCTCTTTCTTGACTCTCTCTCTCTCTCTCTTTCTCTCTTCCTCTTTGAAATTCCTTCGATCGTTCGGTTTATATGGGGGCTGAAAAAGTGTGCACAAAAATGCATCCATGCATGTACATATTCTAAGGTGTTATACCTACATACATATATACATACAAACATACATACATACATACAAGCATACATACATACATACATACATACATACATACATACATACATACATACATACATACATACATATATATATACGTAGACGACACTGGAATTCTTGATTTTCAAAGAGAAATTGCGGAAGGTACGATCGTTCGTCTCTGTCTAAAACACTCTTTGCAAGGCCACTTCGTTTCTCTCTCTCTCTCTCTCTCTCTCTCTCTCTCTCGGGCTCTCTCTTACTCTTTGCTTCTTTGCGTGACATTTGTATCGAGAAAGCCTGCAATTCTCGAAGCACTCTATGTAGCGATCTTGAGTACAGAGCATGCTTGTCACAGCACGGAAACTGCGAAGTCGCGCGATTACTATTACACCGTGTCAACGTAGACGCTCGAATTGGTTTCCCGTCAAAGAACGGAGTCTTCTAACTTCAAACGTTTACTTTGAATATGATCTTTCTTCTCTCGCTTAAAGTAAAATGTTACCTTAAAACGAGGAGTCGAATAATAGAGAAGATGTTACAATGAATAGGGAAGACTTTCCTAATGCGTATATGTCTTCTAAATCTTATCATAAATTTTAAATGACGTTTAACGTTGGCAAATGACATTCGATAAATATTGGTATATTTGGTGTGTGTGTGTGTGTGTGTGTGTGTGTGTGTGTGTGTGTGTGTGTGTACATTATCTATTAAAAGAACACTTATTGAAGAATAATATAGAATTGATATCCGTGTGTTACAAAAATTAAAATAAAAATTCATCAACGACTAATGTAAATTTTTTAATAATTTATCTTACCATTTATTATTCCCCCATTGATAAATTTATTACTTTTTAAGGAGTTATGAGTGAAAAAATAATCATTGGAATGTTTTATATGCTTCTATAAAGAGAATATGTAATAAGGAATTAATACGTTATTAGAAAAAGATCGATAATCAAGTAATACGTTTATTAAAGATATTCAATTATAATTTTCAACGTTAAACATAATATATTAAATCCGATTCTTGGCAACCTAATAGGTCGTTTACGTTCTTTTTCTCTTTATTTTCGTTATAGAGAATATTCGTTTATCTGGTACATTTAATTATGAATGCTTGACGATGCGAAAGGAAAGTAGAACGGTCGTTATTCGAATCAGTCGCGTACCGAGAGAATTTGCATTCGCGCGATCGCACAAGAAGTATTTTCGTTTAATCGAACGTATTAAATCTTCGAAGGACGATGCTCTCGTATATTCTGCACCGTGCGCATATTTTAATGAATTATTAAAAAATCCGTTGTACACTGTATTTTCATTATATATTGCGATACATGTCTTTTGTGCCATTTCTTTTAATAATTCGACGCACGAGTGTCTAGTAATTATCTCTGGATCGTTGCTCCAACGTAATTTTAGATTTGGAATTATTTTTATCGGGCACATAAAAAAGTGACATACATTATCGAAATGTAATACATTATCGAATCAGTAAAAGTCAAGATATTTATTTTTATTTTCTATTCGTCCATTTCAATTTTTATAATCGCAAATCTTTAATATTTTGTTATTCCATACTTATTTATTAAGAAAAGCATGAATATATTACCTAATTATTTTTTGATGCTTGCAAACTAGTTCGTTTTTTTTACATGTACACGATTTATTATTACTTATACAATTTAATCTTTACAAACGTTATAAATATTGATTGCTAAATAATGCATATGCTTTTGTCGATCGTTAATTTTATTTTTGAAATGTATTCAAAACGACCAACGCGGATCTACAATTTTTATTTATGATCGAACAGTTTTGCCGAACAGCTGTCGAAGATAAAGATACTTAATCGTTTTTAAAATTCGTACTTCTTTTATGTAACGATATCATGCAACAATGCGATAGTTTAGTTAATTTATCACAATTATGATTTTCATATATACGTATACATATATACGCGCGCGAGTGTGTATGCGTGTAAAACATCCATCCTTTTAAATATTTCCCTCGAGGAAGCTTTTCACTGAATATTTGATATATTTTTCGAAGATAAATGGGGCCACGAGATTATCAAAGATAGTTCGTACACTTGCAATGGACTACAAATAAACGACTCGTAATCTATCTCGATACGTTGCAATTTCAATCAACTATTTGAATTCAGCTTTACTCTCATTTCTTAGGTATTCCCATTCGCCAAATTACTCGAGAGTTTCATCTAAATAGCCGTGTGTGTGCCTACACATCATGTTCTAAAATACACAGGAATGTGGTCTTTAATGAACTTTGCGGAAAAAATACTCGCGTATATGGATCCAACAAAAGTTGAGGAAAGATATATTCTAGGCATAAAATGTTATTAACTCGAGAGTACACTTTCCCTAAATACACATGTATGTATATATTCATCATCTTTTTCTCTCTTTCTCTCTTTTATGTTTTCATCTGTTTGTCTCTCTCTCTCTCTCTCTCTCTCTTTATCTATCTCTCTCTTATGTCTTCATCTGTTTGTCTCTCTCTTTCTCTCTCTCTTCATGTCTTTATCTGTTTGTCTCTCTCTCTCTCTCTCTCTCTCTCTCTCTCTCTCTCTCTCTCTCTCTTTATCTATCTCTCTCTTATGTCTTCATCTGTTTGTCTCTCTCTTTCTCTCTCTCTCTTCATGTCTTTATCTGTTTGTCTCTCTCTCTCTCTCTTCATGTCTATCTGTTTATCTCTCTCTCTCTCTCTCTCTTCATGTCTATCTGTTTGTCTCTCTCTCTCTCTCTCTCTCTCTCTCTCTCTCACTCACTCACTCAGGTTATTCACTCACTCACTCTCTCACTCACTCACTCACTCACTCACTCACTCACTCACTCACTAACTCATTCACCGGCTCTTCAAGTTGGATCATAGAACAACGCCTTCTTGTGCTTGAGTTCGTCCGCAAAGGAGATACTGCGTGCAGAATTACATAGACGATGGTAAAGCTTCGTTGTGAATAGATAAAGGAAAAGGTAGTAGTGAGAAGTAGAAGGGAGAGGATGATGCATGTATGTATGTGTATGCCTCTGTGTATGTGTGTATATATGTGTGTGGGCCTGGGATAGTGGTATTAGTTCAAAAGTTAGGCATCTCTCCTTGGTAAACCCCACGGGCCGTGCCGAAGATCAAAAGATTACAATATACCGATATCATCGTGAAAGAAGAGTGTGAGAGTGAAGTAAACGGTGATTGGGGGGGGGAAAGGGTGTTCGAAGGAGAATGGTAAGGGCAAGCTCGAGCTCTTCAAAGGAAGAGAGACCTTTAGACGCGTAATAAAGGTAGTCTCCTGATATTCCTACCAATGGGAAACTAATATTTTTTTTCCGATGGATCGACTCGACTCGTAGATACTATTGAATTCTCGTCGAGAAACGACATAAAAAGATTCGCATCTTTTTGGATTGCGTCAGATAATCGTTATATTTAAAATCGATTTTCTTTTTGTTCTGTTTTTTTCTTCTTTCCTCCATTCTTGCCATGTCTCGTTATTTTTCAAAGAAAGAAACAAAGAAAAAGAAAACGATCTTGTAATTTATTCGTTATTAAAACGCGTCCACCGGTTTAATTTTCTTCCCTCGCGGAGAAATCGTGAAATTTGTTATAAATAAACATGGTTACGATTACCTGAATTATCGCGATTATTTGTATATTTTATTGCTTGCCTCCCTTATCGTCCATTTTCATTTATTCATGAATTCTATACCGACAATCTCGTTTTCAAAAAAAGAAAATAAAATAGCGAAAACGATTTTATAATAATTCTTAGAAATCCTAACGAGAAAGAGAGAGGGAGAGAGAGAGAGAAAGAGTGAGAGAGGGAGAGAGAGAGAGAGAGAGAGAGAGAGAGAGAGAGAGAGAGAGAGAGAGAGAGAGAGTGAGACAGAGAGGGAGAGGGAGAACGAGAACGAATACAGACGCATATATAATAATACAATACGACGATACGCACGTACGCAACCTTGGTGATCTGTTATAAAGAATATTTGCCCTTGAGAATTCGTTGAACGCTCATTAAGAATATATACAAGGATAACGAACATCATTGTTCTTTAGTTCGTGTATTTTCAATTAAGTTCTTAGTTTTCTAAAGCTGACGTTTAAACATAAGAGACAATAAACACAAGAGGTGACTAGAAATATTTATTTTCTCGCCGTAACTCAGTACGATAACTTCGTACGAGATCAAGATTCGTTCAATCGTTTTGCCGGATTATCAGTTACGAATTTTCAGTCGTTAAAGATCATCATCGAATCGTTATTAGCAATAAGGTAGCTGCCACAGGATTATCACTGCGAATTCTAACATAAAACTTAATGTGACTAACAAGTGTATTATCAGATTTACATATGTACGTACATTGAAGATATATTTTATATTACATCTCGCTTATCACAATTATTCGATCGGTTAACGTCACATACTTTATAAATGAAAAAAAGGCCTCGTTCGATTAATTCAAAGTCAAGGGTACGTTGAGCGTATCTTAAGAACAACGTGTAATTTATACCAATTGCGTTACCTAAAGATATAAAAGCAAGTCGATACGATTTATCAAGAAACGTTAAACTGTACTCGACAAACTGATCCAACAAATAATTAGAAACGTTTGGATCCCTCGAAGAACTCGATCATTTGATTAGATTACATCGAAAACACCTGTATCCGTTCTTTGAATTGCATTCTAAGCGAGTTGAAGAATATTATTTTTAAATGAATTTGCACACATCGAAGTAATCAAGTTCTTCGATGTTATCAAACGGTGGGCAGATTCAAAGAGGGATAGAGGAAGTTATTTAGAAACGCGCAAACTATTTCAGGCTGTTAACGTGGCTTTGTCGGATACCGACGACATCTAGCTGCTAAATTAATACTGTTGCCAGTGGTAATAGTGTCACAGCTTCCTCGTGATAGAGGCGTTTAATTAACATATGCTGTATAAACGTCGTTGGAACAGAACGACATGCGAATATGAAACGTGAATACTATACATTACATAGATATATAGAACGTAAGTATATCTATGAAACGTGGAAAAGCTTGATATTAATTATAAACGAGTATATCGTCGTAATACGCAAGGACAAATTACGTTCACGGACACATACAGTTAGTAGTTCGTATTTTACGATGTGTAGGACATACGAGTGTTAAATTTATCGGTATGTTTTCATATTTTCAAGCAAAGGTGCGCAAATGAGTGTGTGTGTGTATGTGTGTACATATATATGTATATGTATATGTATATGTATATGTATATGTATAAGTATATATAAATCGTTCGATTGACAAGAGTGACAAGACGTAAATCGAAAACATACAAAGGGAAAAATGTCCGTGCGAGATTTTTCCGATATATCTCATTCTTAGGATCGATATTTCCAAGAGGAAAAATATATTTCTTATCGCGAAATTTGTTTATATTATTATCATTTTTTTTTGCATCTGAAAATATAACATCCTCTACGTTTTCTATCGATAGAGTTTTGATATGGAAAATGTCAATTCGTGAAATCTATTATTCGAATCGAAAGAAAGCGAATGTAGATAACGAACGAGTAGAAGCGTAATTTAACCGTTCCAGACACTTTACGATCACTTAAGGTGAACCATCTTTAAGAGTCTTCGAAATTCTCAAAACTTTCAACTTCTTTATATATTCAATTCGAATATTTCAAGATCCTTTCGTAATTTCACATATATTTTTTTAATCAATACTTTTATCAATAAATGACGATTATTTTATAAAACAATTGATCAGTATATATATATGAACATTATTTTTGTTAATATAAATAATTAAATATTAAGATTGTGTGTCACTTATATCATAGTACTGATATTTTATTATAAATATTGAACATTTGTTTAAAATACTGACCAAATGTTTTTATTTTTTTTTTTTTTTTATATACTGACCCAATAAATAGCAGCGTTATAATTTTACAAAGAGCCATTTTCGAGTAGTAGCATCGATATCGAAACGAGCCGTTTTTCCTTTCCCAATACATACTAATTTATCAAACTCGGCCTTCAGTTATTAACAATAATAAAAAGAATGAACGAAAAGAGAGAGAGAGAGAGAGAGAGGGAGAGAGAGAGAGAGAGAGAGAGAGAGAGAGAGAGAGAGAGCGGGCGAGAGCGAGAAAGAAAGAGAAGATGAGAAAATGGGAATCAACCGCTGTGGATGACAGCCAAGAGCTGACTTTGAACGCGAAGCACAGAAATAGGGGAATTTGGCCGGTCGCAATCTCCACGAAGACAAACCGTCGTTGCTGCATTAAAACTTCGACTCGTTTCCACCCTCTTCTCCAACCCTTCTCTCTCTTTCCCTCTCTCCCTACTTTCGACCGCCTACCACCCGTTATTAATCTTCCGTGCGAAAGTTGGCAACGCCTGGATATTAATCATGACCGGGCATCGCGGTAATTCCGTGGGACCTACTAATCACGGGGCAAGACCAATTAATTCGTGGCGTTATAGAGCGGTTACGTGTCCATACGAAAGAGAGAGAGGGAGAGAGAGAGAGAGAGAGAGAGAGAGAGAGAGAGAGAGAGAGAGAGAGAGAAAGTGGAATTGTATAGGGAAAGCAACGATCGATGCAACTAACCACGTACCTCTTCTCTCTTCTTTGTTTTTTATTCTTTTTTTTTTCTCTTTTTCCTTTTTCTAGACGTAAAAATTTCATATTACATGTTTCTCGAACGTTTCATGAACGTGTAACACCAATGATAGAATAATTCGAGAAAGTAAGTAAGTAAGTAAGTAGAATGAATGACGATAAAGTTAGGAGGATGGAACGGGGGAAAGGTGGGAGCATCGATTTTACGTGATATCTTTGGATTGTCGAACACAGTTGAGGAATCGAATACAACGAAGAAATTAGTAAGGTCCTCGCGTCCTACCGCATACAATGGAGCCTTCCAGCTATGAACGTCTCTTCGGGAATAGAATTCCAGAAGCGTTGAATGGAAGGACACTCTCGGCCGAGTGTCATCGATTTCGAAAGTGGAACCGGGAGACAGAGATCTTGAAAGTCGAGGGAAAGAGAGAAGGGCGAGAGCGAGCGGTTAAAGGGAGTTGGAAAAGGGATACGTGTCTCTTCTTCAGGCTCCATTAGTTGGAAATCTGCTGCGGTTCGTAGAAAGCATCCGGACTGGATGGGACTTCTATGTCCAAAGGGCAAAACGTCGGTCAGGAAAGAAGGGGGGGGAGATGGGTGAGTAGGACGGCTGGGAGATATACGCGTTAAGAAGAGAAGGGAAGAAGATAGAAAGACGAAGAGAAAGGTAGTAGAGAAAGAGACAGAGAGGGAGAGAGAGAGAGAGAGAGCGAGAGAGAGAGAGATAGTCGACCAATAAGCAGCTAGAAACTTGGCTCACTTCCAGACAGGAAGTAATACCGGCTTTTCTAAAAGTTGCAGAGTTCGCTCTCGCTTACTCTTCGTTCGGCTCTCTCGCTCGTTTTACTCGCTACCGGTGCGCGTCTTTGCTTCGCAAGCTACACCGGGATGGACTCGTCCGAAGTAATAGTTTGGACCATGGCTAACGAGGGCGATTGTTTGGGGATGCTGATAATTACGTTAGTTCCTTCTCCGCCTATCTCCATCTTTCTTCCCCATTTTCTCTCCTTATCTACGTCTTCTCTCTCTCTCTCTCTTTCCCTCTCTCTCTCTCTCTCTCTCTCTCTCTCTCTTTCTCATGACAGTTTATCCAGACGCGAGGATAACGAGCCTTATCCTTCGTATTCTTCTTGTACCTTCCTCCCTTTCGTTCGTCGTTCACCCAAAAACTTCACTCGAGCGAACGTCGAACTCAAAGTTGGTTTATTTATAACAAGCTTTTAGCGAGATAAAGAGAGAGAGAGAGAGAGAGAGAGAGAGAGAGAGAGAGAGAGAGAGAGAGAGAGAGAGAGAGAGAGAGAGAGCAAAAGATAATGTAAACGTGATTTCTTCACAATAAATTATAAACATTATATCATAATTTTCTCGCTTGATCGTATTCCATGTGAAGTCCAAGCAATTATTAATATGATTATCATTATATAAAATTCTCAAAGAAAGGAAAGTATAAATCTAGAGAGACGGGCGGGGAAGTGAGGGGGGAGAGAAAGAGAGAAAGAGACAGAGGAAGTGATATAACTTTTAAACGCACGAGTTGAGAGATGAAAACAACGGTCGTTTATTAGTGAATCTGTTCGTGAAACTCGTCCTTTCTATTGCCATTAGACTAACATCACTTAGATCTCACCGACTTCGAAATGTAGACTCGCATTTCGTTTTCGTATGTATAGAACGCAAGTATGCGATGCTTTCGTGCACTTTCACATACATCCATATGTACATACATATTAACTGAGAGTAGGAATAAGGACGGAAGGGATGTGTACTGAGATTTTATGTGGGCTCATAGAAATAGGATGCAAACGAGAATGCTTGTTAGTGAGACTACTCTCGTACGAATCGTTCTCGTGGTTGTTCTCTATCTCTTTCTCGTTCTCTTTCATTGGGTGAGAGAAAAAGAGAGAGAGAGAGAGAGAAAGAGAGACGAGATCGATGGATAGCATGGAGAATGTTTACTTATTACGAGTAAACACAATTCATCATTCCCTTTTACCAATTCTCTCTCTCAGCGTCGTTGAAAAGTATCCTTCGTATTGCGAAGATCCATATCGACTATGCTCTTAACAATTCGTTCTGATATACGCTGTCGTACAAAAAGTATGTGAACACGTTCCGTATTCTTATTATATAACTGCCTGAAAAAAGTTATGAAATCTTTGATAAATTTGATTCATTTTTGTATAGATTATTTTGTACAATGTTCGGAAACATATTTTAATAATAATTCAGTAAATATCTCACTAAAAAATAATAATATTTTTTTTCGTCTATGTATCCATCGCGTGCTCTTAGCTCGCTTTCACAAGTCGTGGCATCCTGTCTATTAAATTTTCTAATATCTCACTTTCATTATTGATCCATTCTGCTTACAAAATTTTCCCAAAGATGTTTCTCGGATGTTGGACATCGTTTTCTAACCTGTACATCCAAGTGATCCCACAGTTTTTCAATAGGGTTCAAATCGGAAGGTTGGGGCGACCATTCCATTATTTTTAAATTCGAACCTTTCCTGATTCTTTGAAATAGTACGTACATATTGCAGCTTTATGTTTTATGTTATTGTTCTGCATATATGTAAAATTATTGCCCATTAGGCGTTGTCCAGATGGAATTGCCTGTTCTATTGAAATTTTTAAATAAGCTTCTTTCTTTAAAATATCGTTGATTTTGAATAAATCACCCGCCATATTATTGCCAAAACATCCTCATTCCAATACCGGAACGATCCTCTCGTTTAATGGCGAGTACCACACAATCATGATATCATTTTTTATTAATTTGCCGACGAAATAAAATACGCCGCTTGGACCTAAAACTTCAAACTTTGATTCATCAGTCCACAATACCTTTTGCCACTCTTCCAATGTCCAATTTTTATGGCACATGGCCCACACTGATGTCTTTTCATTTTATTTTGTTTCCTTAGCAATGATTTCTTTACAGCAACACGACCACGAAGACCGCCTTCTTAAAACGCCTTTTTACCGTCGATGCTAAAATCGTCGTATCTTTCGACGTATCAACTTCCGCAATTATCTCAGGGACTGTACTTCTATTTCTCTTACTGATAGTTACCATGTGTCGATCTTCTGTCTGATTTATCTTTTTGGATGTTCTAGATCTTTTTTTTTTTGAGTGAACAAACTCCTGCAGCACTGTATGTACTTTTTAATACTATAGCTTACGCATGACTTTGAAACTCCTAATTTTTCCGCAATTTGTCTTATGGAATATCCTTCTTTGGATAATACTATGATTTGTGATCACATTACTATACTTAATTCACTTATTTTCGTACCCATCGTGCTTTTCCAAGTATTCAAATCGAACTGAAATCGATATAAATACAAAGCGGATGCTACGATTTTATCTAATGTTCCTGCACGCTGAATTATTGTGATTATGTTTTAAAATGATAGCAGACCATATCACGAAACACAGTTCGAGGAAAATGAACACAAATATGGAAGAAAATGGAATAACAAAGCCTTGTAAACTGTACGCGAGCAACAGAATATAATGGCAGCATTAAACTACTGGAAATTCTTTTATTCATTTACACCAAAGGAATGATTAAATTTTGCGATTTAATACTATTATAACATATTATATATATGTTTATAATAGAATTCATCGAAAAATATCGATAAACAATAATAATATGCATTATATTTCACGAATTTCCTAAAATTAGTAGTGTTGTTCCACATACTTTTGTACGGCAATGTATGTCAAATTAATATCTTTTTACTTCGTAATAATAGTCTCTTTTTTATCCTCCGTTTTTACTTCCATCTCTATATTATTTTTATCCTCGTATCCGTCATTTAATTTCAATATAACCTTGTATATTGGTTACATTCAGCTTGTACGAGTGAATATTAGGTTGAAATTTATAGTAATCGCATTATCTGATTTTTTTTATATTTAAGAACGACTGAATATATTCGATGAATAAGCTAATATTGGACGCTGGAATATCTTCGTTGATGATAAAAGAAAAAAAAAAAGAAAAGAATCTTCTCTAAGAAGAAGAATATGTTCGATTTGAATATTTTAATACGTTTACTCGAAAATCATATTTTACAAAGTATAGAGACCATTAACATTTTTTTGTATATAATATTGATATCACTTTAGAATATGATATATTTCATAGAAATACTAGATCAGTTTAAATTTTGCGAATAACTGAAGGATTGCCTCTCAAAGTACTCGATTATGTACGATGGAGACAGTAAATTATCATGGGACGAGAGTATTGATACAAAATAATTATATTTCTTTTGATTCAGAAAGTTGAGTTTTGTTTTCATCGATAATTCGATTCTAGAATCATAGCAGCCACAATGATTGAAAGCAACGAGGAGATACGATTAATGGAATACATTTTCTTTTGTTGCTCTGAATTGCAGTTAAACGATTATCAATGCTTCTCATAGTTCAGTGACATCACTGAAATCACATTAAATCGTTTTGTGAATATCGCGAGGAGCGATGACGGAATATTATTGAATTATCTTCCGAGTTATTCTTTTGGCTTTTTTTTATTTTTTGTTTGTTCTATTTATAACGTCATTAAAATATTGACCAATACTATCAATACCATGATTAATTATTTTCTTGAATTAATGTTATTTTTCTAAACTTTTTTTTATAAACAGTATGCCTTACAATGTGATATCCTTAGAACGAAAATTTGTTTTTCTTCCCAATCGTTGCAAAATCAATGGAGTATTAAACATTTAAGGTAAACTGTTTGTAAGTAAAAAAAAAAAAAAAAAAAAAAATAAAACCATAATTTCAAATGTTCTGCAGAGATTTATATCGATTTGTTCTATGAAAGATTTTAGTTTTTAGGATGTTCCCGTACAGAACGCGTGTTAAACACTTTTCTTATCATTTCGGTGTCGTTGTTAGACATTCGAATAATAATTCGAAAACCTTTCGTTGACTATCACGGAAACAAAGCTTATTCTGTTCACGCGTTCGCGTGTGGAAAATCACAAAAGTTATATGTTCTAGTTTTGTTTACACAGATGGAGGAGGGTGGGCGTGTGTATGTGTCAGTGTGTGTGCGCGCGCGCGCGTGTGTGTAATAAATGTGTAATAGTGCATGTACATGTATAAAAGGTTACCACGTTAGTGAAACTTTCCGTGCGAGGTGAGAAACACTTTATCATGGACATCCTCCCCGTTAGTAGAACACTATACATATATCCGAAAGTCTGCAGAGCCTCGGCCCATTACCGAATCTTTACGACGCTTCGTAGAGCCTTGCACTCACGAGTATTGTATTTTTGCCCTCTTTTAATTGAAACATTAATCTTCCTTTCCTTTTGTCTTTTCTTTCTTCTTCACCGAAGTATACACGGATACGATACCCAATAAACTTTGTTTTGTTGCTTACCTTCCATTTTCTTTTTCCGATCGTATTTATTAAAAGAGTATTAAATAATGTCAATCTATTAATCCTTTGAGTTATTTTGAAAAGTCAGCGGAAGTTTCGGTGTGAACAAAAAGAACAAAGTTGTACATATCTTGAACTTTATTTAACGTAAAAAAGGAGAAGAAAAGAAAGGATCAAGTACAATGAATGATTATCGATTTTACATGAATATTTATTTTTTACGAATCTTTTATCACGCTTTTAAGAGATAGCAAAATTGGAGGAAAAAAAAAGATGAATCTTGGGATCCATATCTCCTTGATTTTCGATAATTCAATTATGAAAAGGTTAAAAAAAAAATGAGACGATGTCTTTTATAAAGAAAGAAAAGAGGGAAAAAATGTATATCGAATAATGCCACAGTGAAACATAATCGATGGGAAAGAATAGCCGAATAACCGATCGAGGCTTATCTCCCAAAAGCGCAAACTTTGCACAGCGAGATTGAAAGTGTACATCCTTCATTTCGTGCAGGGAAAGTATTATTTTAGCAAGAGTAGCATGATTCGCATAAATTCATAGATAAGGATCAAAAATCAGCTTTCTGCAAAAGGGAGAAACTATTTTCTTCGCTGATCAAGCAAAACATTTTAGAGGTAAGCGTTATGACTTGAATTTGAAATAAACGAGGAGAAGACCGACCCTTCGCCGTGCTATCCGAACCTTCCATTTCCGATAAATGTCAAATGTAGCGTGGATTCAGATCGATAGTCTTATCAACCATCACTGATCTTTCAAGTTGGAATATATTACGAAAAATAAGGAGACTGTCTTCTCTCTCTTTCTCTCTCTCTCTCTCTCTCTCTCTCTCTCTCTCTCTCTCTCTCTCTCGAATTCACGGATTATCAAATTTTCAATGTTTTTAATTAAAAAACGGATATTAATTGAAGACAGAAGAAGAACGTAGTTAACTTTCTCGTCACCTGAAAAACATTTATTGATCGGAATCAAAATAAAGAGGGTATTCATCGAATTTATTTAACATGATTTTATTCCATGGAATTAATGTGAACTTATATGTCGTTGTAAATCGAATGAAATACATTACCAAATTTCGTTAAGATGAAGATATGAAAATTATTTTTAGATAATCGGCTCGCATGGATATATATATATACGCGCACGCGCGCGCGTGTGTGTGTACACACGCATACATACGCATATCTCATAAATGTTGAATGAGAAATATTAGGCCAGATGAATAAAGTGGAAAGTTGCTTTAAGCCGGTAAACGATTCGATCGTTTCTACCCGTTTAACGTTGAACATCGATATCCTCTTTTTCGACGACAAAGGAGAGTCCTATTTCGGGAAGGGAGGAAGAAGGGTTGAGAGAGAAAGAGGGAGGATTGAGGGAAGTTGGCGGTGACGAAGCCAAAGAGGGATGAGAATGACAAAAAGAGAGAGAATCAAGTACGGATATCGAATGAGAAACGCGACGACTTTCTCCTACGCTGAGCACAGTAACTTCTTTTTCACTCTGTGGAAAGTAACTCTGTAAGTTTTAGGGTGATTTCCATGGGAGGAGAAAAATCCGAATCTAAGCGAAGAAAGGATTCAAAGAAGATAATCCAAATTTTAATGCGCCGCTTGATATTATCATACATATACATATATATTTATACTTAATACGCAATTTATTGCATAAGATCATTTAAATATATTTTTATTTATCATACACTTAATCTTACTTTATCATACATATATATATATATATATATATATATATATATATATATATATATATATATATATATACTTAATACGCAATTTATTGCGCAAGATCATTTAAATATATTTTTATTTAATAGGAAAAAAACGAAATACCCTCGCGTTAATCTTTTAAAGTTATTTCGATATATCGTACGTAAGGTCCGAATAACAGATTAATCACATTTTTTGCCATTTTTCGACGAATCGTCGTTGGAATTAATAACGTTGTTTTTTATTTTTATTACACAGGTGTAAAGAACCTGGGAGATATCTGAAGGATCTCCCACCTACCGCAGTGATTATTTGCTTTCATAATGAAGCCTGGTCGGTTTTGTTAAGGACAGTCCACTCAGTATTGGACAGATCACCGGATCAGTTGATACAAGAGATTATTCTCGTCGATGATTTCTCAGATATGCGTAAGTAATTAAAAAAAAAAAAAAAAAAAAAAAATGAAAAGACAAATCCTAATTAATTCGTCTCATATTAAAGAAGATACTTATTAATACGATATACTCGATAATGTCGATATACGTAGATATTTAGAAATCAAATAATATTAAGATTAACATCGAGATGATGATGATGATGACGATAATGATGATAATGATGATGATGATGATAATACGTAGTTATTAGCGTATTCCTATTCAGTCGAACTGTTCGTTAACTTTGCGTCACTCTATGGTTTCAGAATAGATCGATTAATTGCAATATATCTCTCTTTGGTGCAGTCGAAACGTAACCACGCTTGATATGAATAGAATCAGATCTCCCTTCATCTCTCTCCCTCTCTCTCTCTCTCTCTCTCTCTCTCTCTCTCTCTCTATCTCTCTCTCTCTCTGTCTCTTTCTCTCTCTCTCTCTCTCTCTCTCTCTCTCTCTCTCTCTCTCTCTCTCTCTCTCTCTCTCTCTCTCTCTCTCTCGTTTCCTGCCTTTGTATATCCATTCCCGTATCATATTTCGATAGAAAATTTTAAAATGTCAATACGCATCGATAGATCGATCTCTGTGTCCAATCTGCTTTTGGTGAGATATGAAAGAAAGTTATTTTTTTTCTTTCTCTTTTCTTTTCTTTCTTCTTATTTTTTTTCTTTCCTTTTCTTTTTGTGTTCTACATTTTCCCCTTCATTCATTTCAGTCGTTTTTTTTCGCGTAATAAAGACTGCAAAAGGGAAACCGCAGCATTGATGGTTTTTCGAGATCGTTGAAGATTAGAAATGTACGTCCTACGTATATCTATGGACAAAAAAAGAAAGAGAGAGAGAGAGAAACGAGTACGAAAATAGAAGAAAAGGAATTGATCGTGGTAGTAGTTCTGTTTAAAAGCTCGAGATAAGCTACCTTAGTGACCGGAAGTGGGCTTCATAAACATACTCGCATGGACTTTTGTATAGGGGGAACCAACGCAAACCTACGTAACTGTGATTACCGATAGGGACCAGCTGATAATTTTATCATAGAAACGAGATAATAAAGTTCCTTCATTCCTTTCTCTCTCTCTCTCTCTCTCTCTCTCTCTCTCTCCCCCTATCTATCTATTTATCTATCTATTTATCTCTCTCTTTCTCTCTTTCTCTCTTTATTTTCTACGATTTCCACGCTACCGTCGTCCGATTGCACGTCACGAAAACGGCAGCTTCGTTTTGAACACGCGAGTTGATTTAAAAAAAATTAAAAAGCAAAGTTTCTTCGAACTTGTTATATTTTACATTAGACAATCTATAGCACTTTTTCTTTACTTATCGACTTTCATTATTTTTAGATGTATTTATAGAACAAAAAAGATAAGAGAGAGAAAAAATATAAAGAGAGAGAGAGAGAGAGAGAGAGAGAGAGAAAGAAAAAATTTTAAGGAAAAGGGAAAAAAATTAAAAAATAAATAAATAAAAGGAACGTTAGAGGTAGTCAATCTTCTTTATTGTGCCGTAAAAAAGATATAGCATAAAAACGCTTTTTACATTTACATCAAAATCCAATTTGTGTCAGTCCACGCAGGTGTGTTAATAAAATTTCCTCGTTTTTGTGCGTCACCATTTACATCATTCTGGCGAGTCAGACGACAGAAAGAAAAAAAAAAGAAAAATAGGAAATGGTGTTGCTCGGAGAGCAAATTTTTCCTCGTTATGAGAGTAAAAAAGAAAAGAATTGGGAGTGGGTGTTGTAAGCCTTATCCATGTCTCTTTGATTTCTTTTTCTTCCTCTTTCTCTTTCTCTTCCTTTTCTTCTTCTTCGTCTTCTTCTTCTTCGCTCAAAAATGCAAATGGTATGCGGGCTCGATGTAAGTTCAACCGCGTCGCGAACATTCCGAGGATTTTATCGATTTCCTTGGCCATTTCCATAGAGCAAACAGGAATGGAAGATAACGCGCGGGTCACAACGATCCACGAACGGAATCCCTTTATAAACCATATCCATAGTCAAGCGAGCTTAGACCGTGTAGATTTAGGATCACCGACCGTCCTGGCTCTCTTGCAAAGCTATTGTAACGTAGAATAAATCAAGGGATGTCCACTAATTACTTCGGTCTTCTCAAGCACACTTCTGCGGTCACCTGTATCCTCGTAAATCTAAATATCGTGTACGATCGTTGTATCTTTGTACGGTCAATCTATGTTAGATATTAGGACAGGGAGTCATTAAAATTTTTCGTGGAACATCATATGTTTGAGTTCTCTCCGTTATATAAAGAAAACATTCGAATCAAATACACTTTAATGCAGTTAAAAAGTTTGTCGCGAAAAGTAAATATTATGTTCATTAATACCGTGTATAATGTGGTACCTTTTCCACTCAACACCATCGAAATTCGAATATCTCATGAAAACCTAAAAATGTTATTTTATTTTCCCTTGCGAAGATAAGGAACGTATAGATAAGTTTCTGAACAAGGATATCGTTTTGTAACTATTTGATAGAACTACATTTGATAGAACTTTTCTAGACGAATTTAATTGTACAATTTAATGTCAAAAAAAAATCGCAGATATCGTTTTTTTTTTTTTTTTCATTTACACGACATTCTTTATGATTTATGAGTTAATGTAATTCGTATGAATATTTCAATTTATACTAAGTCTTACAACGACGACAATTCGGCAAAGTAATACCGCCTTTGTTATATACGCCATTAATACATACCATTACATATTTTAGAACATATACTAGTTGCTGAGAAACACGTACATACATATTTGGAACGGTGTTGATTGTTTGAGTAGTTCCAATTTATTAACGTGCAAATAACCGGTTACATTTACTCAGTCGAAATGCAAAATTTAAATCGTAAATTGGAAAATATACGACTAGACGCGCGTGTGCGTGCGTGCGTGTGTCTAGAATAAATTCCAAATGAAAAGAAAAAATCTTTATTTCATTTCCCGTTGTACCTTTAATTAAATTCAATGAAATAGGAAATCGAACAATAGAGAAATATTGGTTTTTTGAAACTTGTATGCGTTTATTTTTCCCTTATTTTTTTCCTTTCTTTTTTTTCCTTTTTTCTCTTTTTATTTTTGATAAAAGAAAAAGAAGAAAAAAACGAAAGGAAGAAAGAAATAAAAAAAATAATTAAAAAAAGAAATCATCGATCGATCGTTCGACAGCTCACCTGAAGCGGCAGTTGGAAGATTACATGATGAACTATCCAAAGGTGAAGATCATTCGTGCTCAAAAACGAGAAGGTTTGATCAGAGCTCGTCTACTTGGAGCATCCGCTGCCAAGGCACCGGTCCTCACTTATTTGGACAGTCACTGTGAGTGTACCGTAGGATGGCTCGAACCTCTTTTGGATCGAATCGCACGGGATCCAACGACGGTAGTTTGTCCTGTGATCGATGTTATCGATGACACTACACTCGAGTACCATTGGAGGGACTCAGGTGGTGTGAACGTCGGTGGGTTCGATTGGAATCTTCAGGTAAACCAATCCAGGCTTGACTTTAATTTAAGTAACGATTGCGCGAGAAGGAAACTGTCCGGATAAATCCGGAGATGGAAACCTGAGTAAGCGAAGTGAGATTCTCCGTTTCCTTTTCCTTTCAGAGACGTTCAAAGGAATTTTAATTGGAAAACGTCGATTAAGACTAAGAACTGTATAATGTGAATTACCTCATCTTTTTCATTCAGTAATATAATCTGTTCTTCATTAAAAAAAAAAAAAAAAAAAAAAAGAAAAGAAAGGAAGAAAGAATGAAAGAAAGAAAAAGAAAACAAGTAGAAAGTTAGTAGTTTGAAATTCTCTTCCTTTCTTTTTTCTTCCTTTTTTTCTCCTTTTTGCTTTTCATCTCGCGAGAGCGTCGTTATGCTAAATAGTCTGTCAAGTTTACGACCTTCTTTTCTGTTTTTTAATCAGTTCAACTGGCACGCGGTACCGGAAAGGGAGAAGAAAAAGCATAAGAATCCGGCGGAGCCTGTTTGGTCGCCAACAATGGCGGGTGGTTTGTTCTCGATAGATCGTGCTTTCTTCGAGAAACTCGGTACATATGACAGCGGATTCGATATCTGGGGCGGTGAGAATCTCGAGCTGTCCTTCAAGACTTGGATGTGCGGTGGTAATACCATTGTTTCGAATTTCTTATACGATCTATCTAAATCGTATCACTCTGATCGATTATTGATTCGCTAGAATAAGATGAAAGAAATTACTTTTGTAAGCGACGTAGATCGACATGGTAAGACTCCGAAGAACGAAATCGAGTCGGAGTTTTAGTGTCGGCGGCCCCGAAAGGAAAATTGTTTTTAAAAGCTTAATACGAAATAAAGCGTTAACTTGTCCTTTAGGCACACTGGAAATCGTGCCGTGCTCGCACGTGGGTCATATCTTCAGGAAGCGTTCCCCTTACAAGTGGCGTAGCGGCGTGAACGTGCTCAAGAGGAATAGCATAAGGTTGAGTGAAGTGTGGTTGGACGAGTACGCCAAGTACTACTACCAAAGGATAGGTCACGACAAGGTGAGCACTTCTCTTTTGCTGCTTGAATAACCTTTCTACCGCTCGGTTTTTAGCTTCTCTTTCTCTCTCTCTCTCTCTCTCTCTCTCTCTCTCTCTCTCTCTCTTTCTCTCTTTCTCTCTCTTTCTACCTCTTTCTCGGTTTCCGTTTACGAGAAGCGACGTGTGGCTGCTTAACTTCATGAAATGTGACATACGAGTTCTCTCGAGGGTGACAATGCTTGCAAGATTTATCACGGATGTTTCTGCGGAAAGAGATTCCAAGTGAAATTGATGAAAATTTTATAAGACCGCATAGATCGTTGGTTTTTAATTTTTTTTCTTTGTTAAAGAAGAAAACGAAAAAGAAGAAGAAAAAACGAAGAAATGTAATGAAATGAAAGAAAGAAAGAGACAGTAAGATATAGCGTATACGTGTATATATACATATATGAAAGACAGCAATATAAGCTACACAAGTGGTCGATGATGGAAAGGAGCATGACTCGGGACTTCTCGTAAAAAGGAAACCGTAAACGATCGAGGAAGGTTCGAGTAAAGATAACTCGCCTGTCTTGGCTTCTTCTACTCCTGGCTATAACGATTTATCGTTTATCGTCGATCTTCATTCGTTCCTTGTCTTCGGGCCTGCCACGATCGATGGGCCGAAGTGATCAAATAAAATGGATTGCGCCGGTAGCTCGAACTTCTTGACGACCAACGATGTACATACGTCTTCCGATTTTCACATTGACATCCTTTCTCGAGCGATAAATAAAGGAAGACAAGTGAAACGACAAAAGAGATTTCTCGATCATAATTTGTTATTGAACGATCGCCGCGATCGTTCGTCGAATTACGAATCGAATCGTGAAAAGATTATTTTCTGAATGACTATATAAAAAAAAGGATTATCTTCTATATTTAACTGTATATATAACATAACGATTGTCTTGGCATTGATTATTGATGAGAAATTATAGTAATGAAAATACAAATGTACTTTTCTTTTAAACAAATACGTATGTTATAACTACGCTTTTGACACTGTCTTTCACTGATTAACTCCAATCGATTTAAACTGATTGCGTCATGATGTCAAACGTTTAATCGATCGACCGTCTTTGTCGGCAGAGGATATAAAAACTAATGAACGAACCCATGATTTAAGAGCCCTCACAATAAAGCCGTTTATCCGCATATTCATAATTCGAAAATACACGGAACTAACTTTAATTAAAATCTTAGTCATCGCTGAATTACCGGACAAGATCATCTGTTCTTCATCTTGCTTTTGGAGAAGCTTTGGGTTTTTGTTCATCGAAGTGTTAAGATCCTCCTCTCTTCACCTACCCTTGTCCTCCCTCCTTCCTCCTTCCCTACGGTCTTTCCCTTTTCCCTTATTTTCCTTCTTTTTCAGCCGAGTAAGCATCTCGGCGGATAAACTTTCCGAACTTATGATTTACGATTTTTCAGGGTAACTATGGGGACGTATCGGAACGAAAAGCCCTGAGGAAAAAGCTCGGATGCAAGTCGTTTAAGTGGTACCTAGACAACATTTACCCGGAACTCTTCATTCCAGGCGAAGCCGTAGCTTCTGGAGAGGTAAGATGATCTCCGATAGGATGTTTCTCGCGCTTTTCTTCTATTCCTTTAGGTTTGTTAGGGGAGCATTCCTCTTTTCGATAGAGTAAAAGACGATAGATAATAGAAGAAGAAGAGGAAGAAGAAGAAGACCAGGATAGAGATGCTGACATCATACCAATGCCAGGAAACAAACCCGTGGGAAAGGAAAAAAGACGAATGGTGTTTCCTATAACAACGCCGCGATGTCTCTTTGATCCATCAAAGCGTCGAATTACAGTTCTCTCGCAGAGAGACTTCTCTTCTTCTTCTTCTCCTTCTTCTTTTTCTTTCAGGTTAGACTGCCGGACGCGTTTGCTTTCCGATTACTTTTCAACTTTCTTTCTTTACTTCACAACTTTTTGCATATTATGTTTTCCCATCTTGGTATCTTCTCTTAAATTTATCGTACGTTTCTCCCTTTTCAAAGTAGAGACTTCTGTGTGTAATTACTACAACGTTTCTGAAGGCAACGTCTACCGTATTGTCAAATGTTAATTACTATCGTTTAACGCGTTTTACGGTACTATGAGTTATTCTCTCTCTCTCTCTCTTTCTCTCTCTCTCTCTCTCTCTCTCTCTCTCTCTCTCTCTTTCTCTCTCTCTCTTTCTCTCATTTTTTGACCAACCAATATCGTTTCTATTATAGCTCGTTTATTTACTGGCTTCGCGGCGACTCGTAAGCCCGTGGCAAAATTCGAAAGCATTGTGTTCTATACATTGCCGGATATGTTTTAATCGAGTTTCTCGTTAATTAATTTACAGTCCTCTCTCTCTCTCTCTCTCTGTATCTTTCTATTTCTATCTCTTTGTATTCCTCTTTATTTCTCTCTCTCTTTCTCTCTCTCTCTCTCTATCTCTCTCTCTCTCTCTCTCTCTCTCTCTATTTCTATCTCTATCTCTATCTATCTATCTATCTTTGTGCGCCGAGGGCACTATTATCACAATGAAAATTCGTTTACGAAATCGGAGATGATAATTC
The DNA here is from genome assembly GCA_911387935.1 of Dolichovespula saxonica. Taxonomy (NCBI): domain Eukaryota; kingdom Metazoa; phylum Arthropoda; class Insecta; order Hymenoptera; family Vespidae; genus Dolichovespula; species Dolichovespula saxonica. The sequence goes on along the minus strand of OU427000.1, from coordinate 2,830,197 downwards.
GCGAGTCGTATAGCTTGCGACACGATCCCCCTGCAACAACGTCGATAGCGTATTAAAGAGAGAAACGAGAGGGACGAGTTACTGAAACTGAAAGCGAGTTAGGAAAGTTATACGTTGTAAAAGTCACAATTAAAATGTTATTTATCGGTGTGAAGTTAGACGGTAGGATTGTTATCAGATTAATTAGCAACGGGCTTGGTAAGGAAACGAGAGAGGAATTAGTAACGGAGGAAGGAAACGGAACATTGTAATATCCGAAAGAACACACAACACACTTAACAATTTTATTTGTTAATGAAATTCTCATTGAAATTCGTTTCTAATAATTTTATCATTTTTGTTTATTATTCACTCGTATTAAATATTTTATTAATTTGTTGATGGAATTGTCATTTTGAAACTCGTACAATGTAATTTTATTTATTTGACGCCTTAATCGAGATATCTTATAATTGACGTTAAGAAAGATATATAAAAAAAAAAAGAGAGAAATTTTCTATTATCCTCGACGAACAAGAATCATCTTAGAAGTAAGCGGGTCCTCTCTATTGACACTTTCCGGGCGATGCACCAATTGACATGCAAATTTCGCGTCGGCTTTGGCCTTTCATCGATCACGAAGCAAACAGACTATATAATCGATTAGCCGCGTCTTCAATGGGCAAGGTAAATGTACTCGCATAGCTAGCGACGCTTCGTGGCTTTTGTTCCGTACTCCTCCAATCCGATCAACTCGCGAGCTCCTCCTCTCGGTTCGTTACAACGTCCTGCGGGTGTAGGATTGTTAGTGGCAGAGGCGATGATTGATGCCGACGAGCTTGCGACACAGGAAACAATGGATTCGATTGGGAAACAATGCTCGGGTCGCCTCGATTGTCGAGGCAATTTCGATCGGGTCGGATGCGCGAGCCTTCTCCTAGTCCGACTTACCCGATCGGAAATCGATTCGTCCGCGATCAGCCATCAGGAATTCCCTTGGTTTTAAAACACAGAGAGAAGAAGAAACGTCGCTGTAGACCAGCTAGGAACGTGCGTCTACTATCGAATCGCTCGTGTGTTTATTGAACTTGTACGAACGCGAGGATATTCGACATTCGTCAATTGCCACTTGATATTGTTCGATTTGTCTCTAGAGAGTATCGATATTGTTCAAGACTCGATTTTATATATCGATACATATATATAAATATATCCGTCTTCTATATTAAAAGAAAGAAACGGAAAAATATATTAATAATTGAATGAACGTCCCAACCGTTTGTAAGATTTATCTTTTTACGATTCTCCTAGTATGTGCTTGATCAAAATTGAGATTATCGATATCCTCAAATGTGTACCGTCTAAACCGATTTGATTTTGATTTCTCACAGGGATTGCTCTAGCAATACAGTTTTAATTTCTCCCTCGTTACTGACGATCAGTCACGATCTTGATTTATATCCGTACCACGGAGACACTCCTCTAGCATTCGTAATCGCTAAACGATCGATCTTGTATAACGCGCGTGTCATTTCGTTCAGTGAAATAATAATGATTAAGCTATTTCGATTGACGTCAAAGTCCAATATCCAGTTATATCTTTCTAAATCGATTTAATGTTTAAATTAATAAAAAGAAACGTTAGTTTCTTTTCCGATACCCTATTATTGTCGTGAATTCGTCGAGCTATTTCCGTTTTGTTCTTATTGGCCAATAGAAAAGCGCGTCTTGAAAGCAATACGTCCGTCGATCGAACATGATAATAGAAGCCATCGGAATCTGGTGTGGAGAGTTGTGCGAATGGTATCGAGCGTTATTTTATCCCTCTTCCCCCGTACTCCACCCATCCCGCCACCGCCCCCTCATTTTTTTCTTTTTTCTTTCCTTTCCTTTCCTTTCCTTTCCTTCTTCTCTTCTCTTCTCTGGTATCCAACATCCGACGTATTTCGAAGCGTATATAGAATAGGGAACGCGTTTTCCAATATTTTTCCCAGAGACAGCAAGAGTGTGGATAGCGAGTTGAAGATAGGTGGGACGAAAAGGATTCGAAGGATGAGTGGGGAGAAATGAAAGGAGGGAGGTTGGGAAGTGGTTGTAAAGGATAGACGATAAAAAGGAAGAAGAGATTAAAGAATGAGCAGATATATTCAGGAAAAAGCATTGCACGCGGCTTCTCGCTACGCTCCGGAATGTCTCGACATGCAAAATAACAATTTCCATGCTCGAAAGGCACGAAGCCGCCCCCGTCATTCCTCTTATCCTTTTCTTTTCGTTGTTCTCTTACTCCTCCTCCTCTTCCTCTTCGTCGTCGTTCTCATCCTCCTTGCTTCGAAGGAGCAGAGCTGCACCTTTCTTTTTTCTTTCTTTACGTTCTATAAACCCCCCACCATCCTCCACTCTCATCGCGATCCTGAATCTTCTTCTCTTTTAATCCATCCTTTCGTCTCTCTCTCTCTCTCTCTCTCTCTCGTTTTTTTCTTTTTTGGTCAAAGGGAAGCGCCGATCTTCCACTAAATCACGTTGACGCCTCTTCTCGCGCATCGGTGAGACGACCGTCGCATGCTGGGATGGATAAATGGGGTGGCAAAGGGTGGAAAGGATTTATAGTACTCGCTGCTCGACGAGCCTGTCCAGAAATCGTGCACAGCGTGAATAATTTCCATTGCACGTGTTACGCTTCGTACGTGAGCCTCGACAAACGAGACGAGGTTTGGTCGGTAGACGAAGGTGAGAAGAAGAGGGGGGAGGTAAATGCGATTTTCGAGTCGTTTCGAACGCTCTCTCTCTCTCTCTCTCTCTCTTTCTCTCTTTTTCTTTTTTCTTCTCTACCTTTTTTTGCGTGCCTCGTATAACGCAACTTCCTCGCGTTTCGACACCGGCGAGGCAACCTTCCGAGCAAACGTTTAAAATTATTAGATCGTACAGTGCTCGATATTGGTTCGTTTATTTCTCGTTTCTTGTTCCTTTTTTTGTTCTTGTTCTTTTATTTTCTTTCTTTTTTCTTTTCGTTTTAAACTTCAACGTGCAAAATTATTTTTATATTCTTTATTGTCTTCGTATAATAATTGTTATCTTCGTCGAGATTTTCTTGGATCAATCGTGAAAGGAAACGAGTTTTTTTTTTTTACATTGACATCGAAAGATCAACGCTCTTCGCATTGAGAAATTCTCGCACGTCCGGCAGGCTGGAAAAAGGTTGTGATAGAGTTGGTGGGACAGCCTCGGGTTATTTCAAAATCTCTTTTCGTTTGCCCGAATCGGACCATGGATCGAGAATCCCTGACCGTACCTTGGAAATTTCAGGAAACTATCAGAAGAGTTAGCGATAAGTCACTTAGTTTTTATTTTAGCTTACAACCAATGACGTCGACGACGACTAAGACTGCGACTACGACGACTAAGACTATGACTATGACTAATACTACGGCTACGACTATGACTATGACTAGGACGACGACGACGACGACGACGATGAAGAAGAAGAAGAAGAAGAGTAGGAGGAACAGGCATGATATGAAAAGAGAAAAAGGAGAAGGAAGAGAGTGCCCGAGGTAGACGGAGAAAAAGGAGAGAAAGATGAAGATGCTCGCATTTGAAACTGCAACGACCACAGAATTCTTGCGTGTCAGTGAAATCAGGACTGCTGACCGAGCTTCGTGACTGAATGCATTCTACGTAGACACGTAGATACTTAGATACGTGTGTGTGTGTGTGTGTGTGTGTGTGTGTGTGTATACGCGTTGATAGTACACACGTTCGCGCGCTCGCGAGAATTTCTTTCGACGTAAAGTTTGGGGGCTTCGTTTTCTCGTTGCCGATTTGGTTTCAGCTTCCGCTTGAAAAATGAGACAGTTCGATCGTACGGCCATGTAGTCCTGACTTTTTCCCATTTTCTTTCTCTATTTCTCTCTCTCTCTCTCTCTCTCTCTCTCTTTCTATCTATCTATTTATCTATCTATCTCTCTTTATCTTTGTCTCTAATTCTGCTCCTTTTTTATTTTTTCCCGGTATCCCCTGTACTCGGAATAAAAAGGCACGGGCGAAGGCAAAAAATGAGAAAAGGGGAGGCGATAAAAATGTCGAGCGCATTTTCATTCGATCCCTCCCACTATCTTCGTTAACTCGATGCGACAGCGTAATTTTTATAAGGCTACTAGAGAAGAACGAATATTTATCGCACGGCGTTGTAAATATACTTCCCTTAAGCGCACTTAGTTTGTATTTGCTCTTTTTGAAATGATAATTCACTTGGGACTAGCTTGGGAAATGAGAAATCTCTTCTGTTTCCCCCCCCCCCTCATTTATATTCCACTGACAAAGCTATGCATACACGATTGATATCATTCGCACTTTTATCTTTTTTCTATTTTTGTTTGGTTTTATTTTTGTCTTTCTTTCTTTCAGATATTTTTGAAGAGGATGATCATTATATTTTTTGTATCGTTTATAATATTTTTTTTTGATTTTCTTTCAGGAATACCAAATGAAATCTTTCTGTCTCTCTCTCTCTCTCTCTCTCTCTCTCTCTCTCTCTCTTTCTCTTTCTGTTCCATAGATACGTTGAATTTGAACTAATCGTTACTAATGACGTTAATAATGATATTAATCCTAGAGATATAATCGTACTAACATTAAACGACGGCAGGTACGTAATCTTGGAGAAGGAGGCAACACCTGCTTGGATTCCCCGGCACGAAAGGCCGATTTGCATAAGGCAGCCGGACTCTACCCGTGCCATCGACAAGGAGGAAATCAGGTAGAATGGATATACCAGCTGAACGAACTTTCGTCTTGCACCGATCTTTCATGGAAACTCGCCGTTCCTTTTTTTTTTTTCTTGTCGTTCGTATTATCGTGTCTGAGAAAAAGAATAAGCAACGATCTCGCGTCTACGTCTCGATTCGATTCGAAAAAAGAAGAGAAACTTTTATTTTACTTTTCTTTTTTTTCCGTACAAAAAAATAATAATAATAACCAAAAAGAATACTCTCGAATTGACGAGACACGTGATATCGTCGTTTAATCGTCGATCTATATAACGTACTAACAACGTTTTTGTATATAACTATTGCATTTGGCACGTTCTTACGTGATCTATGTTTGTTGTTGTTGTTTCTCTCTCTCTCTCTCTCTCTCTCTCTCTCTCTCTCTCTCTCTCTCTCTCTCTCTCTCTCTCTCTCTCTCTCTCTTCCGTGCTGTGCTTTCCGACGAGTGAAAGGAGGACCAAGGAAAATTAGCTTAGAGATACGCTTATGTGTTTTAGTCGTAAGATAATGAAAGAATAAGAGAAGATAATAAAAAAAAGCGATCGTATGATCAAATACATGTCATAATTGTGAAAAGGTAAAAAGAAAGTAAGAAACAAAAATCAAAAAAATTTTTTGTCGAATTGTTAAACGCAGATAAGACAGCTCGCTAGTGGAATATGTATAGACTCGCCAGGAAAACCGGAAGACCTGCACCAGGCCGTGGGCTTATATCCTTGTCACCGACAGGGCGGCAATCAGGTACACGAATCTGGGCACGTCGCGATACGAGGGGAAAAACAAATAACAACGAATTAGTATTTCGGGGCACGCGGTATCTTACTTACTAACTCCTGTCTCGTATTTAGTCTCGGGTGTATGTGTGATTAGTTAGTTTTTTTTCTTCTCTTTTGTTTTTTTTTTATTAACTCTATTGACGATGGTGACGGTATCCAGAGAAAATTGTTTTTATCGTAAGTTTATTCTTAACAAGAAAAAAAAAAAAAAAAGAAAAAAGTAAACAAAAACAAAAAGAAACGAGAAAAAAGAAAATAAAGAAGATCGTCCGATACAGATCTTACAATTTTCTTTTCAATTCATAGTAATACGAAGGATAAGAATATGAAAGAAGGAAATGAATGAAAGAATAAAGAGAGGACACGTCCGTTAGATCGTCGTTAATCTTGGCTCGTTTAACGTAATTAGTAACGTCGCTAATCTGGTACGGGTGCTCATCAATCGTCGTACCTCCTGTCGGTGCGACGATCTATAACAGCATTCTCTGTTGGCGTAGCTATCCATTTCCTGTCGTCGTTTATAATTTCTGAACGATCGATGTAAAGGGGAATTCTCGTTGTAATTTCGAATGGTACTACAGGCGCGAGTGACGTTTCCCTCTTTAAATGATATCGAAGGAGCAAGATATGAAACGAAATAATAAAATATGACAAAGAAAAGCAAACAAATAAATAAATAAATAAACAAATAAGAAATAAAAACAAAAGATAGGTAAGCTTTTGGAGATCTTTAATCTTCATCTCATCATTTATTATTATTGTTAGTCCGATAACATACGCTTTTTTTTATAATCTTTGTATAAAAGGTAACGCGTACCGAAACATTTCTCCTCTTTATTTTTCTTAGTTCTTCGAGTCTTTTATGGGATACGGAATGGATGATTATGGTCCGACAAATCTCTTTTTTGGATGATCGTAGAAAGCACAATTTCGTTCGCGCTCTACTTACTCGCGTAACTTTTGCGAATTACGTTTTTTAACTATTCTTTTATTTTATTTTTTTTTTCTGTTACGAGCTTTTTTTTTCTCTCTCTCTCTCTCTCTTTCTTTCTATGTAATTCTGCAACTCTTTTTCTAGTGTGCACCCACGTGTTCTTGCTTTTCGTCAAGCCGCCGGTTTGTTATTAACGACTGCCGTAGAAAACTCTTGCTACTGGATCTTTTTCCACAGTAAGCCGAGTAGAAAAGCTCTCGTTCGCGTTTAACAATTCCAGTGAAAACGGCCTCGCTATACAATTGCTAAAACAATTAATCGTCACTGAGTGGAATGCGATCCGTACAATTTAACGTTTCTCTTTCTTCATTTCAAACATTGTCGTTTACGACTACGTATTTTATATTTTAACGAATTTACTACACCAATTTGGGATTTACAAAAGTCCTTTCATTATGAATTCTATAGTAAATCTTCAATTTTCATACTTAATACAAAGAACAAAAAAAGAGGCAAATAAATATGTTAAAAACAAAATAAGAGGAAAGGATTTTTATACTTTTTTTTTTCTTTTTCAATGTCTTTTTATTACTTTTCCCTTTTTTTTTGCAACAACCGACAACAATTTCAACGTATAAGCGCGTTATTAATTAATAATTGTACGACGAACGGCTCGTCGACGATCAAATGTGCAATCTCGTTAGCGAAATTATATTGTCGCGCACGCATAATGATATTTGCCGACACATTTCCTTTCTATCCACGAAGCATAGAGAGTGTGACGCATGGCTAATAACATCTCGGTATAATGCATGCTTGCCACGATTCCTTGCTTCTCGTTATCCCAAAATCCTGTAAATTCTAATTGTTTCTATTGTACATTACTCTCTGCCTCCCCCACCACTCTCTCTTTCATTCTCTCTCTTTCTCTCTATCCTTATCTCTGTGTGTCATGCACGTAAACTAAAATGATTCCGACAGCGATATAAAATATCAATTGCTATGTTATGTAGTAACATAACTCGATTATTACACGAAATCATATTTAATGGGAAAGTAAATCGTTTCATTGTCTCCGTGTTCTATCTTATCGATTTAACGATATATAGATAATTTTGTTTTTCTTTTTTCTATATTTTTTTTTTATTTTACACCAAAAGCAATATACTTTCCAAAGGAAAATCTCTGCCATACTTTCGATGGTACGTCGCCTTTGAAGAAGAACTCGACATTTCCCGGAATTCGTACGCTCGTTTTACCAAAGTTCCATTCCAATCGGTTGGAATTGCACAAACGGAAACTGAACGTAGGGGCTCGTGTAAATCGATGCAATTTCGAGGACCATCGGATTCGATTATCGACGATCGGTACTGATTAGCAACGCTTTGACGTTGTGCTTCGTAATCCGACTTCATACGAAAGGAAAAAGTAAATCTACCAAAGAGAAAGGAATACCCGCATGTTAACGCTACCTGGCGTTTCTCGTAGTGTTAATTTTCAAGCTCGTTTTCTCAAAGGAGCTAATTTCTTTATCCAAAAAATAACAGTGTCGATATATAAACTTCAATATATATATATATATATATATATATATATATATATATATATATATATATAATAAAAGATATAGATAGAATATATAGATGAAACGTAAAAATCTATAAATTCAAAGCTTTCTCTTGCTGTCGGAATCATCGTTATTTTCTTTTGTCAGTACTAACAAACCTTTCGCTTTTCCATTTTGGATAATATCTATCGGATTGATTATTAACGTCGATCCTTTGTCGCAGTACTGGATGTTGAGCAAGATCGGTGAAATCCGTAGAGACGAATCCTGTCTGGATTACAGCGGGCAGGATGTTATTCTCTATCCTTGTCACGGAAGCAAAGGAAATCAACAGTGGATTTATAATTCTCAGGTACAATTTTCTTTCTTTCTTTTTTTTCTTTTTTTGTCCTGGAGCTTATTACGATACTAAAAAAGTAAAAATAAAGCTACTCTTTTATTTCTTTACGATGCGAATTGAAACTTATGATTGATTCGATTATTTCTGTTTTAGACGAAGCAGATCAGGCACGGTAGTAGTGACAAATGTCTGGCAATCACCGAAAGCAAGCAACGATTGCTGATGGAGGAGTGTTCACCGTCTGAACCCAGACAGAGGTGGTCCTTCGAGAACTACGATCCCTCGAAGCTGTGATATCGCGCGTACTCCCGTCGTCGATCCAATGTTCCACTTCAATTTCCCAAACAAGTCGTCCCATTTCTCTACGGGCAGAAATTTTCCGTTGGCAAGACTCGCTTCGGAAGATAGGCACATATTATGCTGCGCGACGTACAATACAACAATTTATAAATTTAGATTAACGATCAGCGTTCAAACAAGAATCGTTGGAATAGTTTTTTAGAAATTAGAAATTTGTCTTCGACTTTTCTCTCTCTCTCTCTCTCTATCTATCTATCTATCTATCTATCTATCTATCTTTTTTTTAATTTTATGGATTTTGTTTTTATACTTCGTTTCCTTTTTTTCTTTTTCCTCTAAGAACTCATTGTGAATCATCGAGATAAATGTAATTTTTATTTCATAACATTATCGTTAATCGATTCTCGATGATTTTCAATAAGGTAGTAATTTACATTAATGATGAGATGTGTGTATGTGTATTTTTAATGAAAGATGACAAATATGAAAAAGAGAGAAATGATATTTTACAGTGCGACGACCTCGAGAAAACGAATTTCGCTTGTCGGAATATTCGTTCTTGCCTTGAACGACGCGTATACGAAAATTTTGAGAGACAACGTACATAGAAAAGTCGTTAGATTCTTCTTGTATTTCATTCGATTCGTCTGATCGAACGTAAGAGTATCGATGTACGTAGATCGACAAGCGTCCATCGATCGTTCATCGAGGTAAACGTAAAGAGGGAAAGAAAATATATATATAAGTTAAAAAAGTAAAAAAAAAAAGAAGTAAAAATAAAAAATAAACATTCCAAGTTTAGTAGCCCGCGCCAACGAGTTTATAGACAGTTTCACGGGGACAGTTTCTAATGTCGTGCGTGTGCGAGTTGTTCGATTATTTTTTTTTTCTTTTTATTTTTTATTTTTTATTTTTTATTTTGACATTTATCTTCCTAACAAGAAAGAATGAAATATGTTGTGCGATAATAATAGTGGAAAAAGGCACGAGCGATTTATGTATATTTATTGTAATATAATATTCTACTTCGATGATGCCAGCTCGTGTAGATCGTCACCTAATTAATTCTAAGAATAATTGTTATCCGGATAGTGGCGATCTTTATGAAGATTACTCTCGCATAGGTCATACGTTTTAATATTAAGAACACGTTTTGCGCCTAACGAGATTATATTGAAATTCCATTTGCGATGCGATTCGCGAATACTTTGCGTGCCAACGAAATCGTGAATACCGTTTGCCCCGATAATACATTCTCGAATATGCCATTTTCCAAGTAAACGGTAGAATCACGAGCGATCGTCCGTGATTTGATAGGTTCGTTATTTCTTTCTTCTTTTTTTTGTGTGTGTGTGTAAAATTCTCATCTAAATAACAAGAAATCATATAGCTTGTTTAGAATCAACTACGAACCAATAACATATCCCGCGATCTCGTGTTCATTCGTCAGAATTTGGGTAGAAACGATATCGTTCTTACATATCGATTTTTATATTATTTAAAGAACAATAACGAGCGTTTAAACCTTTATATACATCTAACGAACGTTCATTGACTATCGTAAATTATAACTCCGTATGTCGTTCAAGAGACAATATTTTAAGATTCATCGAGGATAACTTTCGAGAGAAGAATCGTATTTACGATTTCGAGGATTATCGGTCGTAATACTTAGCGATACGAGTATGTATGCGTATTATCATTGTGGATGTATGAGTGCGTGCGAAAAAATGAACCGAAGAAAAGAGGTCAAGCAAATCCATTTACAAGAGTAATGACTTAAGAGGATGTTAAAAAAAAAAAAGGAAAGAAAAAAAAAAGAAACGAGAAAGAATGAAAGGAAGAAAGAGAAAGAGTGCGCAAGTATCGCCCGTGTTCGTCCGATTTTTGGCGAGTGCTTAATTATATCTAAGTAATTAGTAATTTCTCCATGGTAGTCGTGACGAAAACTTTTTCATTCGCTTCATCCAAACAAAAAAAAAACAAAAAGAAAAGAAGAAAAAGGAAAATAATTAAGAAAAGAAACGTAAAGAGAGGGAAAAAAAGGAGAATAATCCGTAAAGTCGCACGGACCATTTTCATCGATAAGTGCGACTTCGATCGGTCGAAGGGTTTTAAATAATTTTAATAAAAGGTATAAAAAGAAGAGTTATTTCTTTTTGTACGAGGTGACAAAAAGGGCCGATATGTAAATGGATTGATTGCGCGTGTAACTAGAATGACATTTATATACAGATAGATAGATACATATATTATATGTATATATATATACATTAAGTATATGTATATGTATATACATATATATTATATATACGACATTTTCTACATTTGGTAAGGATGTTGCATATCGCGTTAGATGAAGAAGTTATAACAAAAAGACAAGAAAATATATAGAACATATTTGAACGTTGCGACGAAGCTCGTCTTCCTTCGATACGATCTACGTCACGCGGATATAAATATTAAATATCGAACGTGCCTTATTTCGTGTATATATAAATATGAATATTGAATTAATATTATTATTCATCATCTACGAAACGTCTATCACATAACCCCCTTGCAAAGTATTTGTGTTGAATAAAGTCGATGTGTTGTGTTTTATGTTATTACAAACGTATATCGATCATCGTTATCATCGTCATCGTCATCGTCATTGTCATCGTTATCGTCTCAATGTTATCGTGCCAGTCATCATATCACATCCTCGTCTTCTTTGTCCACAAATACACGAGCGATTATTAAGACCGATGCATTTAATCGATCATTTTGACGTAACAACATACCTATTTGCGTGTAAAAAAGAAAAAAAAAACGAAAGAAAAGTAAGGAGAATGGAAGAGCACATACGAGGGAATTAACGATAAATGTAATTAACGACGATCTTTTCTTAGTAAAGAAATCATCTAATTGTCCTAAAATGTGTGTATATATATATATATATATATATATATATATATATATATATATATATATATATATTTGTGTGTGTGTGTGTGTGTGTGTAAATACATCCTCACTTTTCAAAATAATCGATCGCCTCGGACGATATTATAAGGATCGTCATTTCACAGTGATCGTATAAGATGGTAGAAGTTTATATTTTGAAAAGATCAATCTTCCAATAAGAAAAATATCCTCTCCGTAATGATTTTTCTTCTCCTTTTGCTCGTCCGTCGTTGCCCGAACGAAGGCCATCTATCGAGGTGGCTGCTACGGAAACGAGAATGGAATCGCTCGTTATTCTCGCGCAGGCGTCGTCGTTGTCGTCATCGACGTCGACGTCGGCGTCGGCGTCGGCGTCGGCGTCGGCGTCGGCGTCGGCGTTCTCCTTCGATGTACTCTCTAGAGCGATTTCAGCGTTCAACTCCGTGATTCTATGGTACAACAAACTCGATATATCGCATTATCTATTCTTCCCTGCATGCTTATTTCAGAACATTTATATTTATCGCATTGATCGAACTAAAAAATTCATTATCTCGTCCCAACTGAAATCGTTGCCTTTTTATTATTTTCGTCAAACGTCTGATAAACTCGACCTATGATTAATTTTCTTTTTTCTTGTTTTTCTTATTGTTGTTGAATTTCATATACACATGCAACATAGACGTTTATTGAGAGGGAGAAGGAGTTCGATCTCCTTGAATTATTTTAATAGATTCCAAAAAGATCCGAGGAAAAAGAAAATATGATAAAGATCATAAGGTCAGGTTTTTGATATTTTTGTCGATATTTCGTTATGCACGGTCGACATGTACTACTTGTTGCGGAACCAAGCGCTATTGATTACCAGAGAAGGATAGGTGGTCGAAGAGAGACGACGCGTTTTCTACCACGTACGTGAATGGCTGCGATCTACACCGGTACGGATTTTGAGCTTGACCCGGATTCTCATCGGCATTGGGTTCACGTTTACATTCACTTTCGTTACTCTAGCGTCATAACCGAATATCTATCGTTAGAGGATTCATCCAAAAGGGGATGGAAGCGTCGTGACATTCTTGTTTAATCTCATTTCGATTGTTATCTATAAAAAAAAAAAAAAAAAAAAACAAAAAAGAAACGAAAATAAAGAACAAAAACAAACAAAAAGAATTAATTTCTGACGTTACCTTTTTAACCAATGTTCGTACTATATGTAAAAGAGAACAAAATATATAAAAAAATGAGGGCGCATAAGTTTGTCGTTTTCCTTTTTCTTTTATCTTATTCTACTTCTTCCTCTTTTTTGTGATTTTCTTTTTTCGAAAGTAAAAGATATTTCGAGGACGAAAGACTATTAAAAAAATAAACAAAAAAAAAAAGGAAAAACGAATAATCGAGCCGAGAATATATTTGTTTCTGTCCAATATTAAATATCGAAGTATTTATCGAAGTTATGTATATCGAGCACCTTTCCCATAAATCGTTTCGAAGGCAAATTGGATCGGTTGATAAATTTCAAAGAAGGCCGTCCGACACTGTGATAAGTGGTAATTTGAAAGACGATAAAAAGAATGAAAAAAAGGACCTCCCGTTAAAGCGGACGTCCTTGCGCCTTGTTTACGCAGACGCGAAGCGATTCCCGTTCATTGCGGCTGCGCGTGTGGCGAGCTTTTCAGAGCTTCGGGAAGGGTAGCGAGAGAAAGATAGATAAAGACAAGTAGAGGTTGCTCTTCGTAAGTCGAAGCGTAAAGAGCTCGAAAGCATTCTTTCGTTGGGTTCGCGACGTTCATTCGTTCGTTCGAATCATCTCGAAAAACAAGTTTTTATCGCGAAACAAACGTGTGACCACGAAAACAGTTCAGTTTATGTCGTTATCGAGAGTTTCTCTCCCTTGTTGCGAAGATTACCGTGTATTAATTTTTCTCTCTTTCTCTTCCCCCCCACGTCTCTTTATCTCTCTCTCTCTCTCTCTCTCACTCTCACTCTCACTCTCACTCTTCTATTTACGGGATTCCTTTCAAGTGAAAGAAACCTCGCAAGAGGCCTCATGTTTCATTCCTTTTGCCAAGTATTGGAAAATTTTATCGTTAGTGAAAAAAAGGCTGCTGGGAGAGTTCATTTGTAGAGCTCGTGAGAGATAGGTGGAGCGTGTGTGCGCGTTTGTGTCTGTGTCTGTGTCTGTATGTCTATGTCTGTGTATCTCTATGTATGAGAGAGAGAGAGAGAGAGAGAGAGAGAGAGAGAAAGAGAGAAAGAAAGAAATCTATTGAGAGAGGTTATCATACGCGAAATTTCAAGCCATTTTTTCTCTTTTCCTCCCGCTTGTTTCGTATAAACCTCACCCAATCGTAGCGCTTTAAACCTTGAAAGAAACGTTCAATGGCAGAAGGAGGGATGCTCTTCCGAGAATTTTGAACCGTGGCTGAAAGCGTCGATGAATATGAACACGGTGGAGTGTGCGTGAATCGAGAGACAAAAGTTAGCTGGGTAAAAGTGTTTTTACGGGGCAAAAGTAGCCCGGCGAGCGAGCGGGCTCCGGGACTCGAGCAACAGGTAATTTTCCTATACTTTCTTTGGGACACTACTTTTACTTGACTTCCTCCAGTTCGACTTTTCGAGAGGGCGATACTAGGGCAGAGGGTTGATCGAGAATTGAGGGTTGTACTTTGTGTTTCCCATCTTTGTCCAATAATCGATTTTATACGAACCATGACATTCATCTCTTGTATATTTGTTTCTTAATTAATGTCTTAACGAGAATCTTTAAGCAGTCTGCTCGCGAAACATTAACAATTATTCTTAATAACGTTATTAAAAGGTATCGTTAGACGATCGTAATAGATTATAGATAAATCGTGATACATCTTTCCTAGTTAATGTCCTAATGTTCCTGACTCACGCTACGATTATTTGAAGGTATCTGTTTTTTTTTTCTTTTCTTTTTTTTTTATGCAGAGTCGTGAAAGAAAGTATATGACTGTGGAGCGGTGGTGGTGAGAAGAGGGTTGGGAGGGGAATTTCTATGGTTAAAATAGGTTAATCGTGTGGCGGATGAGAAATTGGTTTGCTACACGAGGAAGTAATTCGATCTCGCGAAGGGAAGAAAGAAAGAAAGAAAGAAAGAAAGAAAGAAAGAAAAAATAAGAGATGGAGATAGGTTCGAAGATGGGATGGGGGTGGAATGAGGGGAGGGGAAGGGATAGGATATAAGAATCTATCGGCGAATTTATTACTAGAGATTTTTCTCTTCGATAAAAGGCTAGCTATAATTTATTATTGGCCGTCTATTGAAGAGAGAATTTTCAAACCAAGATCATTCTTCTTTTTATTTTTTCTTTCTTTCTATTTTTAATTAATCCATATTTAAATCTTTCTTATTCTTTTTTTATTCTTCTTTTTTTTTCTTTCTTTCTTTAGGAAAGCACAGGCCCGATGCCGGAAGCTTCGGGATCGCGGGTGGTCGACGAGTCGGATTATTCGACCTTCGAGAATAAGACCGGTCTCGCCGAAGACATGAAGTTTCTGGCGAGCATGCCAGAACTTTGCGATGTCACTTTTCTCGTTGGTGACACAAGAGAGCCTGTTTGCGCCGTGAAGGCTGTCCTCGCCGCTAGAAGTAGGTTAGTATCGTGCGTATCAACATTTTTCTTGTTTTTCTTTCTTTCTTCATTTCCCTCTCCTTTCTTTCATATTTCTATATATCTTACCTTTTGTTCGAAAAAAAAACGACTTGATCTTTTGGTCGTTCGTGAAACTTAGAAAAAAAAAAGAAGAAAAAGAAAAGGAATTAATTTTGTTTTCTTTCGTTCTTTTTTTTGATTCACAGAGTTTTTCATAAAATGCTGTACCAAGCACCAAGTCCTCAACGAAAGAAAGAACCGCCAACGAGAGAAAACAAGATACGACTTTTTCTAAAGAGAAGCTCCGAACCTTTGCTGAACTTGCAAAACCCAACACAGCAGGTAAATTAATCGATTAGTTGGACGTTGGAATCCTTGCGGTCAACCTTGCGAAGAATTCCTTATGTGGAACGTACGTTCTATATATACAGGGTGTCCCGGAATAAGCTGAGAAATATTTTAGGATTGCCTTCGATAAATCAAAATAATATGAGTTCATATGAACATGTATGCGTCATGTTTGACATTGATTTCCTTTCTCGGCAATTATTTTTTCATCGCAATGATCCTTTCGTTGGGTGAATTTTAAATGAATTTTTAGACAGTTTCTGAAGAAATGATTTTCAAGCAAGTATACAGATCGTGAAGTTTCCCCGACTTACTCGGTTCAGTTAAATTCCATGGATTTTTATTAGCGGCCTTATTTGAAATCCATCGTATATAAATACGAGAATATGAAGTGAATGAGATAATCATAGGTAAGAAATATTTATGCATGGAGATGCTTGTATTCAAATGCATTTTAAACATCTCTCATGAAAGTGATCAAATAGAGTTCGTTTAAAATCAAATTCGCTATAACACGAAAAAGAAAAGAATATGTCAAATAGGACATATTTGTTATATGAACATTTTTGATTGTTTTGCTATGCTGAAGTCACCATTAAATTATTTCCTGTATTTATCCTTGGACTTATCCTTTGTATGTATCTATATGTACATATGGGACGTTTGTGTGTCGGTGTGTAAAATAATTTTGAAAAATACAAAATGATATGCTCTTTATAATACATATAGATATTAATTGTACGTATCAAAGAAGCAACATTTGAACGTGTCTTTCTTTTCTTCTTTTTCTATAAAATTAGTGATTATGGCGAGATATAGTAAGTGTGCATTTGTTATGTGTCAAACAGCGATCAGGGTTTACGCAGCAGCTGGCACCCATACAAGAGGTACTTCTTAAAAGATCGCATAAGATTTTTCCATAGAAATTCTTATTGCACAGCACTTACGATTCTTTCTTCTTAGAATGATCTTTTGTGAAACTTTTTTAATACACAAGTAGATCGAACTGGTAAAGATCTTTTAGTGAATGTCATGCTCCATCTTTCTTTTTTCTTTTCTTTTTTTTTTCGTCATCGTTGGTATTGATTTATCGTAAATGTATGTTACGTATTAAATTTGTATCGAGAGATTCGGATAGTTAGTATCTATTTAGTTTTTTCTTTTTTTTTCAAATCGATTCGAAATTGCATGCGATATATATATATATATATATATATATATATATATATATATATATCGATGCATGAAATATCGATATCGAACCAATTTATGAGATAGGTATGTAGTAGACATGTACACATATATATGCGTACGTGATATTAAATTTTTACGATTTCTTTGTATGAGTGAGTAAAATCTTGCGAATTCTTTTTTTTTCTTCTTTTCTTTTATAGTGTATATAATACTTTATAAAAAATTTATTAGGCACACTTCTAATGCTTGGTGCACGGTAGATTTGATTTTGATGAATTAATATCGTTGCATCTTTCATTATATCTATTCGTACTTTATATCAGAACGATCAAATATTTGAATGACCTCCATTTTTACCCATTGACAGTCTTAATCTGTTTAATTCTTTAAAAATCTAATCAAAATCTAACTTCGAAACAAAGCATTACGATCCATTAAATAAAAAAAAAAAAACTAAGTAAATGAATGTATCATAGGAGCAATGGGTAAAAAATAAACAAAGAAATAAATAAATGCACCTATGCTGGTGGAATAGCTTAAGCATGATTTATGAAGATCTAAACGATTCTCGCCGTTTGATATTACGCGCAAATTCGATCTTAACCGAAGAAACATCAAATTCCATGCTCGTAGCCGCAATCGAATCAACATCATACTCTCATCATCGAGGAGTTCGAGCCGGATGTTTTTCGTCAACTCATCGAATACATTCATACCGGTTGCGTCACTCTGCAACCAAGAACCTTGTTGGGTAATTAAATAATATTATTATCTTTGATTAAATCGAACGTTAGCGATAGCTTATCGGGTCAACACGACCGTCCTGATGGACGTCGTTTAATTTATATAACTATCTAACTTTGGAAATGGTTATATTTTGATAATATAAAAAACAGAAAGATAATGAATTTTATTGTTTTCACTTTTTGCTATTTACTATTTACTTATTTAGATACATAAAGAAAGAGATCGATCGATCGTCGATCCTAGGTCTATTATCGTCGATGGCTATACGAGCTAATCGATACCCGATAAATTAATGTACGGTAAACATTCCGTTGATAGGGAACATGAGCATGTGTTTGTCCCACTCTGACTAATACCGATAATCAATACTTTATGCGTTACCGAGCCCGACCGATCGACTTTTTCATTTATACAGGTGTCATGAATGCTGCTGATTATTATGGATTGGACGAACTTAGAAAAGCTTGTGCTGGATTCGTTCAATGTTGCATAACCGTCGACACGGTTTGTGCTCTCTTAGCCTCGGCTGAACGTTATATACAATACAAATGCACCAAATCTTTGGTTCAAAAGGTAAAGAACATTTTCAAACAATCTTATCTTACTGTTACAATATATATTTTTCGGATTTGTATTTATTTAAGTCCTAAGAATTTTACTTAAGTCCTTATTTACATTGTCGAAGTATCTTCAAATGATATAAATTTCCAAAACATTAGTTCTAGAAGATAAGATTAATCTTCTATAAGATAGAATTGATAATTTAAAAAAGGTAAATCTATATAACGATATTTTTGTCTTGTAATGTAGTAATAGTTTTTATTTATTTTCTATTCGAAGGTATTGGAGTTCGTAGACGAACATGGGAACGAAGTGTTGAACTTAGGATCTTTTACGTTGTTGCCTCAACACGTTGTCCGTTTGATCTTAGCAAGAGAAGAGTTACGTGCTGACGAGCTTACTAAGTTTCAAGTAAGAGAAAAAAAATATTCTAGAGAGTGAAATAATGTATATATAAGTGACTAGTAATACCCGGCCATTATGAATAGTGACTAAAACGACAGCGGAGCTTGATAGATATTGATAAATTTATTAAATTGATCAGATGTTACGAATAAAGCTACACTCCTCTTTTGACAATTTGGTTTGATAAGAAAAATAAGGAATTTCACTTTATCGTTAAGTATTATTAATTTTTTTGTGAATTATTTTAAAGTATTTTAAAAATAATATGTTCTTGTTACATTAATGAAATAATATATAATATAATATATTTCTATTATGCTTAATTAAACATTAGAAGAAATTTATCGTAGAAAACTATCTAAAAAGATCATAACACCGAAATTTATTACCCAATTTTGCTTGTCATTGTTCATATTCCCTGTATTAATCTCTCTCAGTCCATAAATAAATAAATAAATATATATATATATATATATATATATATATATATATATATAATTTATAAATCGTAATCTTTTTACTACCTTATATTTTAGGCAGCCTTGATGTGGAGTAAGAAATACTATGACAGTAATCAAGATACGCCGTTGAAAGATATAATCGGCAACTTCCTTGAATATATTCAATTTCACAAGATTCCAACAAACGCTTTGGTAAACGATGTTCATCCATTAGGATTGGTGCCCGATGCTATTATCATGAATGCTTTAGCTTATCAGGTGCGTTTAGTTTATTCAACATTTACAATTAATAAGTTCCTACGTTTTTATAGGATATATTGAGTCTCCAATTAACATGGTAATCGGTACTTAATGAGTTCATTATTCAAAGATTAATAAATGTCCAAAAGAATTAATAAAAAAACTATACCTCTTATTTATGGACACACACACACACACACGCACATGCTGTGTACATAAATAAACAAATAAATAAATATAAATATATATATATATATATATAATATAAAAAATAAATATATTTCATATAAAGAAAATTTACTGACGATCATACATCGGACTTAGGAAGTCACTTGACCAAGAGATTGTTGCAGGCAGACCCAACCAGTGTCGAGCCCGGGAAACTTTCCCCCCCCAAAGTGAGGAAACAGGGCCGCAGTATGTCGGTCCAATCATCCTTGGAACCATACGGTAGCAACACGACTCTGAGCTCGAGCGGCTCTGACACTGGTTTCGAGCGCAAACAGCACTCTGGTAGCAACTAACCTCAGGCCACGGCCGCACTGACGGCGGCCGTTTCGGATGAGCCTCGACGCGAGGACATATACAGCAACGGCGAGAACGAACGGGGGTTCTACGAGCATCCAAGAAACGGTGATGTTGCTCCGACCGATGCAGAGATTGAAGAATGGGAGAGGAAGGAAGTGCAGCGAGAAGAGGAACAGCAGCGACAGCTGCAGCAACAGCAACAGCAACAGCAACAGCAACAACAACAACAGCAGCAACAGCGACAGGAAGAGGAAGAACAGCGACAGAAAGAAAGAGAACAGCAGCAACGAGCAGAAGAAGAAGAAGAACTGCTCCGACTAAAAGAGGAGGAAGCAAAGCTTCAAGACGAAAAGAAACAACACCAAGTCGATGAGCAAGAACGACAAATGCAACAACAACAGCAGCAACACGAACAAAAGCAAGAGCAAGAACAACAGCAACAACAGCAGCAGCAACAACAACAACAACAACAACAAAACGTCCATCCGATAGATGGATTAGGTGGTCTCTATATACGATTGGTTCTCAGACGAGAAGGCCGGGCGAACTTGGTTTGGCTATATAAAACGCACAAGTTCTAAACTGAAGTCTTAGATTGCTCTCTCCTAGTTAACATTTATTCTCAGCCGTTGGTTATAATTTAGAGGTATTGTAGATCGAGTTGGATAGAGTTAAACGAAACGGTTATGGTAATTGCGTTATCGTTTATTTAGAAGACTATCGTTTCATATACTTTTGTCGTACCGTTCGAAACAATGCGATTTGTATTTTTTTTTTTTTTTTTTTTTTATAGAATTAAGAAATTTTACACACATATATACGCATACATACATATAGATGTATGTATGTATGTATATACATATATACATATTTATAAACTCTATACTATATATAGTACACGGATACAAACACACATTACACGCACACACACGCGTGAAAATTATTAATAGATACAGATATTTATCATACGTTGCCGTTTGAATTTATTGAAATTTTAATTACGCGGTTTTTTCCAATAAAAAGAAAAAACAGAAAAATACCGTTAGTTATGCATATATATTCGTAATTGTGCATCCAAGTAAGAAAGCTTAAAACAATCAGAACGCTTCCTTCAACTACGAATTTGTGATATTCGATTGCTTTTGTGGGGCACGATAAGCACAATTGCGCGCCTTACTAAACGAAACTACAAAAATTCATTTGAGCAATGTTAATATCGATTGTTAATGGCGAACGATATTTGCATAGATAGATACCGTATGTATGTGTGTTGTCAAATGTGTCAAGACGACTAACTTTGTAGTCTTTTCTTAATTATATTAGCTAATTGACGTTGAAATCATCGGAACATTTATTGTCGTTGTTTTTTGTTTTATTTTTATATTTTTACTAGAACAAAACATTACTCCGCTAAAAGCGGCAATTTGATCTCGAATCTTCTAAATCGAAATAAATCCATCATCTTTCTTCCTTAATAAATTAATTAATCAATTAATTAATTTTTTTCTCGACAGATATATGTTCGTAAACATGTAATACGCGACTATGTTCCAGTTGCATCTTCGACGAAAAACAAACAAAAATTATATTGTTATATATTAATCATCAGTATCATAAATATATCCTATTATTCTTGAATTTAAAATGATCATTAGCGTTTCTCATTCTGCGCAAGATGATCTTGCATAGTTATTAGACGGATCACTCGCGATGTTATTGTTGAATATTGTACTTTATCTACGACATATCCATCGATTATGATAATGATGTCAGAGAACTACAAAGATTTATTACTAAATAATATATATATATATATATATATATATATATATATATATATATATATATACATATACATATACATATATATATTTGATACAACATTGAAGTTGCAGAATATATTATTATCAATTTAATGGGAGACTAGTTAAATCGACCGCCGATGATTTCACACAAACATACATTAATATAATGATCCGACGTATAATTTTATTATTACCTTTTATTATTGTTAAATTTCTGTTATTGAGATTGTTTTATCATTAGCATAGTTTACACTTACAAATCAATAAGAACACTTATTCTAAAATGAAACAAAATCGCGTTACTAAATAATTTTCAAGTGGAAGTCAAAGAATCTATTAAAAATCATTTGGAAAAATGCTACGTCTAAACTGCCACTCTCGATAAAAAAAGAAAAAAATTAAATAAAAAAAATAAATAAATAAAAAATAAAAATAAAAAGACGGCAAAAGAAAAAAGAAAGATACTAAATCTAAATCGATGATCGTAAAGCATTATGAAAACGATTTTATTTTCTCATTTAGTCATGCGATTTTCGTCTTCTACTCGTACTTCCAAAAAGTTTGCAATATTTCTCTAAGAGAGATACACGTATCGTTTAAATGGGGTTAAATCAATTTGATTACTTTTAACGTTTGATTTAGAATGTTTATCGAAGTTGTGCGATAAGAAAGACATTAATATGTCGTTGATCGATGTTAAAATTTTAGAAAGATTCAAAACTTGGGCAACGAAATTCGATAAAACCCACATAGAAGTTCGTGCGAATCTATTTCCATTTTGAATGAAAGCTCGCGTCCCGAGTTGGTTGCTACCGATTCTGATCTATCGATTATTATCGAGAAAGAAAAGTAATAGAAAAATAATCTCACGTGCTACTACCATCTGTGTAATAGAATCGTTAATGTATAATAAGAATCGCTGTAATGTATGCATGCGTACAATGTTTTACGTTTTACGTATCGGTTATCGCGATTTATATCGGGATATTTTGTTCTTTTTCTGTTTTTCTTTTCTTTTTCTTCCTTTTTTTTATCATAAAGTAATCATCGAATCTTTCATAAAAATGTTTCATACAAAATGAATCTCGGAGATATGTTCGATTCGATATACAATATTTATTTTTGAAAAAAATGAATGTTTTATTATCTTTGATTTGTAATTTATCTGTTTTCTTACGAAACAAGTCTTTATCTCTCTCTCTCTCTCTCTCTCTCTCTCTCTCTCTCTCTCTCTCTCTCTCTCTCTCCCATTCTCTCTTTCTTTCTCATATATACCAACTTTCTATATCAACAATTTGCTATATTAGCAATAATCTTTCTTCTGTTATCCTTTCATATCTTCCAGTTCATTTGTCAGTCTATCGAAATCAACTTTTCCATTATTCACGATAAGACGCAAGGAATTATTAAAGAAAGAGTATTTAAAAAGAAAACTAAACGCAGCCATCACTACTCTCTCTCTCTCTCTCTCTCTCTCTCTCTCTCTCTCTCTCTCTCTCTCTCTCTCTCTCTCTCTCTCTCTCTCTCTCTCTCTCTCTCTCTCTCTCTCTCTCTCTCTCTATATATATATATATATATATATATATATATATATATATATATATACATATTTCAGAATATATATTTCATTATTCGTCGTCGTGTGTTGCGAGTAGCTCTCGATTGTATAAGTGTCAAGAATATATTGATGAATGTAGAACGCTAATTTTCTCGTCTATGTCTCTACATCTGTCCGTGCGCATCGATATTTTTGTTGTTTTGTACTATTGTAAGATGTCCGTCAAAATGATAATACTAATGATGATAATATTAATAATAATAATAATAATAATATGAAGAAGAAGAAGGACAAGAACAGTAAACATTAATAATAAGAAGAAGAAGAAAAAAGAATAGTAAGAATAATAATGATAACAATAAACAATATCCGTTAAGCAGCCTAATCGCGCCAATTCCACGTCATACGCTTTTTCATCGAAAACGATCATTACTCTCTCTCTTTCTCTCTTTATCTCTCTCTCTCTCTCTCTCTATCTATCTATCTATTTCTGTTTGTCCGATTGCTTTCTATAATTTAATATGACGAATCGCGCGCAGAAAAGAGAAAAAGAAAGAAAGAAAAAAAAAAGAAATATCAAACCATAATTATTCTCACTATTGTCGTATAACAATTTTTCTCTATCGTATTATGATCGATATTATTTCTCGCTCGTTCGTATTCGTGGAATGTGCGCGCATATAGAATTGTGTTAGCGAGATACATGAGCGTTCAAAGGGACAGATAGTCCCTTAATAAGAAAAAAAAATTAATAAAGAAAACAAAAAAATAAAGAAAACAGAAAAGTATATGTAAAAAAAAAAATAAAACAAAAAAATGAAGAAAAAAGAAAAAAAGAAGTTCGCCGGCCGATTGGCAACACGATTCTACTTAAAGTTCGATCTATAAAATGTTGTGATATACTGTAGCCAAATCAGTCCACGTATAAAAATAAAGAAAGAAAGGCGCGAATGCACCTTAAGATCAATCCGTTCTGATTTATTTTATTTATCCGAGCATATGTAACGTGATGTTTCGATTCGATTCTACTACGATTTAAAAAATTGAAGCCGTCGTTAAATCCTACCACGCGAAGATCTTGTCTCCTATTACCGGGAACATAATATTGAAGGGTTGCTCGTGGATAAAGAGATATCAGTTTGTATCTTATAAAATCATCAACAGATATGGAGAAGAGATGGTGCAATCGATCCGGTGTGAGGATCGACGTCGTAATGAATCACATAGTAAACGGATCAGATACTCACCATCGGTGGATCTATTGCCTTTACGAATAACGGAAGATATCATGCCGTTGGATCATGGAACATCAACATACGGTAAACATTCTATTTATTCAACTGTCTTGCATTTTATTTTCAATTTTGTATGATTGGATGACTGATAAAACCTTATTTCCATAAAAAAAAAAAAAAATATTAACGAAAGGTTACTTGACAATAGAGTTCACAATCTATACACTATCATACTATACACTATCTCATTGTTCATAATTGATGGTATCTACTTTGGAATTATTTGATATAATTCAAATCTCTAAATGTGAAATATTCATATGGAAACTGTTACACTAATAAGCTATAATTCGTTCCTCAAGTGAGATAAATTAAATAAACAAGATCTTTTATTTGAGAATAAAAAAAGAATTACGCAGAGGAACTATGCTGTGTGAATTATTGTTTATTTATTTATCGTTAAATAAAATTAATAAATAAACAACAATTTTTTCTATTAAGCTTTAAAACTTTTTTAATCAACAAGTACGGTATTTACGGACTCGCCCGAGTTTCTTTCTTATTTCGAACTATTTATAAGAGAGTTTCGAATGTAAATCCATCACATTATCGTTTCCTAGTTATGATTGACCTTCTCAATAAGTATCTTCGAAAACATTATCGGCATAAGTGAACTTCGAAACATTGTACTATTGAAAATTATTGTTGATAAATTGGGAACAGAAACGTGCGGAAACTATGACAGAAGAAAGAAAAATTATTATTGATCAGTTAATCTGTTAATTATTTCTTTTTTCAGATCGACGATATAAAAATAGTAGTATATTTATTTATTTTTCTTTTGACATTTATTGAATCTTATTATACTATATAAAAGAAAAAGAAAAAATTACGATTATCTATTCCGTCTTATTATGTTTCTCGATCATTATATTTACATTGATCATTATATTTACATGACTTACTTGGCGTTTAATGAATAACAAATGAACTTTCATTAATGAATGAATAAATTACAAATATTCTTTCTCTGTTTCTAACTAGATTTCACTGTTTGTTCAGGTGATATTAAAAAAGATATTTATATATCCATCCTATAGAATAAATTTTAGAAGCCCCCAGATTACATATAAACACAGAGAATATAATTTACTGTGCTGTTATATTTTTAATTGGAGGTGGTTCGATATTAACTAATAAGAAACTCTCAAGTGGTGTTATCGTTTCTAGAAATATTATGATAGTGCATTAAAAAGTATCATCGATAACAGAGAGGGAGGGAGGGAGGGAGGGAGAGAGAGAGAGAGAGAGAGAGAGAGAGAGAGAGAGAGAGAGAGAGAGAGTAAATAAGACGACCTTTGGATGTGCGAGAACGATTAAACGTTTGAATGTAGAGTTTAAGTTTCTTTTACACGTACGTATCTACGTATGTATATATATATGCTCTGAGCAACCAACGAGAGTACACACCAGAATGGCGTTACTCGTGAGTGTATTGGCATTGTTATTCTCCGTGACAACCGCTTACAAAACTCCTCATTATGCCACCGGCCATGATACTATGGTCCATCTCTTCGAATGGAAATGGAATGACATCGCGGATGAGTGCGAAAGATTTTTGGGACCGATGGGCTATGGTGGCGTACAGGTACGAAAATATTTCACACCTACGTTAAAATTTTTCGTTAAAATAGTAAACGTACGAATCCATTACGATTCTCTTTACTGATACAAAGTAATGAAGTAAGGTCAAATAAACAATTTACGCGGTTTTATCGTTACGTTCTAGTTAATTTATGTAAGCAATTACATATATATATATATATATATATATATATATATATATATATATATATGTATGTTTTTTCTTAGAAAAAGATAGCACGTGTAAAGACAAAAATAACTGCTACGAATGACATGTTAGATTGATCGATTTTCGTTCGTGTCACTTTTTTTTCTTCTTCTTTTTTTATTTTTTATCTTTTTTTTTGTATTTCATACGACGTATACGAATTATATGTAAATAGGAAGATAATGTATCTAAGAAGATGATTAATGAAATAAAAATGTAGCATAATGGAAACCACAAAATGTAATCGTGATTGATTCTCTTTGCTCAAACTAATTGTAACCTTAGAGAGACTCTTTTAGAGATCACGTGAAATAGCTGAATAGATTTTAAATTTTGTAATGTGTTGTGTGTGAATACGTAAAGTGTGACGCAATAGGAATATAAACACGAAAGTCTAGATGTGTGTGTAGGTATGATTAATGGAAGAAAAGAATGCGTAGCTATATAGTAAAGGACGAGAATGAATTAAAAAAAAAAAGAACAAAAAAAGAAAAAAGAAAAGAAAAATGTTTAATATCCAATGCGTTCCACTAAAGGTTGTCGTTTGTTCTACAGCTGATTCACGACTAGATGAAAGGAATTCCGCAGAAACGTTATATAAACGAATAACGAAACAATGAAACCGATTACTATTCGTAGAATCGAGAGCTTCGTGTTCCATTTTCCATTTACATTCTTACACTGCTGATTCTTCTTGGAATTGTCATTAAGAATATTTTCTTTTTATATCATTTCAAAGTAGCAAGTCTAAATTTCAATGTGTTTCCATATTCCACAAAGTTATAATAGACGAGCACATGGATCAATTGAAGTATTCGCAAGGTCAAGTAGTTCTTTTCTTTTTAGTTTTTTTTTTTTTTTTTTTTTTTGAACACATTACATCTGTTCAAATACCTTCCAAAGATTTCTAGTACGTATTTTTGATTTTCCATCGATAAAATTTCATTAATTTAATAATATTAAGTATGTAAACATCTCGCTATACGATTATTTATTATTATATATTATACAATATAATAATTTCGAAGGTCTCGCCGATTCAAGAGAACGTAGTCGTATCTTCTCGCCCATGGTGGGAAAGATATCAACCAATATCATACTTATGGAGAACGAGATCTGGAAACGAGCAAGAATTCAAGGACATGGTACGAAGATGTAACAAAGCTAACGTGAGGATATACGTTGACGTTGTTTTCAATCACATGAGTGGAAATCACAAGGATGCAAAAGGAACTGGCGGTTCAACAGCAGACACTTATAAATACGATTACCCTGCCGTACCGTACTCGATCAATGATTTTCATCCTAAGTGCGATATAACGGACTACAGAAATGCAAGTAATGTACGCGATTGCGAATTGGTGGGTCTTCACGACCTTGATCAAAGCAAAGAGTACGTGAGGGGAAAGATCGTTGATTTTTTGAATGCAGTTGTCGACGCTGGGGTAGCAGGCTTTAGGTTAGTGTATTTAGATTTAATTATTCATAATTCAAATTCGTTTAAAAAATGAATATATGAATAAATTGCAAGAAATTTTATTATCTTTTAAATTTTAAAAACTGTTACGGTCCTCCGAAAAAAGACTACTTTGGTTAAATGACTTTCTTGAAAAATCAATATGAGCCTAAAAGAATTTCTTTTGAATCGTTAAAGTAAATTTTATTAAATTATTAAGGAAAATAATAGAAAAGAATTATGATAAAATATTGCTTCTATAAGCTGCGCTGTACATCACCATTGTCAATCTCTGGGCTCGGAAAACGTTATCTACTGTATGATCATACAAGTTTCAGTCGGAAAACATTATCTACTATCTGACCATGCAACTTTTAATCGGACTTTAAATATACTTTTAATCTCCAGCCTGATAATGCTGCTGGTTTTTTTTTGAATTGATACTACAAGCAAAAAGGAATTGTTTCGCTAATACATAATTACGTTAAAAAATTACCACATACAATTTTTTTCTTTGTCAATGTATTAAAGCGAAAATAAATTATGTTCGAATAATTAAATCTTAGCTGAGAACGAAATAGGAAAGTAAAGTACGGTGCAAAAGGATTAATATTTGTCAAAAAGTCTCCAAATCCAAATTAGAAACAGTAAATAATTATCCTCCTTTGTATACCATAGGATCGATGCAGCAAAACATATGTGGCCAAAAGATTTATCAGTCATCTATTCGAGAATTAAGGATCTGAACACGGAACATGGATTTGAACCTCATTCAAAGCCATACATTTTCCAAGAGGTTATAGATTACGGTGGCGAGGCAATTTCAAAAGTAGAATACGAGTTCGCCGCGGTGACGGAATTCCGATACGGTCGCGAAATCGGTAATGCTTTATTTGGCAGAAATGATCTGAAGTGGTTTGTTAATTGGGGTGAAGCTTGGGGTCTCATGTCTTCGACTGATGCTTTGGTATTCATTGACAATCACGACACTCAACGTTCCGAAGGTACACTCATCTACAAATTTTCCAAGCTGTACAAGGTAATTAAAATTGTACTACCATGACACGTTAATCCTTTGCCTTATTCTGTAGACAATACACACACACACGATGCACATTCCAATGTGCATTGAAGGTAAGTCTTCAAACAATTTTCTTTAAAACGTACAATTTATCTTACTATTTTCTTGTTTCTTTTTTTTTTTTTTTGTTATCATCACTCGCAATAAATAGGCAAAGGATTGTCGAATTATGTTAAATATTCAATTCAAGACCGATGTTGTAGTTTTTACTCGGGTTAATATAATTTCGTTAATTTAGATGGGCGTAGCCTTCATGTTGGCTCATCCTTATGGCACACCACGAGTCATGAGCTCTTATCATTTTAACAACTTCGACGATAGTCCGCCAGCGGATTCGAATGGAAATATCATCTCTCCGACTATCAATGAAGACGATACTTGCGGAAACGGTTGGGTTTGTGAGCATCGTTGGAGACAGATATATAATATGGCGCGTTTCCGAGTCGCAGTTAACGGTACAAAGTTAAATAACTGGTGGGACAACGGTAGTAATCAGATCGCATTCTGTCGTGGCAATCGTGGATTCATCGCGATCAATGCCAACAGTTGGGACTTGAAAAGAACCTTCGACAGTTGCTTACCTACTGGCAGATATTGCGACGTCATTTCTGGAAATCTTGTGAACGGCAGATGTACAGGTAAAGTGGTTGAAGTTACAGCCGATAAAAAAGCGTACATCGAAATTCTTTCGGGAGAGGAAGATGGAGTTTTGGCCATTCATATTAACGTAAGTAGTCGAAGTTAATTTATATTAAATCGAAAATTAACAAGATTGACTTCTCGAGACTCGACGAGAATGATTTCCTTTTTCTAATATTTTCTTTTTTTAGGCCAAAGAATACTGAAAGAAATCAAATCCTTCTACAACATATATGATAGTATTCTCTTTCTTTTAAATTATATAATAATTACATTATATCTATATTAATTAATTATCTTTGTGATAAAACGGATTAAATAATCCATATTATTTCGTTCGATTATCAACGGTTCCTGGAATCGGGTCAGAAAGAAAGGTCACAGATATCTTTCAACAAATATATTGTAACAGAAACAATGTACTGTTTTTTCTCTTTTCACCATTAATTTCTACTATACATATTATGACAGTTAGACGTAAAATAATACACGACAGACTCGCAATGAGAAATAAAAAAAAAAAAAGAAGAAAAGAAAAAGAAAGGAAAATGAGTGAGAAGTATAGATCGAAGACGTAAGTAAACAAGACATAAAGAAGATTGTGTGTGTGTGTGTGTGTGTGTAGAAATGAGCGAAAATATAGGTTTTTATCACAAAACTGGTTAACCGTTCCTCTTTGTTCTACTGTTGTACAGCTTCGTTTCTATCGATACAAAGCAATTTTGGACAATAAGTTCAATTAACAATTAAATTTTTATTTAGACCAATATTAAAAATTATGATACGATCAAATTAATTATTTATTTCATCGCCATGAATATTTGTTTCTCATGTATTCTTCTTGAACTTATGGCGTCAATGATTTTACGTGTCTGAAAAAAAATTTTAAAATCATTTAAATTCGCACATTGACGAACTACTTTGTAAATACAATGTCGATCATCGAAATGTTTCATTTTGTATATGATTACAAAACAGATTTATTCACAAGGTATTGCTTGAAGACATTCATCTCGTTTATTAATTAATTTTTAAATAATAATAAGGATAATTATATATATATATATATATATATATATATATATATATATAATAGAGATAATAATCAGGAGAATAAAATAAATAAACAAAAACAGACATTAATTTCACGACCTTAACTTCAATAATTAATAATCATTAATCCATCTGTTAATAATTTAAATAATTCAAATTATAACGATTGAACAATTAATCATTAATTGAATTAAGTATTGCCCAACACTGATACAAAGATGTGATTTTTTGCCTTCATATACATATATATGTGCGTGTGAGTGTATATATATATGTATATATAGTTACAGTTCTTTTCATCTCTCTTTTTACTCTCATGTATAGATCAATCAGCCGCACGGAAATGTTTAATTCGTTTTAACGTTGAATAAAATACTACGAGTCCATTTGTAAAAGCACAATATAAATAAATGCTTAAGCAATTATGTACAATGATTCTTTCTTTTTTTTTAAGTAAAAGCCGCTGATTCGAGTACTCTCTCACATCATCGAGATTCGCATTCTCCTAAAATCTAATCCTAATGAAGAGATGTTTCTTCAATTTTCATTTTAATTTGATAAAGAAAAAAACGAAGGACAAAAAAAAATGAAAGATAAAATCATTATCAGCATCCTATATGACATAAACAAGTAACAAAAACGAAACTTTTTCTATTATGGGAAACGGCATAGAAGCGTATTTGTGTCATATAAGATAATTGCAAAATGATTATTAATAATAAGAAACAAATTAACGCATCATAAGTGACAATAACATAATTAAAGAGAAAATTATTAATTATTCTTTCAGTATCATCATAAAGGCGAATCTCGTTATGCTAGCGAGTACTCGTGCACATATACATATATTTATTATATGTATAACTTGCAGTAAATTTAGGCTAATGTAAATCTAAAAATACTGCTCGTCGTACGAACCGATCATAATTTCTATATTCTTTTTTTGACGATACAGGTTCGTCGTTCTTATTCGTCGTCGATGTAATCTACTACATACAGTCATTCGATTCTTAAGTATTATTACGGTGAATAACGATAAGGCAACGATTAGTTTCTAAATAAATAAACGCTCGTAACGAACGTCGAAAAAGAAAAAGAAAATGTACAATTTTCTAAACGGTTCCGCCGCTCGTACTTTATATGCTAATTCTTCATATATCTTTCTTTCTTTCTCTTCTCTCTCTTTCTCTCTTTTTCTCTCTCTTCCTCTCTCTATATTCTTTTTTTCTTTTCGCAATAGAGCGTTAGCAAAAATATAATTTAGTATATTAATCGTTATATAATCGTCGATATAAAAAACTTTGTTAAAATATATAAACGGAACAACAATTGGTGCGAATAGTTATTTCATGTTCATTTCTAATCTAAGATTATTCGTTTAAAAAGTACATACTCGGCGAAACTGGCGTATTGTTTATTGCACATGATTCTCTCGAATAATAATAGTTACATATCAGGTGTTCTTTTTTCTTTCTTTCTTTTTTCTTTTTTTTTTCCTTTTTCACGCACGTACATTCTTCTCATCTCATCTCATCTCATCTTATATTCACACATTACTCACGTATTGAATATATTTTATTAAGTTCTCGCAATCCACCATATCGGATTATTAAATGTATAACGCGATAACAAACACGATTGCGATCGTTAACGACACTTTCTGGAAGACATTTCGAGCGTAGGCACGCGTTTCCTTATATTATCGATTTTCTCACACAATACGAATATGTAGATATATAACTTACGCGCTTACCTTAGGCGTTAAAGAAAATTTTATCCTGATGCTCTTTCTCTCTTTTCTTCGACATAAAAATATATATATGTATATATATTCCGCGACTCTGTGTGTGTGTGTGTGTGTGTGTGTGTGTGTGTGTGTGTGTGTGTATGTGTAAATTAACGTTGTTCCATGCGTATGCCCGAAAATATCTCTGAGCAGTATTCTAGGTACTCTTATACTAGGTACAGGTTACCAACATCGACTAAAGTCTCTGTTCTCTCGTATCTAATTCGTATTGTAAGTCGATACTCTTCAATATCAATTATTCTTCAATAGTCACATAAAAAATCCAAACTATAAACCCGATTGAAAGAATCGAAATGTATCTTTGAAAATTCAAAGACGATACTCACAAGCTTTGTCAACTAAGTGAATCAAAAAATGCAAGGTCCACTTATCAAACGAACACGTCACTCACGACACTCATGGTGTGACACCAAGTAATCTATCATGGTCCAAAACGTTGGTGTCTCGTAATAAGAGTTTTCTTTTCTTTTCTTTTCTTTTTCTATTTAACCGAAAGCACAGTATCTTCGAGTGTCACTGTTTAATCGGTTTTTTGAAGACAACCTCCGGTTTACGTATCGGCCGTGGAATACGCCTTTCTATCCTGAGGGCTCTGTTTGGATCTGGAGAGTCGATCGTAATGGCAGGCGCTCCTTCAAGGCCGAAAGAGGGAGCCCCCGCCAGTATTTGTCAGTTACCCGTACTACTCGGACGTCTACCCTGTGCCTGTTGCAATTGTTGTTGTTGTTGTTGCTGCGGCTGTTGTTGCTGTTGTTGTTGCTGTTGCTGCTGCTGCTGCTGTTGTTGTTGTTGTTGATGTTGCTGTTGTTGTTGAACTACGACAGCGGCTGCAGCTGCCGTACTTAGCATTGGTAGCTGCGTCTTGTGGCAATGCGCACAGTGAAGACAGACGGTACACGCCCCAAGCTTCCGCGCGAGCATTGCTCGAAGCTTCAAGGCTGGTCCCAGTTTCATACCCATCGGTCCCGTCAGGTGTTCCTCCGACAGTAGCGGTAACGCGGCCCCATCGATACGGTGCTCTCGGAAATTCTGTAAATTAAAAAAAAAAAAATGATACGTTAGAACGGGTACGGAACGTATTCTTTTTTCGATCGAATTGAAATTTTTCATGTATTATTAACGAGATATAGAAATTCCGGCAAACTTTCGACGATTCGTACGTATTTTAAATAAATCTAAGAACTCTAGATTGTTTAAAATACATTTCAATGGGACACTGCTGAAGGATTCACGAATAATTTACAGGGTTTAATAAAATTGTAAACGATATATTTACGTAATAAGCGTTAAGAATAGAAATAATGTAAATAATAATTTAATCGACGGAAGTATATATTTTCGAGGAATAGAGCGGAAATAAGCGAGAGAAATGGAAGATATGTAATTTGTATCTATTTTGTGTGTGTAAGTTATACATACATAGAAAATTGACTACAGATGTTAGATAAAATTAATAAATCGTATCATATTTAGAATAGAGCAACGGTGATGTATTTATAATATATATATATATATATATATATATATATATATATATATATATATATATATATATATATGTATGTATGTATGTATGTATGTATGTATGTATGTATGTATGTATGTATTTATATATCTTAAGTTCGCTAAGCTACTTTTATTGCTGGACGTTTATATGATAAATGAGGAAAAGACAACGTCTTCCCTCGACTCATCGTATCAACGCTTGTTTATATATTCTTTTTGTTTTCAGATATTAATCTATATCCACCACAACACTGATTCATAACTAATACATTATAATAACATTACACTTCATATACTGTAGTAACGACGCGTTAAAGAAAGACAAAAAAAAAAAAAAAAGAGAAAGAAAAAATAAATAGAGAGAGAGAGAGAGAGAGAGAGAGAGAGAGAGAAAGAGAGGCAAGCGAAGGTCGGTTGAAGCGTTTCACGGCAGCCAGCAAGCAAGCGGAATTCCGCAAAGGGGAATTCGTTTCGCAGTGTCTTCTTCTTCGTGGCAAGGTGCATCATCGACGTCGATGTAAAGCAGCGCAACGGCCCATTATTTCTCTGGCATGCAAAAACAACTTTGTGCCTGACTGGAGAAGGATGAATAGAAAACGTAGAAAGATAAAGAGAAAGGGAGAAAAAGAATGAGAGAGAGAGAGAGAGAGAGAGAGAAAGAAAGAAAGAAAGAAGGAGGGAGGGAGAGAGAGAGAGAGAGAGAGAGAGAGAGAGAGAGAAGATGCGGAAGGTCGAAGAAGGGGGTAAGGACAAGCCAGGCGTTTCATTCACGGCTACGGGGGCCGACGTCGACGTAATTGCAACGGCAACGGCCTCGAGCTAGTCCGCACATATGTATGTACTTACGTACGTACGTACGTACGTACATACATAAATACATACATACGAAGGAATAAACTTACGCGAGTACACACGTGCACGTGTGTGCGCATGGATATGGCTAGCTACGATCAGCCGTGTTCCTTCGTGGAATACGGAGATAGCTCGGCTCGCTTATGAATGAAATATTCAACGGCGTAATGCGACCGTGCACGCAACGCACCAGACCGGTCTTCCTCTTGTTCCTCCTCTTCCTCCTCTTCCTCCTCTTCCTCCTCCTTCTCCTCCTCCTCCTCCTTCTTCTATCTCTTCCTTTCCTTCTTCTTCTTCGTCCTCCACTTTTTCTCGTGTCTCGTGTTTGTTTCATGCGGGAGATTCGGATAAGGAAAATGAGAGAAAGAGAGAGAGAGAGAGAGAGAGAGAGAGAGAGAGAGAAAGAGAGAGAAAGTCTTTCTGGTTAATTTCAATTAACTTTGCTAGAAATCGAAATTTATGGTTTTCTTGTCGAGTCTCTTGGTTTTCAAGTAGTCTTGGTTTATATTACCGTTAATTGACCAGAGTAGGGAATTTAAGTACCAAGGAAATTTCAAGAATACACGTACGATCCTCGTAGTACTGTTATTAGAGGCGCTTAAACTCAAAAACCGTCGCACTACGCACAATCGCTAAGCTTAACGACAATGCGTGGAACATTGAATTAGGTACGTAAGGAAGAAACGACGTGGACGGGTTATCGGCTCGGCGATTCCGTTCGTGCCGTGAAATTACAACGTACTGAGATAGATAGATCAAAAAAAGGAGAGAGAGAGAGAGAGAGAGAGAGAGAGAGAGAGAGAGAGAGCACTTTTCTTCATGTGCGTTTTCCCTAATGCCGAAAAACTGTAATACAAATGAGCCTGGCGATGCGATAGCGTCACAAGTAATTTCCATCTTACGAGGTACCATTGATGTTTAATCGAGCGTAAATTTTATTTTCCTTTTCATTGGTTGGTGGAATTTATTTGAAAAATCGGATTCTCAAACGTCGAATATCTATAAATCTTCGTGAATTTTCTTCAAAAAGAAAAGCTCTCGAGAATTAATAGTAGTAGTGATAGTAATATTAGTAGTAGTAGTAGTACTGATAGTAATATTAGTAGTAGTAGTAGTGATAGTAATATTAGTAGTAGTAGTAGTAGTGATAGTAATATTAGTAGTAGTAGTAGTACTCATAGTAATATTAGTAGTAGTAGTAGTAGTGATAGTAATATTAGTAGTACTAATAGTAGTACCACAAAAGTTTTAAGTTTTGCACAGCAAAGAGAGATCCGCTAGCTCTGTCCTTTTCTCTTTCTCTTAGCTTTCTTTGGTTGGTACAGGGTACAGCTGCAGTTGCGGAGAATATATCATCCAGCGTGTAGCACCGCGGGCGACCGCAGACTCCAAAGGCCGAGCTACGAAGACAACCTATATTTTCTCCACCCGGTTCCAAACTCTCTTAAGGGCAAACGCGATACGGGACCCGCATCAATTATACCTTCCACAAACACGTTGTTAGCCCCGGAACAACATATCTACGCGCTTGTACCGATCGTGTTACGAGACGAGGTTTTAAATGCGCAAGATGCTTCAAGCGAGTATATCGCATTGGCGAATAAGCCGCCGCCCCCTTGCCGAAGAAGTGAATACCAATTTGTACGGTTTCCAATCGAAGGGTTGAACGCTTCGCAAGTCTCGAAAACTTTCTTCTTTCTTAGATTATATCCTCGACTTATATTGAGTAACATTGAAACGACGTATAAAATCGATCGAAACTACCGATCGTTCTGGAATTCCTGCGAAAAAAAAGTCGATAGGAAGATTCGAGATGGTCTTCTTTCTGATGGAAAATTCATCCCGACTGAATCGATTCTTAGCCGACTCTTAGACATGCCGTTCGTTCCACTGTAACGAAAGGAAATCGGCAAGTGCCATTCGAGCATGACCTGGGAATGAATCGAGGATCCTCGAAAAGTAACGGCTTGTTTCTTACGACGTTCGAATTCTTTAACCTAAAGGATCTCTCGCGGTTTTAACCTCTGTTAGAGCATCGCGAATCGGAACAATCGTCACGTTAGTTAGGATCTGTAAGTTCGTTCTTTCGAGGATTAAAAACGAGCAACGGCAAATATTTCAATAAATCGAAATCTAAAAGCAACGAAAATTTCGGAAGAACGTCAACGAAGACAAAAACAAAGAGGTTCGCAATCTTTCTTTTCGCGATTGAAAAAAAAAAAGATAAAAAAAAAGGAGAAAGGAAAAACATCATACGTATCTCCTAACGAACGGTCTTTACTTTTCTCTGGCACGTCAACAGTCAACTAATATTTATGGCGCATAAATTTTTTTTTTTTTTTTTAATTACTTTCAACGGTTCTAAATCATCGTGCAGCATCATCGTAACGTAAAGCGAAGAAAAAGGGAGGGAGACGTGCATTCGGTCAGTGTTTATTGGGTCCAAAGGTACGTAATAAAGCTAACTTTTATGTCCGTTTACCGCTTCCGACATGTCGTAGCTATCATCGCACCTGTCTCCGCTCATCACAGGAGAAACACTTTACAATAAATTTCTCATCTTATATACGGAATTAATTCGATTTGATTCGTGCTCGATCGAGCCGTCAGAAAACTGTCATCTCGTTATCGAAACCCCGTTTTTCACGAGGATACAATCAGAGAAATGAACGTTATCGCGCGTATGATGATAAAGTGTTCTAGATAACGAACATAAAGTTAAAGGTAATTCTCGTTTTTAAAAGAAACGTTTCTGCTCTAAGTAAAAGAAGAAAAGAAAACAAAAAGAAAAGTAGAAAGAATACATTCGATAGATATGATAAGATGTTTGAAAAAAAAAAAAAGAAAGAAAAAAAGAAATACAATCGCCGTCCATTATATTTTCATTCCAATACGACGAACAGCCGTACACCTATCTACCTATATACGTTTCTAAGTTGTTGCCAGTACGATCGATCTTATCTCGAGTTTACCGTGATTCGAGCAATTACTCGGACACGCCGGCACAAAACGGAGCACTGCTTGCTTGCTCGCTCGCTCGTTCATTCGTTGGCTCGCTCGCTCGCTCGCTCGTTCTCGGCCCCAATTCCGTCAAACGGAACGAGTTTGTCGCGGAATAGCCGTTGCCGTTGCCGTTGCTATTGCCGCCACTGCCACAGACACAGTCACAGTCACAGTCACAGTCACAGTTACAGCCACAGCCACCGCCTGTCAAAATGACCGAGTAACGAGCGAGTCGCGAAAGCGCGCTCCTGACACAAAATCGTATGAGTACGATCGACTTTCCTCGTCCAACGGGTTCCTCGGTAACTTTTACGATCGAGCTTACCGTGCTCGAAAAGTTGCCGCGAGTTTGTATTTGTCGCAGCGTGCACCAACGATCCCCGATAGCCAAGAATTGTCTATAAACTCCTACGATGGTTTTGCATTAATGAGATAAGCCCTTGAGTCGTTCTAAACACGTAGGAAACCACTTCCCGTTTTGTACTTGATTCAACGAACGATTCTTTTTCTATTTTATTTTCTTTTCTTTTTCTCTCGATCGAAATCTTAAACAGATGCTTGACGAGTTATTTGCCATCGTTATTGATCGTTCCTCCTTATTCCTTTACTTTCGATAAATCAGAACTCGATTTT
Organism: Dolichovespula saxonica; assembly: GCA_911387935.1. NCBI lineage: Eukaryota > Metazoa > Arthropoda > Insecta > Hymenoptera > Vespidae > Dolichovespula > Dolichovespula saxonica. Next base: position 2,792,023 of record OU427000.1, on the reverse strand, counting down.
ATTTACGACGTAAACTGTCGTACTGTTTACACTATAAAGGCTAACGAACTTCGTAATCTCTTTCATGTGTTCTAGTATTTTATATTTGCAGTGTAAAGAGTAGTTCCTTCTCTCTCTCTCTCTCTCTCTCTCTCTCTCTCTCTCTCTCTCTCTCTCGCTCTCTCTTTCTTCATCTTATTAACGATAACGATAAGAATATCTTGTCCGATGGTGCGAAAATGAACTCATTGATTAAATTAGAAGAATTCTAAGAGGAAGAAAAGACGGGGCACGGTCAATCGGTTGTTACGGCACTGCGCGAGAGGGAACGAGGACCGGTGACCCGCCACGCCCTGTCGAGGTCGTCGCGCGCCTCTCTCAACCGGCCGACGAGCGGCGTCGGCAGCGTCGGCAGCAGCGTACCGAAGCACCAGCCTAACCAGATCAACCAACCAACAAACCAACCAACCAACCAACCAACCCCGTACATGCACCTCGTCGTGCTATTCTCTCGCCTTCTTCTTGCTTCCGTCTTTCTCCGCGAACCCTCTTTCTTCGTTCTTCGTTCTTATCGCTGTGTGTGCGACCCGTGTCTCGCCTTCTAGTTATTCCGATCCGATCGAATATCGTTATGGTCTGGTGGTATGGTGTGTGCCATGCTGTGCTGGAATGCGGCACCAGAGACCACAACCTAGGATATCTTTCCTTCTCTATAGGTAGAGGGCTACTTGGGAAAGAGACTTTGCGAAGAATTCCACGGATTTAATCGGACCCGTAATAACCCAATTATTTCATTGCCATTTCATGTACACATATATCTTTGGTTATTTCGAAGAATCATCTAAAAAAGAAGTTTATTGGAAGAATGATCGATCGACTGATCGACAGATCGAGTTATTTTTATATGCATATACATATAAGTGATAAATGTATTTAAGAGATAAATGTCTTAATGATATTTAACTACTAATTACGATTATCTAATTTGGCTCAATGTAAACAACGTTACAGTGTTATATGTATGTATATATGTATATATGCATATATATATGTGTGTGTGTGTGTGTGTGTGTGTGTGTGTGTGTGTGTGTATATTTTATACGACACTTTGCGATTCTAAGCGACTCTACGAAGCAAGTCATACGTTTTAAATCTAATCGTAAGCAAGCTTAGAAAATAACGTTCATTCATGCGTTTATAATATCAATATTCTAAGTGAATTTGAAACGCATATATTATTGTGCAATATAAATGCATCTCGACATGCAGCCATTCACGATGGATCATCTATCATCTGTTCTATATGAAAACTCCGATAAAATAAGCGAACATTCTTTAAGCAACAATAAAGTATTGTTAACAGGTTGAATGTCATTGAGATCTTTGGTGACCGGTATTCAAGTACTAGATTTTATTTAAAAACGTTTCTAATATTTGTTTGTGTGTGTGTGTGTAACATTCAAAAGAACTAGAAGTATACTTTCTAATATTCGAGTGAAGTCTTACGTGAAAATTAGATTATATGATAATTTTTTTGAATCTTTTACGAACGAATAAAAAGTTATAGCTATTATTAGATGAGTACATATAATGATTAATTTTGCAAAATTTATTATTGAATTGAACGTTAATTTTTTTTTTAAACGATTTTATCCTCACTTTTCCTATCTTACAGTATCATACTTCTAAAATGTTCTTATGTATTTTCGAAGGAAACATATGAGAAATACTGACGGTTACTTGAGTAACATATTTTTATGATTTTTTGGAAAAATAACAATTTACATACCGTCGTAGACTTACATGCACGAGAATAATTGAAGTTTCTTGGTATCGTTTAAGAAGTTCTTGATTAGCGACGAACTTAGAGCGCTTGCTTTATATTTACTTGATTTTATTTGAAAAAATTATTATATGTGCTTTAAGTCCATTATTGACCTAAGCATATTTTAATATCATTTAAATTACACTTTCTTATTATTCAAATTAAATGTCATTGTAACGTTAATCCATTTCCAATCTAAAACTAATATAACTTTATACTATGATATATTTTATTTAATGAGTAGTTTATAAGTTTATAAGTTTATTATAAATGGGCGTGCACCATAATACGCTTGCATTTCTTTTTTAAATAGTTCCCTCGTTATCATCGCCGATATTTCGTTAAGAAAGACCTTGTCTTACGTTTTCATGTTTCTCAGTAAGTAGAGACAACCTTTTCCGTTCTTCCCGTCTTCTTCCTTTTCACCTCTTTCTACATATTATCCTGCTTAAATATGCGGTACCACGCCCATCTCTCTTTCTCTCTCCTCCCCCTCCCTCCCTCTCTCTCTCTCTTTCTCTCCATCCAGATGGTAAGAAGCTCGTACCAAGCAGCAACAGCAACGACGGCCGGCCCCAGTCATCTTTTTTGCTCTTATTCTCATATTAAAAGGGGAAGGAAACCGAAGGAACTGTCGTACTCGGCATCTCTCTCTCTCTCTCTCTCTCTCTCTCTCTCTCTCTCTCTCTCTCGCTCTCTTCCCGCTGGTTGGTTCGAATAAGGGCGACTTAATGAGTCTCGACGAGGAACAGACTGGTTGGGCTACCAAGAGATAAGCTAACTCGAGGTGTCCTCGCTACTTTGATTTCCCAAAGCTTTCTCTTTTATCTCCAGAGTTCCAATATCTACTTATTGCCCTTCAATGGCCAATCACCGATCATATCGATAACATATATATAGGATTTAATCGGGTTTGGTTATCTAAAATAAATATAAGTGCTAGTTATGGATGAAAAAAGGAGAAGAAAGAAAAAGGATTAATATTCTACCGAGTATATTAAATTTAAAAGAAAAAGGTACAACAACAAGGACAAAAAAAAATAAAAAATTAAAAGAAAAAAAATTTGAAGAGATGCTCCATCTTGGGAAAAGGTGTTTATCGTGTTCGTGACAGGTGAACACGTAGGATATACTTTGACGCAGTAAAATATTCAGAGTAAAGGGCTCGAGTTCCGATAAGCTCCAAAGCGAAAAGAAGATCAAGAAACGAAGAGGCTCCAGCGTCCTTGCGGACAACTCTGTGTTGTCGCCGTGTAATTGAGAGACATTCGGAGTGCATTAGCACTGCCGGCCAAGGGGCAGGCAGGCGTATTAATTGCTCATCAGCGATAATGAAGGGTTTGTAAGTCGATATTAGCATAACTAACAGGTTTCCCGGTAATGAAGCCACCGCTCTTGCTGGCAAGCCGCTTGGTGTTCGTCTTTTATGTCTCTTGCTTTCCACTCGCAAATCCCACGGAACGAACGAGCTGAAACGAGCACAAAACTGGACGAGAACTTATTGAACGTATGTACGTTCGGTTTAGTGTTCCTCGATGAATCGAGGAAGGACGACGACCACGATAATTCGTTGTACGCCATAGGATTATACGTCAGCTGTGATTAATTTTCTAGCGTTTTCCATCGTGAAAGTATCGTGAAAATTTCACGATTCAACGATCAACGGTATTAACGATGCGTAATTTTCCATTTACGAATACCTCGTCTGTAAGTCACCACGTTGGTGGTTACTTAGGAGGATCGATGCAAAATAAGAAGAGGAAAAAAAGATAGAAAAAAGTCGTCCTAATGAACTTTCTTCGAGAGATACGTTCACGTTAATTACAGACATCCCTTAATGACGCTACGAGAAAGTATTGCCGTTAAAGCATGCGAGGGAGCTGGCATTGCATTGAATATGTACGGCTACGATGAGAGCGCATAAGCTCGCGTCCCACATAAACACACGCGCGAAGATCGATAGAGGTACAGTGTATAAAGCACAGCAGCTATCACGATCTCGTTATCGACTCGACCTTTCCTACATTTTTCCTGCACTCTAGCCGTCCGATACTTTCTCCGATTGTTCTACCGTGCCACGGCGATCGAACCTCGTCTAACAATTTATTCCGTTCACGTGGGCTGCGAGTCTTATCTGCGATTTCTCGAACCTCTTGAAATCCTGAACGTATCGCCAGGTAGCCAGAAACGATAACTCCGAATCTACGAAAGCGTTACCAAGACTTTTTCTTTTTTTCTTTCTTTCTCTCTCTCTCTCTCTCTCGTTTTTAGATTGACAAAAAAGACACGAACTCGGAGACATTCTGACAATGATCGATGAACAATGATCGATAATTCTATTCATCCCTATGACATATACATCGTGAGAGAGCGTGGATGCTTCTGGTATACCTAAGATTATGAATTGGGTGTTAAAAAAAGGAAGAAGAAAGGAAAGAAAAAAGAAAAGGCAATGCGGCAAATTGATACTACAATAAATTTCGAAAAATTCACGATCGTACGAGCGAGCGAAGAATGAACGAAGACACGTGGGTGGTTACAGTTTATTATCGGGCACGATACAAATTGCCCACTCGCTTTCTATTATCGGCTAAATCCCTGATAAATGTTCGCCCGCGTGCCCGTGCAATAACTCGCCATTAACGTTCCTTCCTTGCTTTTAAACCGGCGCCGATAAATCGGCTGCGATTTGCCGCGCTTGCAAATCACGCTTCTTCTTCAGATCTTTCGACGATTCGAAATCGGGACGATTTCATGAAATATCCACGTACGATAAACGCGTTATTCGTAGTCGACCCTGAACTTTCCAAGTCGATTGAAATTCACGAACAACCGTTTGTAAGCACGCTCGGACCTTTAGTCCCGACCTCGCCTTCTCGTTACTTCCGGTGAAAACACATCGCCTATTTCCATTCGTTAATCGATTCGCAAACGATTTTATAAATTCGATTTTTTTATTTTTTGAATTTCTCGATCTTGCGATAAATCACGTGAACTAATACGTATCATCGTTTATGTAAATGTCAATCCATAAATCATAAACGTTCATAAACATCGAAAAATCTTTGTCGATCGAATATATCGTATATACCAGGTGGTGTGTGTGTGTGTGTATGTGTATATATATATATATATATATATATATATACATACACACACCCGATGGAGCAGGGAAAGTGGTCTTCGCTCGGAGATAGCTCTGACCGAGGCGGTCGCTTGAAAAGGCAACCTTGCAATGACCTCGCGTGAACCCGGGTACCAACGCCGAGGCGCATAAGATATATACGTAATGTACGCGCTTACCACTAACACATACGCAAATACGTTGGTATAGTATAGAGACATACTCACGAGAGAAACAGAGAGAGAGAGAGAGAGAGAGGGGGGGGGAAGCGAAGCTAAGGCCACCGACGGACCTCCGTGCCTTTGAGAGTTATCTGCAGGAAATCTACTCTTGTAGGCATGCTACAAAAGAAGGAGACGCGCGGAGTGGGCCCTGGAGTGAGTGGGGTGAGCTGGGCCCACCGGTGGGTCTCCCTCTTTCTCCCCACCACTAACTGCTGGTTGCTCTCGAAGCCGCCACTGGCATCCGCTCTAAGGAGCGAGGAGAGGGGGCGAATGGCAGTGCCGCGCATAGAGAACACCGTGCTACCAGCGGGGGATCGCGGCCCCGATACAAGATACTGCCACGTGTTACACGCTGTTCGCCACCAGAAGGACCCTCCCTCCTCTCCACCCTCTCTTTCTATCTTGTACGCGCACACGCTTTCCCACCCAGCCCTTCTTTTCCGGCTCCTAAAGCACTCGCACGAATCCCTAACATCTCTTCCTTCTTCGTCCGCATAACTCGAACTTGGTTTCTTCGATTCTCCTATATCCTCCATTGCAATGATACAAAAGTGATCTCCTTTTCCTTAAAATAGGTATATAGGCTATGAGTTCGAATGGAAATTCTTCGACAGCTAGCAATTTACGAGAATAATCATATGGTTTTATCCATAATTGTCTGGTGAAGTTTATGTAGAAATGGTTTTATCAATGGAATTATCTAGTCAGTTATTATTTCGAAGAAATTCAATTATTATCGTTGACTTAAATAACACTAGAGAATATTTATGGATTAATAGAGTATATTTGATCATCGCGTCATGGTGATCGAGCAACGATTTACGGTTCTACTAAATTGTAAAAAACGAATTGTTCTATCTGTTTTTTTTCTTCTTAATTTAATTTAATTTAAATATCCATAAAATAAATCAATAGTATAATCATTATTGATCAAGGTATTAGGTGTCAAGCATTAATTCACTCCTCTTCATATTTACATAGGATAAATCGATTTACGGGGATAAAGTCTAAACCGATGGGATCGACGAAAGGCTATCGCCATCTTCGATCCATCGACTTTCTCTTCCCCCAAAGGCGACAAGATACGTCATTATTTTGTCGCGTCGCCATCGAAATTCCCGAGTCAGGTCATTCTCGGACTCCGTTCGACGAACGAATGCCTCCTGTCTTTTACCTTCCCTCGATCCTCTCCGTTGCTCCGTTATCGCGAAGTCATCGGCATATTCGTTCGTATAAACGCAGCGCGTGCTTTCCAGATGCCTTTTAAGATTATGCAAATGCTGCTGTCCAGTCGCGACCGGCATCGGGCAGCATTTTAAAAGGTGCAACGGGCGAATCGAACGTGCGCGTGGAATTGAGACGTTCCAAGACTTCGAGAATACTCTCTTGCTATACTTTGAAATTTGTCCTTGCCGATAAAAGTATTTTCCTTCGTCTCCTACCACCACCTAGTCGTTAATATTTGTATTCTACGTTCGACATTTTTACATCGTACATTTCTTTCTATCGAAGTAATGGAAAACATTTTTTTATTATTTTTTTTTTAAATTTATTTATTTATTTATTTAAATCGAATAACCCTAGAAAAGAAAAAGAAGAAAGAAAGAAAGAAAGAAATTAAATGACATGATAAATTTATCTTTTAGAAAGCAATTGCAATAATAGATTTCTTACAATTAGTACGAAGAACACTCTCGAAACGTTCCATGTTTCGTTAAACACCAGATTGAAAAAGAGAATGTTAAAACTTTCGATTACGTCGACGTAAAATCCGATCCGAGCGAAACCGTCGGACATATTTCGCGCGTTGCGAGATCTTTTCTCTTTATTTCTCTCTCTTTCTCTCTCTCTCTTCCTCGTTTCTCCCTCGGACGATTACTCAGACTCGCTTCCCATACAGAAACTTTATAAGGACCTTAGGTTAAAACGAACGAACGAGAGGCATCGATCACGTTCCTTTTCAGAGAGAGTGACATTTACTGCCGTGGGTGGTGGGCGCCACGCCAAGGAAAATGTCACAGGGCAAACTCCTCGACACCGCTGTCAGCAATATTCTTTCGTTATCGTGCTCGACTGAAAATCGACTGTTGGACGCGTTCGACGTTAATTTATCCGGAGTCTCTCGTGTCGTTTCAAAGAAAATCAGTTTTAACGTTACGTCAATACTTCAAGAAGGATCAACGTAAAATATTTCTCATCTTTTCGTTTTGGTGGTTCTTTTTCCTTTTCTTTTTTTTTTCTTTTTTTTGATCGAATTCTCTTCGTTTTAATGATCAATTCAAGAATTTTACTCCTCGATCAATACACTTTAACTATTATTTATACGTGTAACGAACAATTTGTATTCGATTCGAAGCATAAATGATATTCAACAATGCGCGACGTTCGATGCAATTTTTCCACCAGGTATTTTTCAATAGCTATCATTCTTGTGTTTATTGCTTTCCTTTTTTTCCTTTTTTTTTTCTTTTTTTCTTTCCAAAGTATGACTCAACCAAATCACTTTCAAAGCTGCGCAATATTCCCCGGCATTTTCAACGGTTTTCAAATATATTACTGCTATAAAAGTCATTGAAATACTTAATCACTGCATCCACTCAATCGCTGTTTACGAACGAGTTATGAGTTTAGTTGGGGTAAAAGAAAATAAAAAAAAAAAAAATAAAAAGATATTGATTTTCGATCAACAGCAACATATTGTCGACATTGACATATTGCATTATGATTTACTTATCATACGTAATAGGAAGTAAATAGTACTAATAATCGAACGTATATTTAAGTACATATACACCTGACAAATAAAAGATAATAACGATATCTATCAAATAAGTCGTGAATTTTAATTTATAAACTATTAATCCATCTTGTTTACATAAAATTCATAACGAGTTACTTTCTTTCTTCTTCTTCTTCTTCTTCTTTTTCTTATTTTCCTTTTTTTTTCTTTTCCACTTTTTCCTTCGAAGTCGATCGATTTAAATGCAAATTCATCTAAATTCCGTGCGCAAAAAGTCGTAATGAAAAAAAAGTGGTAATACGTGTAAATCGCAGAGGACAAAATCTGATCATTGCCTTTCGAGGTTATCTACAGAGAGAGAGAGAGAGAGAGAGAGAGAGAGAGAGAGAGAGAGAGAGAGAGAGAGAGAGAGAGAGAGAGAGAGAGAGAGACCAGTCAGCCGAGTATCGTGGGCGTACAGCCAAGATCTGGCGTAAAATCCGAAGTAGCTTGATCTAGAAGGCCGAGATCGACGCGTGTAAACGCTCAAGTTCGATCTAGCGTGAACCGCGATACCGATTGGACAGTTAATATCTCACTTCGGTAGCCTACCTTCCCTTGCACGTCCACGTCGTCGTAGGAACGCCATCGTAAGCCACACGAGGGGATTGGAAAGGTTGAGTTTATGTATTCATTTCTAGCAGCTCTCTCTCTCTCTCTCTCTCTCTCTCTCTCTCTCTCTCTCTCTCTCTTTCTTGGGGCCTAACGTATATACGTATGTGGGAGCGAGTCGGTTACGTCATCTGCACTACGCGAGAGTAGCCATCACGTGCGAGCCCGAACCTTCTATGTCTACATCTCTCCTCACTTTCTTTTATTTACATACATACATATACTTATCTTCGTTTATTTATTTATAAGATGAAACATAAAATAATTTAAAAAAAAATATTCGAAAGTTCGTTTCGGAGTAAAATTATTAGATCGTTGGATACTGTTCTAGTTTAAAGAACCGTAACGATGATGCTGTATCGATAGAAAAAGATAATTTCAATTAATTAATGGATATTAATTAATATAAACTTTAATTAAAATTTAAAATGTTTCGATGTTAAATAAAACTGTATTTTATTTCGAGAAAGTAATGTGCAATGCTAAAGTAATTCGTATATTATATGAATTAATAAAAAAAATATATATAATAATAATAATAATAATAATAATTATTATTATTACTATTATTATTATAATTATTATTACAATTTATATTATAGGACTACGTTAATTAAAATAATTCGTGAACGGTATACTTGTTCAGTATATTTTAAAATAATTTCGAGGCAAGTAATTTCATAAGAAGGAAACGTTCTACTGTATTAACCCAGATTCAGATGAGATTCTCATTTAACATTTCTTTTTTAATTTTTATTTTTTATTTTGACTTTGCTTACTTTTCTTTCTGTTCATCAATATTTGAGTATTTTATAACTATCATTGTTCAATAATACATAATGTATACTTAATTATCACGTCGAAAACAATAATTGTATTCGCTCTTAATAACCAAAATAACAATTCTGCTATCCATATTCTCGAAAAGTTTTCGTAATCTCCCGAAAATCTTCTTTGATTTTGATAGAACGAAAGAACTTCGAGGAGTTACGAAAAGTGGATAGTAACGAGGAAATCGCGTCACGATCATGCACAAAGTCGCGAGAGCCGAACGATAACGTATACAAGATAGCGTCTTATACGTCTAACTTTTGATCGTAAAATTGAGATCGCATCTTGATTTCTTCTTAACTTATTCCAGACTGCTACGTGTGATATGGGAACTAAAGATCGATCGATCGATCGATCGATCGATAAAGGGACACTTTCGATTCGCATACGAAAACGTGTCACGGTGATCGTTAGAGAACACTTTTTTTGTCGATACAAGCTATATATCAATCTCAAGGAGAATAGTTCTTCTCGTTTCGAGGCACGAAATCAGAGAGTAAAAGAAAAAGAGAGGGAAAGAGAAAGAAAGAGATAGAAAATGCCCGCTCACTCTCGCTTAGCGGCATCGATCTCCAACCGCGCGAGAAGCCGCCAGCCGAGCGCTAATGAGACAGCTGCCCTTTTCTCGCCAACGAGAATCGCCCATTTCGCGGATAATAAAGCCCACCGAAGAGCCACCGTTGGCATGTTCGCTAATGGGGCACCTCGGTCGTCATAATTTTGAGTCTGAAATAATATCGCGAGGTTCCTCCTAGTAACAGACAATAGCTACTTTACAATGGTATTGCATAATTTATTTTTCAAAGACAAATTTATTACATCAAAGAAATTCGATTATCATATTACTTGTTAATGTTAATTAAATTTATATAGTTTCTTTTCTTTAATATATGCGTGTATGTATATATCTATTTTTTTCTTTAATAAATAGTTCACTATGTTTTAAGTGTTCTTTTGTAAATTCGTTTTATCGCTAACATTTCATTATTTTTTTTTCTCTTTGATCTAAATTTTACATATCACCACGGTGTTCGAAGTTTTTCTCAGCTTGAAATTTCCTAACGTCGAAGAATCAAAAAAGTTTTTCGTTCCGTTAATTTCGATCTCTTAATTGACGAATTTATCTATTCCGACAATCTTTACGGTCTCATTCGCTAATATATATATATATATATATATATATATATATATATATATATTAATTTATTTATATAAATTAATCTTCTTTTATTTGTTAAATTCTTTTACTTTTTTACTTTTGATTGCTTAAATAAACCAAGAAGAGATTTCTCTTAGTATGCACTTAATATTCAGTTCACGAACATCATCGCCAATCACCATCAATAACGTGAAAAACCTGATTTGCAACGTTGATAGTTTCTGGAATCATCACCTCTTCGTTCTCTTCCCTTCTCTTGTCTTTTTTAAAAAGGGGAAGAAAAAGAAAAAGTGCTTGACGCATTTCAAAGAAAAAGCGTAATAGAGGGAGAACGGGATGCAATTTTAATTAAATACTTTTTTCCGAGAGGGCTATTATTCCGATATCATCGTTCTCGAGCACGCCCGTTCGTGCCGATCGGCCTCTACGTGACTTTGGATAATTCCGATAAAATCGCAACGGCCGTGCTAAAGAAACGCGCTAATTCCGAGCAACAGCTGGTTTTGCGAGAGGAATGGAATTGTATGATGAGACATGAATTTTTCAACGAATCTGATGATGTCATTTGAAAACTCGTCACCGGGCATATATATCTCGCATGATAAGATGAAAATGTCGAGATATTGGCGATGAGGAGAAAAAAAAAAGAAATGAGAAAGAGGAGGAAAGTCCTTGAAGGGTCGAAAGTTCAGAGATCGTTTGCATCGGTCAAAGGAATGGCAACAGCGAAGGAGAAGAAGAAGATGGAAGAAAGAGAAGAAAGAAACTGATGAAAAGATGCAAAGAGAAAGAGAAAGATAGAGAGAGAGAGAGAGAGAGAGAGAGAGAGAGAGAAGGAAAAAAGTCAATCGGAGCCCTCCATTACCATACGTTATTGGCTAACTTCGGGCCGGTCAGTGTTTGCTATAACTCCAGATAAATAAACCCCAGGGGCAGATAAATCTACGTGCGCGCCACGGCGTGTATAATGCAAATGCAATCATGTCCACGATCCGGCTTGCTCGGCGCGGACCTTAAAACTTCAACGATGGTCCCTTAAGAGCCTCCGACTCTTTGCCTATAAAGGGCACGCAACCAAGGGCCCTTCACGAATTTACAACTCCGCTCGAAAGCGAGTACGCGACCCCTACACGCGGAAGATCGTGTTTGACTATCCCTCGCTGATAGTCCTCTTCTTCGGGATAAATATTTCTATCCTCTTCGGTTTCCTTCTTCTTCCTCTTCTTATTCTTCTTCTTTTTCTTATTATTATTATTTTTCTCTTTTGCACATTAAGTATTGATTTTATTTTTTCTATACACCGTAAACGCGAGAATTATGAATTATTTCTTTTATTTTGTTCACAATGTCGGTCAACGGACTCGATAAATATCGGATTTATAGTATCGAGCGATATTACGCTCGAAGTATAATACCCCGAAGAATTTGAAAGTAAAAAAAAAAAAAAGAAAACAGTCAAACGTTGCTTTCGCCGACGCCGATATGGAAAAGACTGATAATCGAGTCGCATTCCATTTCGAAGTTTTATTCGCGTGACTCTTGTCAACCGATCCGGTTACAGATTCTAATATGGACCAACAGAAATATCCTATGTGTGTTACGTATGTACATATAAGAACGTACGCGAGGATCGCGAGTTCCTGGATAAAATAACTTCAAGCTGCACCCTCGGTCTAAGTACTCTTGCGAATTCGTAACCGTTTCGTCACGGTTGTAGGAATAACAATATTAAATTATCGACGCATACTCGAAGCACGACACTTGTTTTCATTGATGCAATAAAACCAAATGAGAGAGGCCATAAAATCTGAGATCACGGCGAGCACCATGTAAATCTATTTCCCTTTCGATCGAACGAATCCACTAGACTAAGATTTATGGCTAATTATCTGCACGACAAATGTGACCGATCGACCGTTCATTCTCCCGATTACCTTACCAAACTGTGTTGCACACATTGTGGAATGGAAAGGAAAGCCGAATGGTTTATCTATTATATTATGCGAACTAGCGTTAAAATCGTTCGTCCTATATGCTTGTATTCAAATGAATCCGTTTATCGATCACTACATTTCTTTCTCCTTCTCTCTCTCTCTCTTTTTTGTTTTTTGAATCCCTATCTTTCACATCGAACAAACAAGTATATCTAACCTAAATTATAACTTAACTTAGGAAATCGACATGAATGGGTATATCGTATCGATCGGATCGCACGGTAAAATATCTTAAGACGTTACTTTGAGTCAATCGATAGAGATCCTCTTAATCGTTCCCGTCGTGAGCGATTAACAACAAAATCTCTGACGTTAATCTATAGGAGTCATCGTGAAAAGAAAAAAGTTAATGCTCGCTTATACAGATTTATACTTCTGGTGGATCCTTCTCTATACTTGGCACTATGCTGTTTCTATCTCTTGGCATATTAATGACGATCTCCTCCGAGGCCGATACAAGCGGCAACGTTATGCGCACCGGTAATGAAGAGAATAACGATCTTGCTAATATACATTATTATGGCATGAGCGTCGAACTGGCGCACGATTATTAAAACGATATAAAACGATTCGATTCTTCATTGATCTAGAAAGAAAGAAAAACGTTTTGCACCGAATGTCGAAGAAACTTTCTTATCGACTACGCGAATAAATCGTTTGATCGAAAAGAAATCAATTTCAATCGTTCGTTCAGGATCAAAAATTTGTACTCGTAAATGAGAAAGTAGAAATTCACAATTAAAATCAAAAGGGAAAAGTTTATATAAATGTATATTTATATATATATATATATATATATATATATATATATATATATATATATATATTATGTTTCTTTTCTTCTCTTTTCAATCCTTAAAGAATACCATTACATTATATCATAAGCCGTGCTCCAGAGAAACGTTCGCATTAACGAAAAAACCAAACCGATTATTAGAGTTCGCATATTTTCATATCGAATTATTCGTTCAGCGATTAAACGTAAATCTTTAAAGTATGTTAGAAATTCGAGGACGGATTCCTCGGGAAGATAATGAAAGAGACATCGATGATTTTCTTTTTTTATATCACAAGAAATTTTCCACAATCGTCGCCTCTTGTTTACATAATTGCGCGTTAATATAATACGATTAACGTTCGGTAACGAGCGTCTTTCTAAGAATTCCACTTGGAAAGAATGCTTCTTCACGTGTTGAAAAACTCCGTGGAAATCATCGTCATCGTCGAGTACCAAAACGTACATACGTAGAAACTTCTAAAGATTATTTCATTTTTATTCTACTACAAAGAGAGAGAGAGAGAGAGAGAGACAAAGAACAAGGATTAAATTATATCTATTAAGCTATATGTTCGTGTAATTTCAATTATTAAGAGAATAATAATAATAATAATAATAATAATAATAATAATAATAATAACAATAATAAGATAAAAAGAAAAAGAAAGAAAGAAAAGCCTTAATGAATTTATTAAAGAGCCCGAAGGATCGTTATTGAATCCTCGTAGGATTCGGTAAAAGGATTAACGTTACACGCGACTCCGCAAGAGTCATTAGTGTCGTATGAAAGGGGCTGCAGTTTTCCCAAGAAGCGCGTGTCGCCTCTGGCAGGAAACACAACGGTGCGTCCAACGTTACGCCTAATTATAATCATTAAACGACACCGCAAATTAATGTCCGTCATGCGAGCGTCACGGAAGAAGCAAGCGAGGAACTTTACGCGTTTTCCACGGCTGCTGAGTTGGCCATTATGATCCAACATGAACATCTATACTTCTACGGACATATACATACACAACATACATACATAGATATATATATATATGTTCCGTTTGTGTTCTCCATAATATTTTTATTAAAAAAAAAAAAAAAAATAACTTATAAAAGAAAGGAAGAATAAGAGAGGCACAAGGAGAAAGAGAAAGAGAAGTATTTATTTTATTTTATCTTGCCGACCAATTCTCAAGCTTAGCGATAAACGTTCGTAGAATCATCGGAAGGATATTTCCTGTTCGGGAGACGTGTACAAGAAGAAAAGAAGGAAGAGGAGGAGGAGAAGGAGGAGGAGTGCAACATTAAATCGGGATTAGCCGTCGAAGAAAAGGTCGTTTGTATCGCGAGGCCGGAGATCGTATGGCGACAAAGCTGCGCCTTTGGTACTGACATGCTTTACCGACGATGTAAGGCCCGAACAGGCTGGAGAGAAAAAGAGAGAGAGAGAGAGAGAGAGAGAGAAAGAAAGAAAGAGAAAAGGACGGAGATAGGTGGTTTAAGAGGTATCGAGATTGCACCGTGTGTGGTCTTTAAAGACACTCTGATACACGGCGAGAACGGCTGGATGTTAAAAAGAATCGACGAAAAGTGGTAGATACTTCCGCTTTCTCTTTATCTCTTTTCGAGAAATATTTCCGATAGTTGGAGTCGATACACGAAAGAGAAATTATAGTCTCCGACGAAATTACGAAACGTACTAAAATCTATGAAAAAGAAAGAAAAAGCATTTATCTATAGTTTCTACGCCTCATCGCTCACCAATAAACAGAGAAGAAAAAGAAATAAAATAACGAAAACTCGAAGTAACTAACGATACTCTCTCGATACGCTTACGATGTAGATCGCGTATTCGCCGACTACACTTGCAACCGGCGGACGTAACGATGCAGCTTGCAGCTTACGAACTAACCTAAAGGCTCTTACAATATATGAGAAAAAGAAAGAGAGATGGAAGAGAGAGCCCCCGGTGCGATTAATGCCGATTAAAAAGGCAAAACGTCCCGCCTCTGATCATTACAGCCGAGAGTAGGGAGCCATTGGCCGATAGTAATTCTGTTCTCGAAGTAAGGTAGCACGCTGGTAACTCTCCCCCCCCTCTCTCTCTCTCTCTCTCTCTCTCTTTATTTTCTCCATCGCTATCCTTCGTCTTTTCATTTTGTATTCAGCCCCGTTGTTGCTGTCGACTTGCCCCCTTCTCTCTCTCTCTCTCTCTCTCTCTCTCTCTCTCTCTCTCACTTCGGGAGGCAAGTAATTGCTTCTAGTCGGGCGCTGAGCTTCGCCGGCGGTTCGATAGCCAAACTTATAATTTAATGGTTAATTATATAAGGGGTCCCCCGCGATTCGGCCGAGCCACTGGGCGGACACGATGACGTGCAGGAATGCCAGCACCTCCGATGAAAAGATGTGAGTATGAGGCTCCCCTTTCAATCCCTTCCTACCCTCTTTCTTTATCGTAAGAAGCTAGTCAGAGTCTTGTTCATCGATGAATATAGAATCGTTCTCTCTCTCTCTCTCTCTCTTTCTTTCTCTTTGTCAAACATTTTACACATGAGAAACATATAGTACTTCATGTATCGATATCTCGAAGTGTAGGGTAGAAATGAATCAGTGAATGACGATGATGAACCAACGAGGACCGATCTGTATCGCTACCGTCACTAATCTGTTTTCTCTTTAAAAAGGATAGAGTAGCTCGTCGAACGATGAAACGTGAGAGAGAGAGAGAGAGAGAGAGAGAGAGAGAGAGAGAGAGAGAGAGAGAGAAAGAGAAGAAGGAGAGGAAGAGAGAGAGATAGAAAGAGAAAGAGAGATGCAGGTCAGACCGGTCAGCTCGATTATTATCGAGTCAAGATTTCTTTCGAGAGAGCCGTCCAGGGTCTATTATCGCGATGACAAGAGGTTAATAACGAAGCGGCAATTCGAGAAATGTTTCACGATCGAGATTATTCGTTTTGTAATATATTTATTTTTGTGTGCCTTTTTCTTGTTTCTTTTTTTTTTTCTTTCTTTTTCGTTCCTTTTCTTTTTTTATTTTTTGTATTCTCTAAAATTTTTCGAAGGGCGCACAACATACATAATTATTACTTGGTATATATCGGCTTGGAATAACGAAGTCAGAGGATGAATTTCGCCCGTAGACGCTTAGCCGTTCGATAAATCCAATCGCTTTCGCGCGACCATAATTTGCGATCGGTTATAGCTAATTCGTATGTATAGAAGCGTTCGTCCCCGACGTTTTCGTTATGAATATTAATACGCGTATGGATTACGTAGGTTACAGTTGATATATGTAGGATACTCTCGTGGCTTGTAATCTACATTCCACGACGAGGGATAAAATTTCTTATTGGAAAGGAGGACAGGAAGAAGAAGAAGAAAGAGAGAAAGGATAGAAGGAAGGAAGGAAGGAAGGAAGGATCGATCGATCGGTAAATCGATAGATTCTTTCATTGCGAATTTATGGCAGTTTAAAGATTTTATGGATCTTTGATTCGTACCTCGGGGTGCACCGAGAAAATCGATTATCTCTAGATATAAGGATGTAACTGTAAAATTAGCGGGGGAAGTATCACGAAAAGTTTACGAGAAATACGAAAAAATAAAGAAGGAGGGATAAACATGAGCGTATTCCTCTCGATAGATGCTCTCTCTCTCTCTCTCTCTCTCTCTCTCTCTATCTCTCTCTCTCTCTCACACACACACACACACATTCACTTTATCTTTCTTACTCTCTTTTGTGCGCTCGCGAGATCAAGATCATCGTGGTCAAGAGAAATGGTGTCTCTCGACAGAACGAGAGAATTCCGTGACGAACCTGTAAGTCGTTCCGCGTCCTCGCACACCAGGCGTGTCTGTCTCTCCTCGCTTGCCGACATCGCCCGAAGGTATCATCGATCCTTACAACGGAATATCGTCCGCTTATATGTATATAGATCTCTCTCTCTCTCTCTCTCTCTCTCTCTCTCTCTCTCTCTCTCTCTCTCTCTCTTTTTTCCTTCTCTTTGATCGACACCTATGTCAACGAACAGCCGTGACCGATCATCTTTCGATCATCAAACTTGCTGTCCTTTCGTAATCGTTAATAATGATCCGATCCGATCGAAATTTGTCGAATAATTAAAAATAAATGATTAACGATAACGGTTAATATCCTTCATCAGATATAAAATGAATAAAAAAAAGTATTTTTACTGTATAAAGTTAGATAAGAAACGATCTCGTAAGATTAATCGTACGATCGGGTTTCTCCAAACGTTAATGTAAATTAAACCGTGTCCATTTGTCGAGAATAGGCCATTAGAGCTACTTACGTTTCTTTGTTATCCTTGTTCGGTATCCAAGAATACCGATCGTAAGAAAGACGACAGCAAAGGACTACTGATCGATTGTCCTTCCGACAAAGAAATTACGAGAGAACGCATGCAGAGACTCGTGGTCCTTTCGTTGAAGAAAATCGAGTTCGCGTTGCAGCGCCGACTGTTATTTCTGCGTTATGAATAATGCATTCGCGATTGGTAGCGTTGATAGTGAACGCGTATGTAATTACGATCACAGCGCGGGTGCTGTGATAATTGCGAGGAACGCGTCCAAAGAGATCCAGCGATTTCAAATTGTGCAACGTTTTCAATACGAATAAATATTTTCCATTGAATTATTCCTTCCCATATCTTCTTTTCAACTGATCGAAATCATTGGTACGTATTTAAAACAATTACACAACAACTAACCTAACGAGACACGTGTGTCTCAATGGAAAAATTTATAAAACAAAAATAAAAAAGGAAAAAATTTATACGAGAATAAAACATGATGGTAATTAGCTATAACGGTGGTATCTTCAAATGAAAACAAGGAAACTTGTTGAATAAAAAAAAAAAAAAAAAAAGAAATAATAAAATCGATATTGAAGATATCAAAGAAGAATAGAACATTCCAAAAATTTCCTTGTCGGCCTTAGATAAATTTCGAAGGTAAAAAAAGAGTAGCAATCGACTTCGATGTTCGGTCCGTGCGATAAAAGCAACAACGTATAGACGCGTAGAGAATCGATAAGAATCGATCGATCGATCGATCGATTCCATTCACCGTACGCACGTATATTGCATGTCGTCTTCTTGTCCGAAGGCTGAGTTCGAGCGCGATAAACAATAATTTTTAAAGTTGTAAAAGAAGAGGGTGCCGCCTCTTGAGAAGCCCGCAGGGACGATGGCAAGAAGATAATGAAGAAAGGCTGCGAAGCTTATCCGAATCAATCGAGAGAGGAAGAGGGTGGCTCCGCTTCTTAAATGGGAAGCCGAAATGCCCTAATTGTCGATACGGAGGACCCCCTATTGGCCTCGCGGTACGTATAATTACAAGAGAATGACTCGGCGCGACTCCTTCGAGCCTGTTCCGTAGAACTCTTCTGGTTTTCTTATCGGTCCTCGGCCCCTCGACGATCCCTACACGTTTCCAACCCAAGTCATTTAATCCCATGACGAGGACATAGGGAGAGAGAGAGAAAGAGAAAGAAAGAGAGGGAGAGAGAGAGAGAGAGAGAGAGAGAGAGAGAGAGAAGTTGACCTCGCGCTCCTTGCTATCTATCGAAACCACTCCGCGAATCTTTCTTTTGTCTTGCTTCACGTGGTTACTTAGCAAGGATCGAGCCGTGCTCGGCGATGCTGCGTGGAAAGATAAATAGATATGAGATCGCCCTACTCGCCACATATATTCTATCCCATATAACGTCATCTCTCTTGATCGTGTAGCTTCTTTGAACATCCGCCGAGCAAATATCCTTCTTTTCTCTAAGAAATATGTTCCTTAAACACGTCGATGAAACTTGATATTCTCCTTTGAAACTTGTATATATACATATATATATATTACAACATTTATGAAAATATGTTTCATCCGGTATGATATCCTAGGAAAATAAAGGAAAGGACGAGACCAAGCTCCGATTAAGGTTTTACACACCAAAGTCACGTGGCGCGTCTCCTCGGTTATGTGATTGCAGAGTTCGCCCCGTCATTACTCGACCCCGTCACGACCCCTTTTCACAAGAGGCCTACGGGGTTTGAACTCGCTTACGTACATATTTACGTCTACTACGTATATACACAAACAAGAGAAACACGTGTGCGCGGTCATAGTTGCATACCTTCCTCTCAAATCGAATGAGCGTTCTAAATCGCAAGAGGGCGAGCACGTAACGAAATAGGAATTCGCTAAGAAGGTGTTTCCTATTGAGCCACCGAGTAAGAGAGAGAGAGAGAGAGAAAGAGAGAGAAGAGAGAGAGAGGGAGGGAGAAAGAGAGAGGGAGGGAGAAGGAGAGAGGAAGGGATAGAGAGAGGAAGGGTTAGAGAGAGAGGGAGGGAGAGAGAGAGAGAGAGAGAGAGGGAAAGAGAGGGAGTTTATTTACGTTTGTACGACTTTCGACCTTAAAAGCATGCCGGTGAACTCGAGCACGAATATCGTATCGTAGGAAAGGATCTCGAGCAGATTTGCGGTTTACACGCTACCGCCATTGCGAATACGCCTTGCTCGGATCTTGCTAGCCGACTATATTTCCTCTCTTTTTTCTTTTTCTTCCTCTTCTTCTTCTTCGTCGTTTTCTTCTTCTTCTTTCACGAAAATTGATGTTGCTTTGAACGAAGAATCCTTAGGATATATATATATATATATATATTCTCTAAGAATATATATATATATATATATATATATATATATATATATATATATATATATGAAAATTATTTTTGATGAAAAGTGATAAGGAAACGAGTAGGAAAACCGTTTTTCGTAAATGAAAAAGTAAAATAACTTCGTGTTCGAGTATGTTGACGTAATTAAAATGCGAACTATCGAGCTTCGCGACATTTTCTAGAAACAATGATATAGCGTGCAGACGTAAGCGAGCTGGCGCATGCTTGTTACTAAAGACCAAAAGTCGGGTAACGCTTTTGTGCGGTGTATCATGGTCGTAAAGCTGACTATAAAACGAGAAAAATATCATTTTTGATCTAGTTCGGGGAAAAATCCCTGTTATTAAGAGATTAAATTATATAGATAATCAGCTGCATTGTGTGTTTACCGTATCGTATAAAATATGTTTGTTTTTACTTAATTATTTTAAAAAACTTTTAGATTTTCTTTTTATCATTTATTTTTATTTTTTTTTTTTTTTAATTAGATAAGGATTTCAAGATTTGTAGAAAAGAAATTTCAATTATTCAATTTCATTTGATTGAAATTGTTTCAAAAGATATATTCGCAGAGACATATTTTTTTTATAGAAAAATTTTTAAATAAATTACGGGGGATTAAATTTGCCTTATAATCAAATTGATTCTTATATTTTAAAAGGGGAAAGGAAAAAAGAGAGAGAGGGGAAAGAGTAAAAGGAAAGAAACCGGTGTAGATGCTAGTAGGAGGTGGAAAGAAGTACCTAAGAAGGAAAGGTGGATGAAGAGGAGTAAAGAGAATCATGAGCTCCCACAGGGGCTGACCTCTTGACCCTATCAGCCGAGGCCCCACTGCGGTATTGTTTATAGCGTTGAACCGTGCACCGACTACGGAACTCCTATTGTTTCTCGAAGGTCCCATTGTCTGTGGACCTTCTCCGCCTCTCATTCTCTCTTTCGATCTCTTTCTATACTTCTTCGTGGCCGCCACCGTGCCGCCACCGTCGTCGCAATTTACAGAGATATAAAGGCTTCGCCCTAATTATCGCAGCGTAATTGCTCAATCCGGACCAGACGCGAGACACGGATAAGATACCAAGTCGATAACTCGGACTCACGGGAGAAGAAATACCAGTACACAGATAATAATGATATGACGAAATAATCTATTTTTTATCAAACACCGAAACGGAGCTCGGCTTTCATTTCATTTCATTTTGTTTTATTTTATTCATTTATTTTCTTCCCCCTTCCCCCTCTTTCTCTTTCTTCGACGT
Organism: Dolichovespula saxonica; assembly: GCA_911387935.1. Taxonomy (NCBI): domain Eukaryota; kingdom Metazoa; phylum Arthropoda; class Insecta; order Hymenoptera; family Vespidae; genus Dolichovespula; species Dolichovespula saxonica. The sequence continues at coordinate 2,770,781 of OU427000.1, read as the reverse complement.
TTAATCGACGAAAATCTTTGGGTAAACGCATAAAACGTTTTTGCAATCTTCACAGCGAAGCTTTGATCCATCGATCCGATGGGGATGTCGCAAATACGTCGACGCGTGAAATTGCCTAGTGACTGCAGGGGAAAAAAGGGGAGATACTCTGGGCGGTTAGGGGGTAGGAGAGAAGGAGAAGGAAAAGGAGGTGAAGGAGGAGGAGAAGGAGGTAAAGGAAAAGAAATGTAGAAAGAACGAAGGCAAAACTCGAACGGAAGACGCGTACGTCAAGGCGTATGGGAGTGTTAGTGCACCGGATCGCATCGACGCGACGTAATCACTGTGATCGAAGAAGAAACGCGATGGAAAAGTGCGGGAGAAGGGCTGGCGAAGGTCCCTAAGGCGACGTTATATACCTTCGAGGAGAGTAAAAGGACCCTCCTACTTCGTCTCAGCTTCTTCCTTTCTTCCCCCTCTCCTCTTCCTCTCACTCTCTCTCTCTCTCTCTCTCTCTCTCTCTCTCTCTATCTATCTTTCTCTCTCTCACTCTCTCGTATATATAAGTCCACTCGATCCTCTTGGATCGCACGACAGCGGCAGATGGTGGATATGCACGAAGTACCAGCGGCGCGAACCGATGGTGGTGGTGGTGGTAGTGGTATCGTATCGGCCGATTCGACGAAGCAAACTCGTCGCGGCCTACCTCTAATGACAATGTAGATGTGGATCAGGGTAATGATGATGGCTGGTCTCCTCTCTCTCTCTCTCTCTCTCTCTCTCTTTCTCTCTCTCTCTATCTCTCTCTCTCTCTCTCTCTTTCTCTTTCTCTTTCTCTTTATCGAGCACGTTGCACGATTCGCCATCGCCAACGTATCCGTGCATACATCTTACTCCTCTTCGACGACTCGCCGCCGACTAAAATCGTGTCGTCTTGACTCCATTTTTTTTTCTATCGTTCTTCCTCCCTTTGTACTTACATAGATTTACATTTTCCCTTTTCGGTCATCGATATTAATGACGTAAATGGACTAATTGCGTAAATAACTTTCCGAAATTTTCGAAAGTTATATACCTTTGTACGTTTATTATACTTGTTCTTGGATGTTAACCTCTTGTTTTTGTTTTCCTTTTTTCTTCTTGATTTCGTTCCGATTATTCCCTTAGCATGTTCACAAAGGAAATTGGCTGAAAGAAAGAGAAAGAGAGAAAGAGAGAAAATAAATTATAAGGTCGATTTTCCAACACACAATGAAGAGGACGGAATAATTTCCTGTTTGACAAGCCGATCGGTAGTAAGCACAAGAAGAAGCCGATCCGATTCCGGTTCGGCCACCGCGAGCAAAATTTCGCGTTCCACCGCATCGGAGCACGACCTCGTACTATACGGAGAGCTATTAACCCCGGTACGAGGGAACGCAGTCGCGATAGAAATTGCGCTTTTAGTTTAATTGCGGTGAAAGTTCACCGCGGTGCATACCTAGCTCTGTTGGTATGAATGTACGTATGTACGTATGTACGTATGTATGTATGTATGTATGTATGTATGTATGTATGAATGTATGTTTGTATGTATGTATATATGTATGTACGTATGTATGTATATATGTATGTATATATGTATGTATATATGAATGTATGTATGTATATGTATGTATGTATTTATATATGATTGTATGTATGTATGTATGCATGTATGTATGTATGTATGTATGTATGTATGTATGTTTATATGATTGTATGTATGTATGTATATGTTGAAACACACACGGTACATAACATCTTTCCTAACGACACTACTATACTCTGCTAGTGTAAGTGAGAAGCTCATTTCGAAAAAGTCAAAGGGTTAAGAAGCACGCGTCAGGGTGTTCGTCGATAGTTTGCAATCGGTGCACGAAATCGCGTTCCTGGAAAGATGAATTGCGCACGGAAGGATGCAACGAAGGTGCAACGAAGGTGCAACCGAGGTGCAGCGGGGAGGTGCACGAGAGGATGGTTGACCTGGACGCACGCGCCGGGGGCAAGTAAAGGGCTCTCGCGCTCTGTAATCACTTCTCTTTCCTCCCCTTCCCCGTTACCCCAACCTCCTCCTCCCTCTCGTCCAACTCTCCTCGTGTTACCTTTTTCTTACTCCTTTTCCCTTTCCTTTTCTTTTTCTCTTTCTCTTTCTTTTTCTTTTTCTTTTTCTTTTCCCCTTTCCTTTCCCCTTCCTTTATCTTCTTCGAAACTCGCACACGTGCGTGCACGCACGAGCGTGCATACCGTGCAAAGCTTGGATGCATTACTAATTCTCGACGGGAGCATAGGTTTACGTTGTGTGTCGGTGAAGGTAAAGACGAAAGGAAGAAGGAAGAATCCGAGAGGCCTCGCGTTACACGCTACGCTCGCGCGAGCACCGAGCACACATCTGCGTAATTGTCCCCGCCGGCAGCGTCTGACCAAAGCCTTCTCTCTTTCTCTTTCTTTTTTCTTTTTTTTTACTTTCCTTCTTCTTCTTCTTCTTTTTTTTCTTCTCCCTACATCACTCTTATTGTACAGTTCTGTTTAAAAAGAAAAAAAAGAAAAAACATTTCGATTTTATAAACAAATGCACTTTGCACTTGAAATATCACTCTTTTTGTACGACTGAACGCATCGAATTTGTATTTATTAATTATATACCATTAATCCGTTTATATAAAATTTTTATTCTTTTTTAAATTTCTGACATTGAACAAAATATGAAATGTGATTATATAAGAGTTTGAACGTATGGCCGGATAATGGATAATTGAAATTAAAAATGATTTTAATATTTTACGATTTGATACCACTTTTATATTCTTTTTTCTTTTTTTTACCGTTAATCATAAACGGAACATAGCTGATAAATTATGAAAAAATAATTTTCTGTTACTTTATCACTTTCCATTATAACGAGTTGTTAAACTTATCTTATATAATAAGATACTCTTTGTTTGTGGTCGTCCCTAAAAACAGAAATGAAGAAAGGATTCAAAAAACTTGTATAACAATTTTCCATTCTTAAATCAAAATAACTTTAATGATTGTAAACCAGTACGATCTTTATATATTTGCGGTAGTATTGATAAAAAACAAAAAAGAAAAGAATTATTTCTTTAACCGTGCATTGGGAGCAAACTTCGAAAAAATATTTTCTACGTTTTCAATTAAAACGTAAACTTTTCTTTATGCCTCTGACAATGCATTAATTACAAATATCCTTTGATAGCTCGTAGAATCAGATTAATAAAAGGGTTATAATCGGACAAACGTTTATAATGCTCGTAGCTTTGAAGACTTCCAATAAAGTCATAAGAAGCGAATAAGAAACGTGCAAGAAACGCAAGGCTTTGATCGTACCGACCGAAAGTAGTGTTAGGGAGAACGAGGAAAGATTAACACGATTCATTCGTGATGCAGCAAAGTGGTTGGATGAAAAAAGAAAGAAGGAAAGAAGTAAAAAAAAGAGAGTACAGAACAGGGCGAGAGACGGAGGTAGGTAAGAGAGGTAAGGGAGGTAAGAGAGGAGAGAAGAAAGAAAGAGTCATGGATTTCAAATATGCAAAACGTTTCTAGCCGCTTTCCCCAGAGGGTATGAAGAAGAGTTGTTGAGTTTCGAAAGATCTCTCGAACTTAACTTTTTCTCGTACCAACTTCTCGTTCCCTTATCTAAAGAGAACGAGCCGGTAGTTTCCAAAAATAAATCACCGGGCGCCGATCGTTAAGCTTTCGTCTTCGTCTTCGTTTTCGTTCTCTCTCTCTCTCTCTCTCTCTCTCTCTCTCTGTCTCTCTCTCTGTCTCTCTGTCTCTCTCTCTCTCTCTTTCTCTCTTCTTCTTGGCCTCGATCGTAAAGGTCTCGCTCGTAGCTTCGAGGGATTATGCATGGGGGCCAAGAGAGCGGTCGGTAGTTACCCAACCCACGAATACACGAATACATTGCGCGAATCCGAAACTCGTTTAACGTACATACGTACTTACATACTACATTTGTGAGGACTTACGTACATAGGTATCGGGACGATCGAAAAATTGGATCGTTCGAAAGTTCGAGAACCGGGCTCCTTGAAAGAATACATACGCTCGTTTTAACTAAGTAGGGAGGATAAGAAACGAAAGATCGCGAGATAAGCCTGCAATCTCAATTGGATGCATCGACCAACGTCGACTCTTTCTCCTACGACGAAAATGCATGAAGAGCGTGATCCGAGAAAGGCGAGCAAGTTCTTCTTTAACCGGGCAGAAGCGCACGAGCATAACGTACCACGAAGAAACAAAGTGCACGCGAGAGAACGACTTCCTCCTCCTCCTCCTCCTCTTTCTTCTCTTCCTCCTTCTTTTCCTCCTACTCCTACTCCTACTCCTCCTTTTGCTCGAGTATTCTCTTGAAGATATAGGTACTCGGTGCAAACACGTGTTACGATTTCGACACGACGTAGACTAGTCGGTACTCTCTGGTTTCTAAATCGCGACTCTTTCCTCCTCCTACTCCTCCTCCTTTAACATCGTCACCTCCAAGACGCTGTTGCTGTCATGCTCGTCGTCGTTGTTTCGCGCGAAAGACACGCTCGTACGTATTCCGAGTGTAGGATCCAAAGCGTCCTCGTGATTACCTCATTGTGTTCCTACTAATGGTCTCGAAATAGCATTACCTTGTTCCACGCGTAGAGCATACACACCTATTGGCCTCTCTCTCTCTCTCTCTCTCTCTCTCTCTCTCTCTTTCCTTCCATCTTTCGAGTACTCTTCGTGCCACTCGCTATTCCAGCACAAACGCATAATAAGTCGCAGCGAAAGAGATACAAAGGAGATACACGTTTGCGCGAAGAAAGCGTAGGTGAGAAAGAAAGAAGGAACAGAGTAAGTTCGAGCAGGTGAGAGAGAGAGAGAGAGAGAGAGAGAGAGAGAGAGAGAGAGACAGAGAACCATCGAGCAGTTGTCGGTTGCTCATCGGTCTGGTTACGTCTCTGGGAAAGTCTGCAACTCTCGAGGTGGTAATAAATCTTTGGCACGCTCGGTACTAAAGAAGAAAGAAAGCGATAGAATGAGAAAGAGAGAGAAGGAGGCGGAGGGAAGAAAAGGAGAGGGGAAAAAAGAAAGAGAGAGAGAGAGAGAGAGAGAAAGACGGTTCGCTTTATGACAATGTGTTACTACCAGTCTCAAACACACACGTAGAACGAGTGTCTTCTCTCGTGGTGTATCACATCTTCGAGACAATCGTGAGCCTTACCATCGAGCTAGTATACTCTCGCGGATGATGAAAGGTGCAGATCGGTTGGCGACCATGCCGAGCAACCAAGTACAGTGATGATATAAATATGGATAGGCTACATTGTTAGCCGCTCTACGAGAGATTATTCTTTGAAGCGTTTAGCCTCGGGACCTGCTTCTCCTTCCAGCGAATCTAGGAAAGGTTATAATCGCTTAACCCAAGACGCAACCCGGAGGGTTCGGTGCCAAGAAGGCTCGAGGTACCCACTTTTCTTCCTCTTCTTCTTCATCTTGATCTTCTTCTTCTTCTTCTTCATCTCCTTCTTCTTCTTCTTCTTTTTCTTTAGTGAGTAGGTACCGTTCATCGAGGTCGAGTCGAGCGAGGAGAACCGGAACGGTAACGCTGTGCTAGGTGACGTTATTAATTGTTTAATGGAGAGCAGCCAAGGAGGACTAAGAAAAGAAAAAAGATAAGGAGAAAGAGAAAGAAAGAGAAAGACTACTCCGTCCAGCCTCGACGATCTTCGTGGTTCCCCGTTCATGGAGAGGGAGCGGTCCCTCGTGGATTAATTATCATTACCCTCGTACGTGGAACAAGATTGTACTCCGAGCTAGCCTCGCCTTCGACGCGATTGGCTACCGCGCCTGGTGTCACGACCCACTTTTGTTCCTCCTCGCGTATTAAACTGAGAGAACGAGAGAGAAAGAGAGAAAGAGAGAGAGAGAGAGAGAAAGAGAGAAAGAAGAAACGAAGGAGATAAAAGCGGTGCACGAACATGAGAGAAAGAGAGACAGAGAGAGGAGAGTCTACGAGCTTGCTTTTTTACCGAACGATAGTTAGTTACCCCGCTGCGCGAGAATCCTTTAATCATACCTGGAACTGCAAAACGAGCGTGCCGAGGCTAATATGTGCCGGTTCTTCTTATAAGGCTTGTCGAGACGTCGCGCGTATCGTTGACCCCGGTTATACATCAACATTTTTCTGCATCCCATTAATTTTTGATTCTGATAAACGTTTTGTTTGTTAAACGTTTGAAAAAATTGTATTCCCTACTTATGTAAGTTCAAACTCGTAGACTTCCCAACTTAATCGTCAGAATTTAAAAACCAAACCCGTAGAAAGAATTCTTCTGTCGTTGGATAAATAGAATAGAAAAATTCTTGGAATAGTGGAAGAACGAGAAAACGACGACCGGGCGATTAGCGTAGACACCCCTCTAACTGAGCGAACGTAACGCAAGTCGGCAAGTTCGCTTTTAGCATCGACGTCTTCTTGTCTTGGACGGATCAGAGAGACTCGTCCTGGCATCCTCCTGGTCTAACTCGGTGGCTTACCGCCTACCTCGAGTCTCTTACCACGTCTCTCTCTTTCTCTTTCTCTCTCTCTCTCTTTCTCTTTCTGTCTATCGGTCTCGTTCTCTGTCCTTCTCCCTTTTATTCGAGCCGAGCAGCTAACGATGCCCATTAGAGCACGAGAGGAGTACGAGTCTCCTTCCTGACTAATCGCAATGCCCCACGACTCCATAGCTCATGCAGATCGGCTATTCGTCTTGCGGTATCCTCCAGTTTGTCAGCCGAATCGATTCGATAAAGATACCAGCTGTCTATGACTATGTCCGCCTTTGGAAGAGTTGCCCTTTTCGAAGCCGCCGCTTCTTCGTCCTCGTGAACGCGACAGGGAAAAGGGTCTCGTTGGTAGGTACTCTCCTATTGCTTCGTATACTCTCAGTTCGCCAATAGAGGAGCATAAGAACCCCTTTAAAGGTATCGTACGTTCGTTTACCACATTTCCAACGCGTCACGGTCTCGTCGTCCTCTCGACCCTCCTCTTCTCCTTCTTCTCCTCCTCCCTCTCCTCATCCTCCTCCTCCTCCACATCCACCTCCTCTTCCTCTTCTTCCATCTCCATCTCCTTCTTCTACTCTTCTTCGTCTCTCTGCGGATCGATCGGCTTCTAACGAGACGATGATGGAAGTCGAAGTCCAGGCCGATGCACGAGAAAGCCTCTCTCTCTCATTCTTTCTTTCTTTCTCTCTTTTTCTATCTATCATCTCGCTTCCTCTTCGACGAAGAAACGCTGCAAATCCGTCGGTCCAAGTCCTCCGAGCGAACAGGAAGGTAACGCCAGTCGATTGTGCTTGGCACCGTTTAAATAATGGCGAAATCGTCAACGAAAGAACATTCTCCTCTCTTTTCTTTCTATCTCTTCCTTTCTCTCTCTCTCTCTCTCTCTCTCTCTCTCTCTCTCTCTCTCTCTCTCTCTTTCTCTCACTCTCTCTCTCTTTCTTTCTCTCTTCCTCTCTATCTCTCCCTCTCCCTCTTACTATCTCTCTCTCTCTCTTTCCTTTGGTCGCTCCTCGAACAGGCAGAAAGAAGTCGCTGACTAACGACGACGATTTGATGGACATTATGGGGTTTCGCGTATGGCATAACGAGATGTTCTTATGTTGTTTCCTTATACGTGCGTCGATAATAGACGAGAATCCTTCATAAACGGTGAATTTAAATTGCTAATCGAGGATGCAGAAACGTGTTACGATGTTACACGCGCGATGGAGTAACGATGATTCCATTTAGACGTCCGATGGGAAACGGACGATGGTCTTTTAGAAAACTAAAGCTTTTAATTGGAGACCAGACGCTTTCACTTGAACTATTATTCGTCGTAGGTAGGAAATTGTCTATCACTGTCAGGTAATATTTACTTCAATTAACGATTAACAATTATAATATCATAATCTTTAATTATCAATTGCAATTATCCGATTAACAATTATTTATTTAATCGTCAAGTCGGATAAATGATCGAGCAATTAAAGTTATCATTATCGTGACAGTAATATCGTGTACCTATACATCTTCCTTATTATGGTGTTGTTATTTTCTTGTCATTGAAACGTTAATCAAAATGACAAGTGAGATCGAAATGATTTTACGGAACAGTTCGTGTTTCATGTTTCTTTTTTTTTTATTCTTTCTTTCGTTTTCTTTCAATAAAACGATTCAATGATTTTATAGCGTGTTTACGTATTAGATCGACAATGAATGGATACAGTGTTTCTACGAATAAAATGAGCATAAGGATCTAAGAAAAACCGATTGATCGAGCAAACTGTCTTGATCGAGTTCTAAATTTTTCCGAGAAGAAGGATCATCAATAAAGCGTTATCGAACGAGGAAAATCGAATACGAATCGAGTTCTTGAAACGAGAGTGCAGATATTTTCTTCCCGTAGGAAGAAGAGGAGAACGTTTCATGCCAAGAAAATATCTCTCAGTGTTGCCAGAAGAAGAAGTAGAAGAAGAAGAAGAAAAAGAAGAAGAAGTAGAAGACGCAGCCGAAGAAGAAGAGCAATGACGTAAGTTCTAGCAACCTAGATCTGTCAACGAGGAAGGATCACGGATGACCTCGCGCACCAAGAAATATCGAAAATGGAAAGAGAACGAAGTTCGAAGTTACTCAGTATCTCAACGAACGAATTAGACCGATGTAACCGAGAAATCAGTCATATCTCGATATTAATCGTGATCAAAAGTATTCTTTCTTGTTTTTTGTTATATACGACTTATAAATAATCGTACAACAAGCAAATAGTTCATTCGTAAAAAATAAACATATATCGAGGCGAGAGATAAATGGAGCCAGGGAAGATTAGAATTTTTGTTTATGGTGTCATCTATACGGTGTCATCATCGCGTTATATTTTCTAGATGTACAAGAGAGTTCATCGAGATATTTTTCTAACTCTCTTTTTGTTGGCTGTCTCTTGAGCGAATCGAATTAAAGAACGGTGCACGATTCTCTTCCCTCAAATCGATATTCGATAGGTCGGAGCTCGAGATTGCGCAATTAAATAGTTTCGTAATGGCATGGATGGCAATACTCTGGGGTCTTTTACTCTATCGCGGTGACTTCTCAAAAGACCTGGCGCGAAACATCTTGGGGAAAGAGATGAGGAGAAATAGAAAGAGAAATAGAAAGAGAAATAGACAGAGAGAGAGAGAGAGAGAGAGAGAGAGAGAGAGAGAGAGAGAGACCACCGGTGCAGTTGATCGTCGCACGTCGTTTCACGATTCCAGGCCTCATCTTCGCGCAATCATCTCCTCAAAGCGGTACGTGCGCCGCGCCAGCTTTCGTAATCATCCTTAAATGATAACGAGATACGTGTGTAGAGACGGCCGAGTGTAACTTGCTCCGTGGAAAATAGCAAAAAGGATGCGTGTGCCGCTTCATCTCTAGTATGTGTGTGCGTGTGTGTGTATGTGTGAGAAAAGGAAGAAGATAGAATATGATATTTGTCTCTCCGTGAAAGACAGACGGAAAGAGGATATTCAACGTTGGTGGTGGTGCATTACCTTGGCGATGGCTAAACATCGTCCTTTTAAGGATTCATTATACTTACGCTTGTATCCTTCGACACGGATCTACCGCTCGAATTCGTTCATTTTCACGAAAATAATACAAGAAAGATTCTTTTCTTTCGTTTTGATTTGTTGTTATTTTGTTTTCTTTCTCTTTTTCCTTTGAAATTTCTTTATCCACATCTGAAAGGATCGATATTTTGCGCTTCGATCGAACTGTTACATTCGCGTCTTGATTTTAATTAACCGTACTGAGAGTAATCCAATGTTTCGAACATTCGCTGAACGTGATTAATCTTATCGAATTTTTCAGATTAAAAGAAACGGACGGCGAATAATTATAAAAGCTTTGCGCGATGATATTC
>OU427000.1:2755862-2758362 GCA_911387935.1 Dolichovespula saxonica | reverse complement strand
GGCAACTTGAATCGGCTTATCGACTACTCGATAAAGACATATATATATATATATATATATATATATATATATATATATATATATATATGTATATATATATATATATATATATATGTATGTGTGTGTGTGTGTGTGTGTATGTATGTATGTATATATGTTATATATATAAGATTAAATATGGACCTACTGTACGTGCCTTTGTGAAGTTTTCTTTTCTTCTTCTTTTTTCTTTTTTTTTATCCACGAAACATGCGGAACTCGCTTCGATCGAGCTTTACTAGCGACATGTTGTACTTACACGGAAAGATTCCGGAATGTTAAAAATGAGCTGAGATATGAATTATGAAATGTTGCTGTGAGCGATTTTATAAGAATGTTAGTTTTAAATTATTTATCGTTTTAATTAGTATCCGTAAGGATCTCTTTGTCTTGTATCTGTAAATTAGCTAATCGCTCTTTTATCGAAAATTATCTATTTTATAGAATTATAACTATTTTGTCGGAATTTAAATAATCTTTTCTTACGATCGAAATATTTCTTTTAATTATATCGCTTATAACACCAAAAAACTTTTTCCTTTTCTTTATCTCGTAAATATTTTATATTCATATATGCAATCTTCATACATCGTCCCGTAAAATTAGTCCCATAAAATAAATTAAATAAAATCAAAGAGCGAAAGAGAGAGAGAGAGAGAGAGAGAGAGAGAGAGAGAGGGAGAGTGAAACTAAAATGAAATACGTTCGTCGATTCGTTTGCCTGTCGATCAATTGATTCTTACGATATACGAGAAAGAAATAATTTTATAAGAGAACGATTCAATCGGGCAAATTATAATAATACGAAAATTCATGGTGACTCTAATTGGACGGAATAATTACCTGTATAATCTATATCAGCGATACTTAATTAGTCAAGGAGTAGAGAGGTACTAAGGTAGTACGCCGATGATTAAACGATTCGAGTATTTTCATAATGCGTATCGATTTCGATCGCTCGCTCACGGTAATTACCAGGGAACGAGTTCGTGCGAGAAAAGACAGACATTGGGCAACCAAGAGTCATCCGATATACCTAATACATACTACCGACGAATAAGAATACCTCGAAATCTCTCGAATTAAACCCGGAATCGTTTAAATTATCGAACTGATTTCGATCAATCGTTAAAGAAAAAAAGATTAAACAGAAGATAAAAAGAGAGAAAGAGAGAGAGAGAAAACAGAGAAAAAAATTATTTCCGTAATCATTATTCCAGTACGAAAAAAAGAAAAAAAAAGGTTACAATATACCTAGTCGAATTTAATATAAAATACAATTCAGATCGGTACATAGTCAACAAACCTCATTACTAAGTCAATGTAACGTTAAGATGAAGAGAAAGAAATGGAGCTAAAAAAGAAAAAATCTCTCTCTCTCTCTCTCTCTCTCTCTCTCTCTCTCTCTCTCTCTCTCTCTTTTTCTTTTTCTTTCTCTGAAACGATTCTGGCTCTCGTTCGCATTAGCATCGTCCGACATGGCAGGCCTCTCGCCTGCCATAAAGCAGAGTACCGATATGCTCGATGGATATTATCGCCTATTAATGATTAATTGACCGCTGCTGGCAGGCGCCTACGTGTGTTCCGACTGAAAGAGAGGTGCTACACACCGCGTTAACTCCGCACCGAACGAGAGGTCGTACCGGGGTTAGATCATGCTTGCGCGGCGAATCGTTAGAAAGTCTTCCTATCGAAGTGGTGGGAGATAGAAAGAGAAAGAACTAGTCTGCGTAGTAAGTCGCTCGGAAAAGATCCATCCATCGACGATGGTTCGTCTTGATTACGAAGGAATCGCGCTGCTCCATCGCGAGTTCGCTACGATCTCTTTTCTTCGAGAGCTCGTGAAAAGGATTCTACTGTCTTTCTCTTTCTCTCTTTCTCTCTGTCTCTTTCTCCCTCTCAATCTATCTATCTATTTATCTCTCCCCTTTCTCCCTCCCCTCCTCTCTCTCTCTGTCTGTCTCTTTCTCTTCGTCGTTAATGCCTCGGAAAAGTCTTACGTAAGCGTAAATCTCGTTGTACTGACGTTTTACGATATCTGGTGCAATGTATAGATTAACGCTCTTTATACCTTACATGTCGTTCACCAAAAAAGGGAAACACGATATAGTCTTCTAGATTCCCACCTACGTAAATAGAAGTTGAGATTCTGTAACGTGTTTAAAACGTGCCGCTTTTAGCAAGTGAAATTCCCGTTTGAGGAATTTATCGAAAGCTTCATCGTGCGATGAACTCCGAACGACCTTTCTCTCGTAACGCGTAACTCGGAAGACGAGGAACGATGCTTCTAATCATTCAGATGGTAGGAGGAAGGGTGGGGTGAGGGTGAGGGGGAATGGAATTTCTATCGTTCACGGAAAGGGTTCAATCTTAAAAGCCAAATCGTTATTCTGTAACCTCTCTCTCTCTCTCTCTCTCTCTCTCTCTCTCTCTCTCTCTCTCTCTCTCTCTCTCTCTCTCT
>OU427000.1:2743362-2750862 GCA_911387935.1 Dolichovespula saxonica | reverse complement strand
GGACAGCTGTGTGTGTGTTTGTATGTGTGTGAATAGATCGAAAGAGGACGATAAGATTTGGGAACGTTAGGAAGGACATTTTGTAGAAGCATGTTTTGTCGAACGTTTTGTTTTTATCATTACTACATTTAATATTGATAGTAAAAAGAACTGTCTCAAACGTGTTCCCTCGAAAGACCGATTCAACAACATACAAACCAACAGAAACGCATTAAATGCGATCGAACGAAACGATACGATATGCGATTATTTATTCAAAGAGAGATTAAACATTTGAATAAACTTTTCCTCGAAATAATATAAATCGCAAACGTATCATATAGTCGCATGTATTTTATCGAACAAGGAGACGTACTCGTTGGGATTGGCGTTGTTGTACTTCGCGGCTAGGCTTCTCATAAAATCGCTGCAGTTACGTCCCATCATCTGTTCCATGTGCTTGAGATGATGCGGCGGTGGTGGTGGCCCCTCGGGTCCACCGAGGGATGTAGCATTTGGCGGCGTGCCTGGATGACTCGATGACGATGGCGTTACGCTTCTCGACGATGTCGAGTTATTGTCGGGTGTTAGTCGTTCTGTTTTAACCTGAAACGAAACGTACAAAAGTCTTCAATAAGAGGGAAGTCTCGTTCGGTTATCTCGTTTAACACGTCCTTGATCGGGAAATGCGTTCTTACGTTTTCACTCGAGGTCTCTCTCTCTCTCGTCTTAGAACCGAGACAAAGAGAGAGAGAGAGAGAGAGAACGAGAGAAAGAGAGAGAGAGAGAGAGAGAGAGAGAGAGAAACAGAAAGAGAGGGAGATAGTACGGACTAGCAGGAAATATCTCGGTCACATTAATTCTCTGAGAACAGATTGCATCCGAGATATGGTAATGAAGGCAACGCGTGGCGCAAGAGTTGACTCCTTGGCGGCGAGAGCGCTACCGGTGCGGAGAACACGTGACACCAAGAAGAACGAGACTCGATTGGCGGTAGAATAGGTTCCCTAAGGAGCCCCCGAGAACGAGAAGGCTGCTGTTTCAAAGAGCCCACTGTAAATCTCTTTCTCGCCTCGACTTCGAGCACGGCTCTTCTTCTAAGTAAAATCGTGGATATAACGACGAAGAAAAGAAAAAAAACACACACACACACACACACACAGAAAAAGAAAAAAAGAGAGAAATAAAATGGATAAAGAGAAAAAGATAAAAGATATGGTAGTAGGAAGGAATCTAGTGTGTCATTCGGTGACTATTCTTTTCAAGGATGACCATAGACTTTTTAAAGCTCTATACCGAATGCCGCTTCTCTTTTTCTTTCTCTCTATCACTCTTGCATTCGCTCTAAAACGTTTACAGAAGCGTCAAACGTAGCTCGCGTGTGTGTCAACGAAAGAATGACACTGCACCTTTCGACGAGGTTGACATCGTCCGTATATACGTGAGTCAGTCTACCGGTCAGAGATTTCGAACGGGACTCTTCGAGTACACATGTACAGTGGCTACCGGTCAAAGGATAAGAGAGTTCTCTATCTTTCTTTCTTTCTATTCTCTCTCTCTCTCTCTCTCCTCTCTCTCCTCTTTCTCTTCTCTCTCTCTCTCTCTCTCTCTCTCTCTCTCTCTCTCTCTCTCTCTCTCTCTTTCTTTCTTTCTCTACTCTTCTACGTCACACAATGCAAAGAAAATCTCTCGAAACTCTCGCACGTGTTCATCGAGTGCTACGCGAAGACCGATCAAACACTCGAAGCCGACGATTCTTCTTTCGAAAATTCGTACGGTCCTGGCTCCTTCCTTTCTGTGTTTGTTCAAACGCCTCGAACTCCTCGAAGAGATCGAGAGATCAAGAGAAAGAAAGAAAGAAAGAAAGAACTCTGACTACGCGTAACCTTCGTACCTATCGATAATTCTATTCACGTGTATCTTCCTAGGTGGTCCGTATTAAATTATCAAAAATAAAAATAATAATTTCGCGAAAGAAATAAAAAACAATTTATAAATATAATATAACGTATCACTGGGAATTGCTCGTTTTACGTTTAACTTTTATGCCTGCGTTATGAATTAATGTTAAAACGAGTTTGGATAATTTACGACGCGATCGCACGGCTTCAATTTTATTAAATAAATGAATAGACGGAGTTATTACCAGGACATGTGTATATTTTTTAATCGTTAATTAAAATATATCTTTAGAAAATCAATGAACGAGGACAGTGAACTCACTTGAGCGGTATCGAGACCATTCTGATTTTGACGTCTTCTGCCTCTTGGAGGCCTGCTAGTAGCCGAACCCGAGAGGTGGGCGTCCTGGGGGCTTCCGCCCCTGCCATCGACCGCTGTGTTCGCGGCCAGGGTGGTCTCCTCGTTCTCTTCTGTGTGCGTTCCTAAATCCGCTGCTTCTCCACGATCGCCACCACGAGATCCAGTACCCGTGGACGCGTTCTCACCAGACGCTTCACCTGAAACACCAACGAAATCAAATCGGACGTTAATTAATCGACCCCTCAACAATTTTGATTTTTATTAGAAAATTATGAAAAAAAAAACAATAAATAAATAAATAAATTAATTAATCGTTTATATCGGAAACAATGATGATCGTAATCAACTATCTAGTACAAATCTAAACGGTTTATGGTTCGATTTAATATCCTACATTATCCTTCATATTAATCCTCCATATCCTCCATAATTAATAAGATACATAACATTCTTAAATTTTCAAGTATAACATTAAATAACATTCGAAGAAACGTTTTATTGTGCAACTTATTTATTAATGATATAATTTCTATGAATTCCTGCATCAGTCCCGACTAACAATTAATTATCAAGAAAATCCCTTAATCCAATCTTAAAAGAGACATGAAAAAGCTACCGGGCATGAAATTAAAAGGGCAACTTGGTCATTCTTGATTTAGTAAAAGAAGCGGATATTCTATAGTTGTGTCGTAAAGCTTTTCTTAACGTCGGATCGCGTAAGACGTTGTCTTTCGACACCAAGAATTTCGATGAAAGACGTCGAGGAGGAAAAAGAGTAAGGAGGAAAGAGTAAAGAGAAAATAGAGGTAAAAAAGAGATGGGATAATAGTCAAAAGAGGACAGAGTAACGTTTACATGGTGGCTTTTATCACGGCGCTAGGTTTTCTCGAAAGCGAGAAAAAGAGAGAATGAGAGATTTACGTTCAATAAATGGACCCGTCTCTGGCGCCATTATCTTCTTCCTCGATCGCAGAAGCGTATCTACACGGTGAAATGAACGACGAGAAGCAAGTAAAGGTGAGGGCAGAACGGTGTAAGAGGAAGAAGAGGGACCAACGAGTACGACGACTCAACAGGGTCACTGTCCCATCCTGGCTACCAAAAATATCCAATAAATTCTTGTCATCGTTAAACGCCTGGAATTTTATGGAGGCAGTAACTCGTCCGCACCGCCGAATTTGCTGTCCGATACGATCGAGCGCACTGCCGATGCCGGTGCTGTTACTCCACCAGCCTTCTTTTCTCTTCTCTTCTCTTTCCTTCTCTCTCTCTCTCTCTCTCTCTCTCTCTCTCTCTTTTTCTTTCTCTCTTCTCCTTTTAACTTTCTTCCTCTTCCCTACTTTGCCACGTTCACCAGGATCTCGCACGGATACACCAGGGATCTCGTATCTTTCCATTACTCTTCTCGCTTTTCTTTCTGATATCCTCCCAAGTTTCAATTCAGCAGGCTTTCTCATCTCTTAAATGTCCTCTTCATTTCAAGAACGGATAATGCCTTTTCTTCGAAGTGTCGATTTAATCGGCTTCTTCTCCATTTTCAAAAAATTCTCTTATCGCGTGATTAATCTTCATTATATATTTATGTATACAGGTATACACGTATGTATATATAATGTATATGTATGTATATATGTATATTTGTATGTATGTATATATGTATATATGTATGTATGTATGTATGTATGCATATAAAGGTTGAGACATAAAAAAAAAAAAAATAAAGAAAAAGAAAGAAAGATAAAAACTTTAATTTGAATAAAATTATCGAAATAAATTATCGACCTAAACGGAAGCGCAATATTATTTCTTGTAACATGCAGGTATGGGTCATCGTCCGATCATTAAACAGATGCCGTTAATTGAGATGAAACCATCTTATCGACGAACTCTCAGCTAATATTTCGACAAAACAGATTAGAATCATACGTCCTATATTTGTAATCTCGATCGAATCGTTCAAATTTACCGAATATTTTTATAATATTCGGAAAACATCTTTCGAAATATCAATTCGATACAAGGACTCGTTGTAATAGTACAATTCTCATAAAATTAAGTTCTGCGAAAGTCATTACCGGATGACTTCATCGTTTCACACTAGAAATATTTACAACTGTTCATAAAAATTCCATTAGACGTTAGAGATCGTAAACGAAAAGCATCGTATTTCTTTCTACGATATCACGTGTGATTTTTCATCAAACGTGAAAAAATTCATCCTTACCTTGAATTATCTCTCTCTCTCTCTCTCTCTCTCTCTCTCTCTCTCTCTCTCTCTCTCTTCTAATTTTTTATTGAAAAACAAGAAAACACTCAATAAAATTGACTATTAATTGTGTTCCGACTTAAGGGAACTTCTTTTATAATTAAACACGTTTAATTTGATGTTATAAGATAGACGTCAAGCTTGTTATTATCGGCAAACAAGCGTAATATAACCGCAAGGTAAGTTTTCGAGCGGATCAGCACGAAATTCGAGCGTAAAAGATTTTTAATATATCTATCTTCTCGCGTTCACTTCCGGGAGTCTTCGTTTTAGTTATCTACCACGGGACGAAAGTTTTATGAGCGCGGTAGCTGGTCGGAGTAGCACGTACGACAAATATCGTAACTGGAATCCAAAACTTTGCGATTCGTCGTCAAAGAGTTAGAACCATTGTTTGAAAACCGTTCGTTCGGTTGTTATTCCCCAAGACTTTTTTTTTTTCTTCGAACGATGCGCTTCAAGAGCCGAACAATAAAACTAAACCGCTATCTATATTTCTAGTCGCGTACCTCAAACTTACGATTTTCCATGGCCTATCACGAGCAACGTCAAAGGAAAATATTGTCGGCAATAATTTCCGTTTGAATAGTTCCGTCTGCGGACTTTGTTCGTTTGTTTTATAAAAGTGTCGTCGTTCTAAAGGTTTGCTCTTCTACGTCTACGCATACACAAAAGTCCTAGAAAACGAGACGAGCCATATACCACATATGCCACGCTGTTGCATTTGAAATATAACCATCCCTTTCTACCCCTACCTCTCCCCATCCCACCCCACCCATCCATCCAAATTGATCATTTCATATTAGAAATCCTATGTCGTGTGTTCCTCTCTCTCTCTCTCTCTCTCTCTCTCTCTCTTTCCCTCTCTTTCAGCTCATATCCATTTTTATCGATTTATTTTTAACTGACTCTTTTTTTGTAAATATTCCTGATGAAATTATTACGATTAGAATTAGTTTTCGAAAAGGTCCGAGAGCAGGATAGGTAGGATAGAAAGATAAACGTTCCTCAGAGTATTCCCGTCCAACAACGTCGCGGTACGTTTTAACACGTCGTTACGATATTTTACACTTCGACACGGTGTCGTGTCCACGCCGTGAAACGAGAAAAAAGAGAAGCCAAAGGAGGAAGGCAAAAAGAAGGAAAGAAAAAAAGATAGGGAGACGTTTGTACGAGAGCGCGAACCTCGGCGGATTCTTTTCTTTTTTTTTTTGTTTTTCTTTTCTTGTGTTTTTCTTTTTCTTTTCGTTTCTTCTTCTTTCTTTTCTTTTCTCCATCTTCGATTACGAATTGTCAATCAAAGTTTAATATTGGCATGCATCGTATATCAAGAGAAGAACAAACTCGAACAGGTGTTAAAAAGCAAACGACGAATTCGCCATCAATAATTATCTTTTCGAATGTAAGCAAGTAAGCATCCCTCCTATCTCTCGTCCTTTTTTCTCACTCCTTTATGTTATCTCTTTCTTAAGAATAACAGCTATTAGTTGAGAGCCAGAAAAAATGACGTTGGTACACGTATGAGAAATAGCGTATCGTTGTGTTACTAAAGTCTCGAACTAAATGGAAAGAAGAGGAGTGAGGGAGGGAGGGAAAAAGGGAGAAGAGGAATGGAGAGGAGAGGAGAGGAGAGAGGAAGAAGAGAGAAGGAAAGACACCGAAGCGAAACACTCATAAGGCGATACAGTCGCCTGAGCATAAATTATCTCGCGACTCTCCTTGCTAAAACGAATTGACCTTAGAGGTCAGGAATAGAGTGGCGCGCGACAGGAATAAAGATGGCACCGCGTCTCTGGGTCGACGTTAATTATCTCGCCGCTTAAAAGCCGCTTTCGTCGAATTCCAGCTCGAATCTTCTTCCGTGTCTCCTCTTCGTACCATTTCAAGAAGAGGGGTGGTGAAAGGGAAGGGTGTTTGTGTGTGTGTGAGAGAGAGAGAGAGAGTTAGAGAGAAGTAATAAAAGAAGAAGAAGAAGAAGAAGAAAAGAAGAGTTGGGGAGTGAGTATCAGAAAAATTGCAATCAAGTATCTGTCAATGTTATGAATGACGCGTCGTCGTCGGCCTGTCAAAATGCATGCCGATGAACGTTAACGCAACGGTCCCTTCGTGACCATGCATTCGAAATATTCTCAAAAGACACTTCCGGATATATTCGAAAGCCGATGACCTGACCATTTATATTTTTTTTTGTTTCGTTTTTTGTTTTTATGCACAACCTGTTACTTCCTTGAATAATTTTATGTTCGACCGAATTGAGAATATCTATAATTATCCTTTACGTTTTAATTTTCATAACGAGTAGTCCTCGATCTAATCTTTATTCTTTCCTCCCGAGCCACCTTCCCTATTTCCTTTTCCTTCTTAAAAACGGCAACGAACAATCTCTCACGGTTTTACGGATCGATACGGTTACGGTTCACGAAAAAGCGAATGGGTGCGAAAGTATACGTGTTGTCTTCCTTCGTTTGTATACCAGCCGGCCTCGACAAGGCTGCTCTGCTCGTCTTTGAGATACATAGGAGATACATAGGCGCGCGCGCGCACGAGCGCACGAGAGCACGAGTACGCTCGAGTACGCGCACGCACGCACGCACGCATAGTTACTCCTGCATCCGCATCCGGGGTTGTTTGACTCGCGGCTCTTAATGAACGATAAAGTCAGTTCCACGCGTCGCATGATGCAATCGCCGTGTAAAACCATCATCATAGGTTCCCGGAGTAAGGAAGAGCCATTATTGTCTTTTACGCCCTTTTATATCCTTTCTTTTTTCTCTTTTTCTCTTCCTATTTCTCTTTCTCTCCCTCTCTTTTTCCCTCCCTCTCTCTCTCTCTTTCTCTCTCTCTCTCTCTCTCTCGCTCTCTCTCTCTCTTTCACTTTGCTCTTATATCCATTCATTCTTCTCCCTTTTATCTTTCGAGGAAACCTACGAGATCCGTTTCTGAATGAACTTGCCGATCAACGTTGGAAACTGGACAATTCTGGATATGGACAC
>OU427000.1:2680862-2740862 GCA_911387935.1 Dolichovespula saxonica | reverse complement strand
CACGTCATAAGATCATCTGTTAAGGAGTTGTCGATCGATCTCTTTGAAAATACACGAATAAATAATAATAACGATTTCGACGAAATTTCGATTATTCATTCGTCGAAAAATACCATAATATATTAGTTATCCATTTGATTTTTTATAACAACATGTTACGCTTAATGTCAATGAAATATTTCCTTTCTCTTTGACGTTCCCATCGTCTTTTTTCTCGTTCGGAAGATATTCGAAGAAACAAGAAATTCGATCGGCTTTTTGATTATATACGCTAATAGACAAATCGAGAATGAAAACAAGATCCTTAATTCTTCTTCATTAATTTCGAATACTCGAGGTCGATCTCTTTCAAGAAATTGTATAGGACACTGTGTTGTATTATTTCCGAGAATCGATGTATATTAAGTAGATACGAAAGCGTATGCAAACGAATTTTTTTTTTATTTTTATTTTCTTTTCCTCATAAAAGTGTCTCGACGTTGTATAGATTATTTTCTTTTTTCTTTTTCTACGAATTTCATATGGTTTAAAATAGCAGAATATATTCGAGAATCAATGTGGGTCAAGATCAAGAACGAATAGAAGTATTATATATATATATCTCGCCGTACATATACATCGTCGATAGAACTTCTTTTCTTTTTCTGATGAATTAATATAAATCATTGCATTTAAATTTAAATTAATCACATTAAGTGTTACAAATTATCTCTTTTTTATTTATTTTTTTGCACGATTAAATTAAAAGAAATTTCTTAGATATTCATATTTAATTTCATTTAAATCTTAATATACGGTGTGATTAAGAAAAAAGAAAGAAAATAAAGGAAACAGATAAAAGACGCAATTTGCAATATAAAAAAAAAATAGTTTTATAAAATGAATAAAAATGTACAATCACATTAGAACAATTGAAAAGATACAAATTTCAAAACTAACATTTAACTTCATTAGTTCTTTGATAAGAAACATCATGCGCGCTTGTGTGTGTGTGTGTGTGTATGCGTATGTGATCATGATTAAAAATAAACTTTAAACTTTAAAATTTAGAATAGTCTCATATTATGTACTTTTGAGATAAGTAAATGGGAGGGAGAGAGAGAGAGAGAGAGAGAGAGAGAGAAGGAGGAGATTGGCAAACGCATGCTTCCAAGGTGGAAAGCAAGCAAGAAAGGAACGAAAAGAGAAAGAGAGGAGAAAGAGAGAGAGAGAGAGAGAGAGAGAGAGAGAGAGGAGAGAGAGAAAGAGAGAAGAACGTGCGTTCCTGCGTGACGTAGCTTTCGCAGGCCATCACGCATATGTTACCCTCCACGAGGAAGCCGTAGGAGCCTCCGGTACAATACAATCCGCGGGGTCATTCCACCGAGTCCTCCGGTCACCTCTACGTTCGACGAGTCTTTTTCGGCCTGCACGATGAACTTTGCACTCAGCGCGATCCTGCGCTTCTTCGTTCTGCTCGGTCACAACGAAGTTATATACATAGAAGACCTTGCCTTCGAGTACGTACAAGTTGATTATTATCTTCTCATCTATCCTTTCTGAGAAAACTCATTAGCGATAGCCAAACTGAAAGTGTAACCCGAAAAGAGTAAACTCAGGTCGACTCGTTAAATGGACTGATTAACACTCCTAGTCATTCCTTTTATATATCTCCCTCTCTCTCTCTCTCTCTCCCTCTCTCTCTCTCTCTCTCTCTCTCTCTCTCTCTCTTCAGTACTATAACAGCTGTTATTTGAATCACTTTGAATGACTTTAAGAAAAATAATATGATCATCGAAAATGACTGTTTATTAATGAACCCGTACTAAGCGTCTTACCTACCTCATCATGATCTATCATAGAACGTTAATGCTTTTGTTCAAAAGGTAAGTATGTATGTACCTAAGTCACTACATACATAGATCCATACATAGATGTACGCAAGCGTCTTGGATATTACCTAACACGATAATAAAATAAAATTACGTTATAATGACGATATCCTGTTTGTTATTACATGTTTTCAACGATACCGTATTGAATATAGTAAGCGAGTGAAAAACAAAAAAAAACTAAAGGAAGAAAAAGAACAAAAAGAAAGATAAAACAATCGCAATGATGGATTTATATTTCGTTAATACGTTACGTGTTGCTCGATTATCGAGACACGTTCGTCAGAAATCGATCGTTTTTCATATCCATCGAAAAGGAAATAGAAACGAAGGAATACGATTTTGATTGGATAGATTAGATAAGATGAAAGGAGAAGCACGTACTTACTTACGTGTATATACGCTCACGCGGAAAGATTTATCTTTTCAAATTAATCGAGAATTTAACCCTGATTATATAATTTTACCGTACAAGTGGTATGTCACATCGAAGGTAACAGAATTGAACAAGCTTAATTCAATGCCAATTTCCGCTTCTACGTGTTCACTTGCTTTTACACTTGTGTACTTACTTGCGAAATATTTCAATAAATATTTTATATTACATAGATTTTAATATCTCGCTCCTAGAGATATCATTTTCATTCATATAAAGAAAATTATAGCGTTGTCGAAATTAACGGTGATAGTGAAAACCATATATCTCGTAACGTGATTCCCCCCATTAAAGGAAAACAAAAGAAAGCACAATGCGTGAAATTATCCGAAGAAATGGCCAATAACTATGTATCTGTATATCTATATATGTGAAACGTATAAAGGAAATAACTTTCCTATATGGAAACTAACAAAAAAAAATTATATATATATATATATATATATATATATATATATATATATATACATATAATTAATCGAAATTAATATAAATAAACGATTAATATAATATTAGAATGTCCCCTAAGTTTCTTCTGTATCATTCCACGTCAGAAATAAAAAGGAAGAAACTTATGGGACACCCTAATATTAAGAACGTTTAAAATGTGAAGTGAAATGTTCCATGCAAACGTTTCTTTTTTCTTTCTTTTGACAAATATAAAAATGTTCGACGTTATAAACTCTTCTCGATGAGACATTATTTAAAGCGGAAAATGTATGAAACGAAAGTTCCATCGACAAATTAAAAAATAAAAAATAAATAAATAAATAAATAAATAAAGAACGAACAAGCAAAGAAAACAGGTAAAGGAAAGAAGAATACGTCAAAGTACGATAAGGGATTAGAAAAAAGATATCCCGTGGTCTCGCGCATTAATTCGTTCATGGTTACGTGCGTCTTTTACGCACTGTACCTATTATTCATTGCGAGTACATCGGGAAACGGTTGTGTGACCTTTGTTGATTCTCGATGGTCACGGACTTCGTCGCTTCGAGAAATGCGCGCTGGCAAGCACGCTTCTAAACAGCGATACGCCTTTGCTTTAACGCCAGCCAACAGATTTCTCTCTCTCTCTCTCTCTCTCTCTCAATGTCTCCGTCTCCGTCTTTCTCTCTCTCTCTCTCTCTCTCTCTCTCTCTCTTTCTTAGTATCGCCGAGGCGATTCGCAGTTTCAACTTAATTGACGACGATGTAATAGCTACCAACAGCGTCGGAGACCGGGATAATATATTATTATGCGGAAAGTGCTCACGACGTTTGCTTTTTGCTTCGCTCGGATTAGCAGGCGCTCGAGCTCGCGCGCGCGCACTCGTACGCTCGCGTACGCGTATTCCATCTCTCGAAAGCTTCTTTGAATAATCGCTACCGTATCGTCGAAGGGTAATTAGAAACGGTCGATCAGAAATATCCATGCATGGTTGTATTCGTGTCCCGTGATTTATTCGATCGCTATGAGATATATATATATATATATATATATATATATATATATATATATATATATATATATGCAAGTTGTCGTTTTTCTTCTTCTCAGAGTTTTTCTAAACTCATTCGATTCCCGTTTACTAGTTTACCTATATAACGTGCATACGTTCGATCTTTATTTCATCCTAGTCTCCCATGGGTATTGAAATGTCATTTAGTCTCGTCTATTTACTGTTAATACAAATAAAAAAGAAAAAAAAAAGAAAAAGAAAAAACGGTAAGAAAGAAGAAAAAAAGTCTAATTACAGCAAAATAAGATACTCGAACGATTTATTCGACATCAATTAGGAAGAAGGAAATTGACACAAGAGTCATCGTGTACGCGTAGCTTGTAAATGATTAAAATACTATACATAGTCATTAAACGTATTTATATAATACAATTCGGTATAGAACGTTCGTCTTCTGTGTAATACGTCACTGACATGTCGTACTCTCCCTGTGCAAAAATCTTAATCTATATATTTTCACGAGACTTTCGTCGAAATGAAATGAATAAATAAACGGTTAATCATCGTCGGCTCGTAAGTACGTGCAATTTCTTGTGGTTTAATCGTCGGGATCGCCTTGTATCGTTGTAGGAGAGGGAAGAGAAAGAGGAGGAGGAGGTGAAGGAGGAAAAGGAGAGGGAGGAGGAGGAGTAGCAGGAGGAAGCGGGAGGGGAGGAAGAGAAGTACCTCCTGACTCGGGCATACCGAAAAGCGTGACCGATCGAGGCCGATTAACCTTTCCGTTCGGCGATATCGTACCTCGGCTAATTAATCGCGAGCATGTCGACGGATCCGTTCAGCTTCGCGAATATATCGCGTTAGTGAACCGTATGGAACGACGACGCGCGCTTCCAACGATCGGCCACCCACGACAGGAGCCCCTCTATCCCTCTCTCCCTCTCTCACTCCTTCTCTCTCTCTCTCTCTCTCTCTCTCTCTCTCTCTTTCTCTCTCTCTCTCTCTCTCTCTCTCTCTCTCTCTCTCTCTCTCACGCGCGATGTATCTTCGACAAACGTAAATTAACGGCTTATCGTATCGGCAAAAGAGGGTCATTAGGCGCTTCGAAACTGTGCTCTATTTTTTCTTTTCTTTCTTTTTTTCCTGTTTTTTCTTTTTTTTTTTTTTTTTGACTCATCCCGAATAATAATTTCGAAAGAAACGAAAAAAAAAGAGAAGATAAAGAGAACGAGAAAGAAGATCTAGGTGAATATAATTTAACGGATAAGTAACCTTTTTTTGTTAAAAAGAAATACTTCTTTCGACGTTTTTAATAAACGTAATCGCGAAGTCCGAGTTTGTAGAAGGTGATTTGTAAAAGGACGGTTGGATTTTCGTTTACACCCGGTAGAAAAAGTAGATACCTGGGACCCACAACTCAAAGCTCTTCTCTCGATGACCCCAGGACGGATTTTAAAGGTCGACGAAGGAAGAATGTTGGGGCCAAGATACACCTCCCCAATGAATCCCCCTCTTCCAGCTTTCGTCTCTACGCCCGCCCGTGTTCGTCTACTTAACGACGACGATAGGAACGACGACCGAAATCTTCGTTTCACCAAATGCTTTTTGTGTGCACGAGAAAGAGGTTCCGGGTAGAAAAAAGAAGAAAAGAGGATAAGAGAGAGAAAGAGAGAGAAAGAGAGAGAAAAAGAGAGAGAGAGAAGAAGAAGAAGAAGAGGTTAAATGTTAGAGGCCGGTCAATAAATCCAAGAATGTCTGGCGTCCGGTGGATACCTGCCGGTCGTCTAGACTTTTTCTATCTTTTCGAAACACAAAGGCAAAGATCGTAAATGAATTTTCTGACATGGCTGACGTCCAACGAGGAATCCTACTGAGAACACTCGCCGGGAAGAAACAAACCCATTTTACGTATCGAACGTTACGAAATAAACGAAAATCGTCTCGTACGTATTAAGATGGTGATAATGGGGGATGGCCAGGGTGGAGAGGAGTGCGGTTGGGAATAAAATGAAAAATAGATATAAATAAATAAATAAATAGATAAATAAATAAATAAGAAGATAAGTACCGATTATATCGCAAATAGAAAACGGTCCTTCTAAAACACTCGGCATTAAGTAGGTACCATCAGACCAATTCGATAAGGGAATCAATTTCATTCTTAATCGTTGGAACGCGAGCGAGCTCATTATAGATCGTAGGAGACGCGGTGGGTTCATCAGATAGGTACGGATTATGTGTATACCTCGAAGAGACGTCACGTTCCGATATCATGAACCGATAGCTACAAGCTGGAATGCGACGCGACCCATCGGTCTCGGTTCTACTACTCCCTGTTTCTCTCTTTCTCTCTCTCTCTCTCTCTCTCTTTCCGTTTTAAACCAAAGAAACTTTTAATCAACGACATTCTAATCAAACGATCGAGAAACCGTCAACCTTACGATACTTTTCGATCGATCTTTTTCGTGTATAGCCAATTAGCAGGTAGGAAAGACGATCCGATATTTCTCGACATTGTCGAGTGTCGAGATTTTCTACTTTTTTTTTTCTTTTCTTTCTCGTCTAAAGGTAGATAAGATAAAAAAAGAAAAGAAGAAAGAATTTTCTAATTCGTATTTGTTGCCTGTAGGATCGCGTTCCAAAATTTATCGAACGTTCCAAATACAATCGTTATTATCGAAAGGATAAGATAATCGAAGCGAATAAGAAAATCGACAGAGTTAAGAAATACTACTTCGAGTAAGAACTACGCGAAGATGAACACAGCGATGGTGGAAGAAGAGACCTTCCCGATATGGTCACGTGCTCTTCTCTCTCGATGCAAATGAGAGACCGGCATGGAAGTACCACCACGGCTATAGACGGTAAGTGAACGAAAGCTTCGAGCAATTAAATTCTCATTGGAAATCAGACACGTGTTACCGCGATGTCTGACGCGGCGGTCACGGCGATTGCGACCTCGAGATCGTCGATATCGCGCATTACGCGACAAATCGTCGGCCTTCGTATCGCGCGAATCACCGTAAACGCGTGCAAGAGAAAGAGAGAGAGAGAGAAAGAGAAAAAGAGAGAGGGAGAGAGAGAAAGATTCAACGATTCCGTTGGTCGATTGGTCGATCGATCGATCGGATAAAATCATCGCCGATTTCCACTGGGTAATCGTAGATGATCTTTAACGATTTTTTTTATTCAAACGCAATAAGATTCATTTTCATGATTGAAAATTGGAAGGTGTCAATCGATGAAGTTATCGATTTATCGATTTTATAACCCTTGATTATAACGTTGATTTTCGTAGTAAATTGTCGTATATCTATATCACGTTAGACGAGTCAGATTTAATAGAAGAAACAGTGTTCAGTGCAACTATTTTTTCTTTCTAATTACATAAACCAATACTATATATATATATCGGCGTTACGAACGAGAATACATTTTTATCTAATTGAAGTAATTCGCATAATTTAACATACAATCTGCACGAGATTATAAAAATCACATACAAAACAAACTGCATTGTACATAAAGCAAAAACGTTACGGAGCAAAATAAAATATAATGCATACTTTAGTTCCAAAATAGAATACTTTAATTCCAAAAGATAATATTCAAAAATAACATTTCCTCGACGATATTTATTTACTTTCCTTGGCTCGTACAATAACATTGTTTACGTCAACAGAGCATACGAAAAGTTATAAACTAATGTAAATGCACATGTATTTTAAAAATTATGTTAAAATTAAGAGATACAAATTTAAAGATTTGAAAACCACGTTAATTAAATATCGCGTTATAACTGTAATATATTTTATACGTATATATATTATCCATAATCTCGACGTCGTACTAATACTTGAAAAAACAATCAACCCTCCTACCGTTCCTTCTCGTAAATCCGAATTAAACGAGATCATTGTAACGCAACGTCTCATTAAAAGAGTTCGCTCTTTTGATATCGTGATTTTGCCGTCGATTTTTCTCATAATTTGCGCAACCTTACGCCTGTTGCGAGAGTCGATTCCGCGATAAGAAAGAAAAAAAGAAGAAGAAAAAAGAAAAGAAAAAAAAGGAAAAAGAAAAAAGAACATATCCATCGAATTTATCCTCTCAACACCTAAGTTACTATAAGAACGTTCGGTTGAACGTGCGAGAGTCTTAGAGAGCTCACGGAAGCTTTATTTCGTCGTATCATCGTAGCTCTCGTACCGAGTACCTTGTCATTTAAAGGGGAATTATCGTGACACCGCGCCGACGTGGACGATTAATCTTGACGGTGCGAAGGTGGCATTTCGTGGTACACCTACCTCTACCCCTACCACTATAACCTCTGCCACCCTTATACCCCCCCTCTCTCACCCTCCAGCCCCCTCTCTTATTTCCTCGTTCTCCGCGTGAGATGTACGCACACAAAAATATATACACACATACACCCACATATATATGTATCAATGCGTGAGAAAAAGAGAGAGAGAGAGAAAGAGAGAGAGATGCAGAGAAAGAAAGAGTAAGAAAGAGAGAGAGAGAGAGAGAGGGAGAGAGAGAGAGAGAGAGAGAGAAAAAGAGAGAAAGTACACGTGTACACGTATATATACGTATATACTCACGTAGTTACGTACATAAGTGCAAAGCGCAGGAGTGCAAGATGCACGAAGGCGGCACGGACGGAGACTGCCGATCGAAGAAGGAGAAGGAAGGTTTTCGCGCGCTTATCTCGTCACGACGATCTGCCGACAGATACACCGCGCCGCTTGACACGTAACAATGCATGCATGAATTAATAGCAGCCACTGCCGTGCTCGTACTTCTCCCTCGCTTACAGGGAGATTTACATCTTTATCGCGGCTTGGGAGGTGTCGTTCTCGAACCTTACGCGAAAGAAACAGAAAAAGAGAGAGAGAGAGAGAGAGAAAAGTTTAAACCCAACTTATGTTCCTATAACAATCGCTAATCTAGTTGTTGAACTCTTTAATGATATCGCTTTCGATTTTTCAATAACACGGCAATACTTCATCGCATTAACGATAAAACCCACGTTATGATTACTTCTCGATAAAATGCGTAAGAAATTAATAAGAAGAATTTTTATCGAGAATTGTACGGCCGATCTCACGTACGATAATTATTCTTTTCACAAGGCTCGTCAAACGTTTCTACCGTAACTTTCTCGGAATCAAAGTCGAGTAAAGTTGGCCGCAGTCCGAGACGCCATTCCCGCGGGTTATTAGATATAATTGCGATCCTGGGAGAAGCTGGTGTACGCGGAACGAAGACGTAAAGAGGTAAAAGGAACAGAGAGAGAAAGACAGAAATGGTAGTGCGGTGAGAGAAAGAAAGAAAGAAAGAAAAAAAAAAGCAGAGTACCGTGACTCGTGACGAGAATCGATGGAAGGGAGGGCGAGGAGTGATAGGGGGAGGGGGAAAGGGGAAAGGGGAAGTTGAGGAGGGGAGAGGGGAGGAAGGAGCTCGGGCACGGTGAAAACGCGAAAGGTTAGCGCTTCTATAAATTCTGACGAGAGAGGAACGTGCCCGTACGAACGATCGATTGATCGATCGATCCTCGTCGATTCGTCGTACCGTTCGTCTGGAAATAACGAGTTCGACGAGAACTACGACGGAAGGCAACGTGAAAATGCGATATTAACGAGCGATATGCACGTTCGTCTTGATCGATATTAACCGTCTCGATCGATTTACCAACGACGAATACAGAACAAATTTTACAGAGTTATGCTCTAGTTCTACCATAAAATTTGCCAGGAAATTCAATAATGTTCATGCAACAACCCCAGAGTTTAATATTATCAATTTATTGTAAGATTCAGATTAACGATTAAATGATTTTCTATTAGATCGTGGCAAATCATAGATCGAATGAAAGTCGATACGATTACGGTCACGCCTCGCTAATTAGATCCGACATTCGCATTTATGTTCCGCTTTTATTGCATGGCTGCACGATAAAACTGCACGTTCCTTTCGATGTTATTCTAATAACAATTTTGACGTACTCAATCGATCAATTCTAAAAGATGTTCTTTTTCAAAAAAAAAAAAAAAAAAAAAAAAACAAGATATAGAAGAAAACAAAAAAAAAGATATATATATATATATATATGTATACATATGAAGCCTTTAAATCAGACACGAAAGGTTAACGCTTTCATAAATCTTTCGACGATAATGTATCTTTAGGCGTATTCGAGCTAACGACTCGGCTTTTCCCTTGAGACTTCACGGGATCAAGACTTTCCAAAAGGGTGAGAATTCCTTTCGGGTTTCCTCGAAAACGCCCACCGCGAAACACGAAACCGGAACCGTTTATTAGTTTAATATATCCCATGTTCGATGCGTTCGCGTACACGATGCGTTCTCACTCTCTCTCTCTCTCTCTCTCTCTCTCGAACCCATCGAAGCTTGACATTTAAATATACCTTAAAATGTGATTCCCACAAAAGCGACAAGTAATCTAGCGCTTCTTTCTCACTCTCTCTTTGTTCTCTCTCTCCCTCTCTCTCTCTCTCTCTCTTTCTTCCTCATTCTCTCTCTCTCTCTCTCTCTCTCTCTCTCTCTCTCTCTCACTCTTTCTCTTTCTGTTTCTCTTTTTTCTCTGAGACGCGCGGTTTATCGGACCTCTTGATATTCCGTATGAAAGTTTCTGCTTACCTGTAACAGAAAACGAAGAATCCACATGTCAGTATAAGTATAGCTTATATCATAGAAATTTTTCAAGATATTATTCTATCTTTTAAGATTAGTTTTGCGATAAAATAATTCGCAGAGAATTTTTCTTAAAGCTAAACAAAAGAAGAGAAAAAAAATATTATCACTAAGAGATACGAAAATGAATTATTTAAAAATTCTCTTTTAACAACGGAAATTGGGAGAAAGTATCGATAGATTTTTATAAAGCGGAAGGAGACGAGTCTCGACAGTGAAAAAAGTAAGGATTTTGACGTGCACGTCGGTCACGTGGGCAGGACACAATGCACAGGGTGCGGCCTCACCTCTGACACGACGAGGTCTCGACCTATAGCCGTGTAAACCGGCCTCGAGGTATATCATTGTGCGCTAGCTTACCAACTGTGTGTGCCCAACCCACGTGCAACGCCAACACGTACAGCCCGAGAGAGTCTTTCTAAGTCCGCTCTGACCCTCTTTGGAATTTTCATCGCTCTGGGAACACGAGCGGAAGGGTCAGCCGGTTCGCCCTGCCTCCGTTCGCATGCCTAAGCTCAAATTTACTTTAGAGTTTAAAACAGACTCAAACGAGCAACAACAATAATTCTTTTCTAAACTAGTGATGATACGATAACCTCATTTTTTTATGGGGTCAATTTTCACGGTAAGAGAAGAAGAAAAAGAAATGAAGAAAGAAAAAATCGAATAGAATCAGAATATTGTGTACAGCAAGTAAATAGGTACATCAAACCATTATCGACGATATGTTCCCTTGCCATTTTGAACTTTCTCGATTACAAAAGATATCCATCGCGGGATTCTAATGTCGTGCGTTATCTAACAAAATATAACCACGAATAACGTGACAATAGAAGAAAAGTTAAACATTCCGGTATGTCTCTTTCATATAATTTCCACCGTCATCACCGGCACTTTCCATAAATGTCCAATAAAATTGAAAGTGGACGGTCGAGCGAGACGAAAGAGGTCTCGTCGTGTCTATGTGTATCTGCGTGTGCTTGCGTATGCATGTGTGCTTGCTCGCGCGTGCGTGTATGCGTGCGTGTGTGTGTGTGTGTTTCCTTAGACGCCCACGGTATCTCATATCTTACGGATGAAGACATTTACGACGAACCTCGCGACGCACACATCTCGCCGCGAGTTGTCCTTCCATGCGTGTATATGCACAATGCGCACGCTCACTCGATGTCATTCTCTTCTAACCCATCCTTTTTTATCCACTCTCGCATCTCTCCATTACGAGGATGCGCTATCATCGCGAAGTAAATGTCACATTAGAGACAGAACTTCGGTACGGGAGCATTCTTTTTCACCCACGGTCTTGTAGCCCATAGAGACGTATGCACGATGAAAAACAAAAACCGAAATAAAAACGAAAAAAAAGAAAGGATGAAAAAATGACGAAGGAGTTAATAGATACAACAGTGAATAGATAATTAAGTAGTTAAAGACAAACGATGTATGTCTCGAATATATCCCGTACTCACGGGATAATTCCATGTAAACAAAGATGCATTGATGATAAGTAAAGGAATTGAGATACCTTCGTTGCTCGTTAAAGTTATTTATTTTATTGTGTAACAAATGGGGTGGGTGGGAGCTGACGTGGATAAAAAGGAAATACGATAAAACGAGGCAAACACGTAGGTATGTAACTTAGCGTTTACGTAATCTTTATCACGGAAGACGAAAAAAAGATCGATTGGAAAGAACAAAATGTGGTAAGGTTCTCTCTCTGTCTCTCTCTCTCTCTCTCTCTCTCTCTCTCTCTCTCTCTCTCTGTCTGTCTTTCTCAGAAAAATCTTATCTTCACCTTAATGACACGAGATCGGAGTTATTAGCAACGATCTTTGACGCGCTCATATTATATTCCTTGATTGCGTGCGACTTTAAGTCCGTTCTTTTACGGATCGGCGCTTCTTGTTGGTTGCACAACGAAAGCGTGGAATCGTCGTCACCTTCGGTGACACGTCACCTCTGACTTTTGCGACGTGCTGCACTATGCAAGAAGCGACATGCGCACGTACCAAGGCACGTTCGTCGGCCGAGCTAATCTCCACCGTCCTCTATATCTCGGGCCACGTATCTCTCCTCAGAATCCTCCTCTCCCGCGTATCTTACTAGAAAATTTACCATCCGTGAAATATCCTGCAAAAGAGTAGCTTCACGTTTCTTCTTCGTGAGAGAGAAAAAAAGAGAGAGAGAGAGAGAGAGAGAGAGAGAGACATCATCTGATTTCTCGGAAATTCGTTCGACTTCGTTTCGCATAAAGCACATCGAAAGATTTTATTATAAATTACATCTCTTCGAGAACGTTCGAGAGAGGATAAAAAAAAAGAGGAAAAGAAAAAACATAAAAAATGAAAGAAAGAAGGAAAGAAAGAAATGTCCGATTAGAAATGATCGAAAGATCCCGTCAACGAACGTCATTACGAACAATCGTTAAAGTCCTAATCGATATACTAGAAGCGACTTCTTGTTTCCAATGGATTTATACGAAACGTACGGTAGTTTTAAACGCTTCGTTACGCTAAGGCAAATGAAATAGCCGAGAAGCACGCTTCTCGATCCCGAGGCCTGCGTAGAACGTGCTTTAAACGTTAACGACGTTCGCTCTTGTAATTTGTCATTAGGAGAGCCCTCGACTTCGTTATCGATCCTTCTACTAAGACGCAATGACTTCCTGTATACTCGATACGGCCTTGCGTTTCTGAACGAGAACCATTTGGTTTATTAGTAAGATCTGGACTGAGTTTTACTACGTGCCGGTTGCCTCTTAGGAATGCCTACTGTAATTAGGAACGGGTTTCTTAATAATATGATACGATACGTAATATACAATCTCGTGGTCTACGCAGTCCGATATTAAAACTTATGTACATCGCTAATTTCTTAATAATTCCGCTTCGGAACTTCTATGAAACTCTCTTAGACGTTGAACGACCTTTTCTTTGACTACGATATCGACTTTCCGATCGAGTAAAGATCGACAAATGGATCATTCATCTTACGGAATTTAAGAGAAAGAAAGAAGGAAAGAGAGAGGGAAAGACAGATGGAAAAAGAGACGGAGAGAGAAAAAGACAGAAAGATATATATATATATATATATATATATATATATATATATATATATATATATATATATATATATATATATATGAAAAGAAAGAAATTATAAGACTTTAGTAAAATAGTTGAGAGCCCCTGTCCCGCATAGAACACGAGGCGGACCGGTTCAGGTCACGAAGGTTTCTCCGAGGTCATGTCCTCTGCCAAGCTTCGAACTCGGTCCTCTCTTTCTCCCTTCTCTTCGTTTTCTTCTTCACCCTCCTTATCCTTCGTCTCGCGTGACACGCACACTCGGTGCGTGTGCCTTAAGAAGACGCGTCTCTCCCTCTCTTTCTCCCTTCCCCCCTCCTTCTCTCTCTCTCTCTCTCTCTCTCTCTCTCTCTCTATCTATCTACCTTCTCGTTTCGAAGGGAAGATTGAAAAACGACGCAATGCTGAGGGCGAGGCTCTGGACCAAACCGCAAAGGAAAAAATCAAATAAAAGGAGGAGAAAGAGGAGGAGGAGGAGGAGAAGAAATAGGGGGAGGAGGAGGTGGAGGGGGAGGAGGAAGAAGGGAAGGAGGAGAAGGAAGAGAAGGAGGAGAAGGAAGGTGGTACGTGTACTCGTCTGTTACACGGATATCGTCGATCGATGTCCTCTCCCTTCTTCCCCACCCTTCACCCTCTTCACAAGAGCTCTTCTCTCTCTCTCTCTCTCTCTCTCTCTCTCTTTCTCTCTCTTTCTCTCTGTGAGATTCCAGGACGGCGATAGGGCGGTGCGACTCCCGTCGTGTCTTCCATAACGTGACACGCGGCCACGTCGCGAGACGCCTTGTAAGGTGATATTAAGGGATTAGTGTCGCTCTCGAACCTGCCTTGGGGTTGCTACGACCGGTTCCTACGACGCGCATTCGCCGATATTAGAAGCGACTACTAGAACGGATCGTACCGTAGTGAGGGACGGTGAGAGAAGGACCGATGAATTTTTTTTTTGATCAAGATGATCAAAAGATGAAAGGATGATGTTGCATTCGTCCATCTCTCTCTCTCTCTCTCTTTCTCTTTCTCTCTCTCCATCTGTTTATTCGACATCAGTAATGATATTTCGATTTTTATTAAACGAGGGTTCACAAGTAGCAACGTGTTTATCGCATTGTTCACAGTCAGCGTAGGACACTTACAAGATATCCTTTCGCGACACGTAAGCACGTACGTGTACTTATGTCTATAACAGAAGCTGAGATACTGCTCTCTGAGAACGATAAATTATCTCGTAAACTGGACGAACTGCACTCTGGACCACAATTTATATCACGCGTACGAGAGGGAGAAAGAGAGAGCGAGAGAGAGAATGAGAATGATAAAGAGGGAAAGAGAGAAAGAGAGAGAGAGAGAGAGGGAGAGACGATGTAACAGTTTCCACTTCTGATTTACAATCATGTTACTCCAGAGTTCTATTTGCTGTCTAAAGTAATCGATACGATCATATGTCTATTTATTTCACGTGACTTTTCCATAATAGAAAACTCCTTGTTATCTCTTACAGAGTAAAAATGTCGTTTTGAGGAAGCAGCGTTCGGCAAGAGGAAAAAAGAAAACAGAAAAAGAAAGAAAGAAAATAAGAAGGAAAAGATACGCTACGAACGTATAGTTTGCAAGGAAAGAAGGAAATCGAGGTATACGATCGAGCGTCCTCTCGACTATGTACGAGACCGTAATTAATGGATCGTTCGCACCTCGCCCACGTTCTCTCTCTCTCTCTCTCTCTCTCTCTCTCTCTTTTCTCTCTCTCTCTCTCTCTCTTTCTCTTTCTTTCTCTCTTTTCCTTCTCGCTTTCTTATCTCGTCCCAAGGCGCGCGACGCTTCCCCGTAAGAAGTAGCGAGCTTTCGATAATTAATCACTTCGCAGAAATCAACGGGTGCCGTGGCCCATTAACGAACGGATCCTCCCCGATCTCGTTGCTCACGGAAACGTTTCCCTTTCCTCGAGTTGTCGAGTGATATCTATACATACCAACGTATCTATGCATGTAGTTGTTAAGTACATACATACTAGATAAGTACATACATACGTACAACGTAGTATACATACTCGCGATAACTTCCAGGGAGAGAAAAAGAAAGGAAGAGAAAAGTAACAGAAAAAGGAAAAAATACCAAA
The DNA here is from genome assembly GCA_911387935.1 of Dolichovespula saxonica. NCBI lineage: Eukaryota > Metazoa > Arthropoda > Insecta > Hymenoptera > Vespidae > Dolichovespula > Dolichovespula saxonica. Next base: position 2,725,204 of record OU427000.1, on the reverse strand, counting down.
GAAAAAAATACATCAAAAATCTAAGGAAGAATCGTTAGGTATCGCGAAGGAGACGATAAGACGGAGTCACTGCTCGGTTGTATGTTGTTTGTATGTATGTTGTACGTTGTGTAAAATGAATGGATCGTTCTCACCTCGCCCACGCTCCCTGTTTCTCTTTCGCTCGTACGCTCGCTCGCTCGCTCGAAGGCAGCCTTCGATCGGGCACGATCTCCTAGGAGGAAGAACGCGCTCGATAATTAATTACTTTGAGCGATCGCGGCCCGTAGATCCCAACCGCGTGCAACCTCCTCCGCCTCTTTCCTCCTCTCTCTCTCTCTCTCTCTCTCTCTCTCTCTCTCTCTCTCCCTCGCTCTTTTTCTTTTTCTTTTTTTTTCTCTCTCTTTTTCTCTCTTTTGCACTCTCACAGCTATTCTCTCCTCTTTCTCTTCATTCGGAGTAGTAGGCCAATTTGTCAGGAGAGTCACGCGTTTTCTTCGAAGCCACCGACAATGAGCAAAAAGGGGGAGGTCAAACGGGAGGTAGGACACCCTGCGTGCGTGCCTTATTATTATTCCGCAAGAAACAACGAGGTATATCCTTTCTCCTTTCCTTCTCATTCTATCGCCATCGATTCTCGTTGTAACCCCGCAGAGAGACACGCGGCGATTTTCGCAATACTAATCGTTAAACGTCCGCTCTTTCCCTCTGGTCATTTTAAACACGACGATTTCTTGATAGTTGATTTAGGGAGGGAGAGAGAGAGAGAGAGAGAGAGAGAGAGAGAGATGAAGGAGAGAACGAACAAGAAAAAAGAAATAGATCAGACGAAGCTATCCATATCCAATTCTAGAATTCTAACGTCGAGCTCTATTTGTAAAGAGACACTTCAGATGGTCGAGACGAGTTCTTACGACGACTACTTATTAGCATCCAACTTAGGAGCCACCACGTTCGTTCGCCAGTTTATTTTTATCGTCTGGCGAAGCGCTCGCGCGTGCTATTCATCGATATGATTTCTCTCTCTCTCTCTCTCTCTCTCTCTCTCTCTCTCTCTCTCTCGCTCTCTTTCTTTCTCCCTCAACCTTCATTGCTTTCATTCTTTCATTTTCGCTCGAAAATTGAGTGAAAAAAAAACAAAGCTCTCTGATGAAAACAATCACAAGGATCGTTCCTACTCATTGTCAAAGTCATCCCGCCTAAATTCAAAGATCTTACCTGTTTAACGATCGTTCGGCATTCTCTACATTTCGAGCCAATTATCTCGAAAATGCATTTTCTAAAACAATTCTCAGAGAAGAAGAGAAAGAGAGAAGGACAGAGAGAGAGAGAGAGAGAGAAAGAGAAAAGGGAAAACGTCATTCGACGGCATCGTCGATCTTGCAGAGATTTTCGGAGGCATCACGTACCGGGTGGCACCCTACACACCGATGCTGCACCTGCCAGGTCATTAGGGTATAAACGGCAGGTAGAAAGGTGGAGGATCTGGAACTCTCTCTTTCTCCCTCCCCCCCCTCTTTCTCTCTCCATCTCTCTCTCTCTCTATCTATCTATCTATCTATCTATCTTTTTCTTTCAAAGAAGAGCGACACGACGCCAGTCACTCTCTTTCGAAAGAACGAGAGAGAGAGAGAGAGAGAGAGAGAGAGAGAGAGAGAGAGAGAGAGAGAGAGAGAGAAGATTGTTGGGCGAGGCTGCCGATTGGAAGAGAGTGTAAGGGAAGAAAAGGATGGAACGAAAGGATGAAGAAGAAGAAGGAGAAAGAGAAGAAGAAGAAGAAGAAGAAGAAGGGTATACCAAGAGAGGACCAAGAAGGAGGGACCCGTCACGAACTGCGGGCTAATTGTCCAAGAGATTGCTCCTGCAGCCTGCTGTGCAGCGTACTCGCGCTGCTGTCTGTCCTGCATGTTGTTTCCTCGACCTTAAAGCAACTTCGGTCGCGTTCTTAAGATCTTGATTCCTCGGAAGAGATCGGCCGTCTCTCTTTAATCTTACCTCCGCGAATCTACTCTCACCGCGAATCTTTGCAAATCCTTGTTCGGTACTGGAGATAAGATGTTTTAAAGACAGTAAAAAAAAAAAAAAGAGAGAAAAAAAAATAAAAAGAAGAAGAAGAAGAAGGAAAGAAAGAAAAAAATAAAGAAAATAAAAACAATAAAAATGTATAAATCCTGGAAATAACGTAGATAAAGGATGTATCTATCTAATTTTATCCTTTACTTCATGCACGAAACGTATTTCGAATGGATTTAATGATCTATAATTTGTTTTAACGTGTAATTCTCTCACGATTAAAACTCTCGCTTTCATGTCACTTATCGTTTTTATTAATCTTTAAATATAGAGTTATATAGGAAAGAAAAAGGAAAAGAAAGAGAAAAAGAAGAAAGACAACGACGATGAGATAAGTTTAATCGTTAAAATTAACCGTAATTCGAACGTAACAATCAAAAATTGATAGCCTAAGTCGATAGTTATAAGTCAGGAAAGACATTTAGCTGTAACATAATGAAATTCGATTCGACATATTTTGTTTTATACGAAACGAGAGGCAGTTCGAGCGTGGCACGTAGAGAGACGCGATAAATCTTGGCGACGCAACTGACTCTCCGGGCGTTCTCTCGCCTAGGAAAGCAAGATAGAAGAAGAGAAGAGAAGAGAAGCCAGAAGGACTTAGCTACAGTTGCTGGTGATGGTGAGAGAGAGAGAGAGAGAGAGAGAGAGAAAGAGAGAGAGAGAGAGGGTGACAGAAGCGAGCAGAGAAAAAGAAGGGACGTACGGTGTCGTGCCGCAGGAAGAAGCGAGAAGTTCTCTCGTACGAGCGAGCGCTCGCTTTGGAATCGAAAGACGGCGATCGATCGGCACGACGTTGCTCTTAGGATACAACGAAACTTTTTACTTGTCTCTCCCTCTCTCTCTCTCTCTCTCTCTCTCTCTGTCTCTGTCTCTGTCTCTCTCTGTCTCTCTTACGTTTCTTCTTGTCTTTGAATAAAATACAGATACATACAAGGACAGACAAGAGTTACGCTCGCTTCTAAGACCGGACGAAGATATCAGACTCGTATCGTTTCTGCTTTTACCCGGAAGCCAAGAGAGCGCGGCGGAGTCCCTCTTCGTGCCTTCCGACGTGTGAAATATGCTCTTGCACATCGAGAGAAACGTATTTATTCAATTTTTCCGATTCCGATTCCGACAAAAAAAAAAAGAAAAATCATCTCAGATAAATATATATGTATATATACCATGTGACTACGTAGTACCGTGGATTTTCTACACGCTTCCATTCTCCAATGCATGTTTCAAATGCATTTAAACGAAATGATATGGGCATAATAAATCGAGATTAGTTTCTCATCACACACGCGCGTTTTTATTATCTCGATTCGAAAATGGAATATATCTTCGAGGTAAGACAGAACGAAAATACCACGGCGTGATTCGACATAGTCTTGTCTCGAGCGCATAAATCAGCCAAGTGAAACGTTTCACGGTTGATATAGACGGGTAAAGCCGGACATCTTTCTCTCTCTCTCTCTCTCTCTCTCTCTCTCTCTCTCTCTCTCTCTCTTTCTCACTCTCTCTTTCTCCAACTTCCATCTTACAAAGATTTACGAGAGGCAGTAGGAGGAGGAGGAGGAGGATAAGAAGGTGTACCGATATACCGAAATCGTCTAATCGAGTCTTACTGAAATGATCTCCGCTAGTCTATTATCGTGAAGGTATCGCAAAAAGAAAATCGAGAGATACGTGGACGTAGAGAATCCACGGAAACGTAGAAGGAAATAAGAAGAATAGAGAGACGAGAAACGAAGGAAGACATAGAGTTAGTTCGTCGATAGCTCGAACTACCTGAACGACGTCGAAACTCTTCGCCACTGCTGCTACCGTCGAGCGCAAACACGAAGGATTCTCTCTCTCCCTCTCTCTCTCTCTCTCTCTCTCTCTCTCTCTCTTTCTCTCTCTGGCAAAGCATCGCGTGTACGCTCCTGTGCACACATGTTTTCAAAGGGAAAGAGAGATGAAGAAAGAAAAGGAAAGAGAAATAGAGAGAGTCTGGTTGGTTGGTTGGTTGGCGTTAAGAAGAGCCACGGTCTCGTTGGATGCTACGCGTCGAGAGTTCGTCCCAATGATGGAGGCTCACGGCCAGTCAGCCAGTACTAATTAACCGAGGAATGCTGTATCTAGATTGAAATCTGGGTGACCCGACGCCCTGGGGCCGCCACCTTGGCTCAACCTCGAGGCGCACACCGGCAAGCTGGAACTATAAGCTGAGTTTTCGCTCGCTCGACGAACGTCTACCTATGTACTCGCAAAACAACTGAAAGAAAGAGAGAGAGAGAGAGAGAGAGACTGAGAAAGAAAGATAGATAGAAAGAGCGCGCGCGAGAGAGAGAGAGAGAGAGAATGCGTGTACCCACTTACACATAGAAATAACCCGCAACTCTGTACGAGTCTTGGACTATTCGAGCACGCACACCGACTCGAACTGGTCATGGACACTAGAAGACTATGTACGGATTGCTCGGTGCCACGCCATTTCTTCTCTCGCAAGACGTAATACCATGAGTGCGAGCTTTTCTTGCCTAGAGCTCTACCGATCGTCCTCTAGCTCGTTGGAACGCGACTACCTCTTTCAAAGTATTTCGCAACGATCCTTCGTTCGAAGTTAGGAAGGTTCCGTAAGCCCCAGTTATACGCTTTGTAATTCGAGCCAAGCCTAAAGAAATAATTTTACGTACGTGTACGTTACGACTATGGACTTGGATAATGGATAATGGATAATGGATACGATGGGATGGGATGGGATAGGATAGGATCAGACCGGATCAAGAATCCCCGTGAAATTCTTATCGTACCTAATGAGTTTCGTGCATCTACTAAACGCGAGAAATATAATTTACTTGCATCTAGAAATAGGATAGAACGCGTATAAAACGATTAGCCAAAGACTAACGAAGCTGGCACAAAGTTCTACGATAGATACCAACGTAACTTACATAGACCGAGTCAGCGAGCGTACAAGCGATCTTAAAGGTCACAATTTTAATCGCGATCTTTACCTAATGTGCAACCTTTACGATAATATCTCTACTATCTCTTAGATGAAAAACAAAGAAAAGAAAAATGAATGGGATACAAAAATGACCCGACTTCCCTTGACCCGCTTGCGACTTCTACCGTGACCGTAAAAATATATTTAAAAGTTACGCCGAGATCGTTTAAGGAAATAAGAGAAACTCGTTGCTTCTCGCGAACATATTCAACTCCTTCGAGAAGGAATCGAATAAATCGCCAAGGCTTGGCCGTTTTTCGTCGTCGTTTAACAGACCGGATCGACGTACTTTGGATTTCGTATTAATTTCTCTTCCTCTTCTCTCTCTCTCTCTCTCTCTCTCTCTCTCTCTCTCTCTCCCTCTCCCTCTCACTCACTCTTTCGTTCGAAATAAGCTGATATAACCAAAGAATTTTATTACGAAACGAGCGTAGAGCAAGGATGCAGAGGTCGAGTTCCGAGGTGAAGCGGTGTACCGCTTCTTTTTTTCTCTTCTTTTTTTTTCCTGTTCATGCGTCGACGAGCACGGGATCAAAAGATCAATGGGCAGATCGAGGAATTTAAGTATCGTCAGGAGTCACGACGTTCGCTTAGAGAGTTACACGACTTCTCACCTATCTCTCTCTCTCTCTCTCTCTCTCTCTCTCTCTCTCTCTCTCTCTCGCTCTATCTATCTATCTATCTATCTATCTATTTATCTATCTATCTATCTATCTATCTATCTATCTATCTATATAATCTCTCTTTTTCTCTCTTGACGAGTCGCGCGCGAGTTTTCCTTTATACGCTCGGATATAGAAACCGATTCATCATCTCGATTCCACGCCTCGATAAAAAGGTCGGAAATTGTACATGAGGCCCGGCTCACCGAGTGTCTCGATAACGACGTGATAGACTGCCGTACATGAATTCGATCGGTAATGATCGGCTGCCAGCTTAGCAGCTAGAAATCCATTATCGGTGCCGGTTACGATTTAACCGAGATCTTTACAATGCCGCTAAACTCGACCGAGAAACGTGACTTTTCTCTGGTATAAATAACGCCCCCGGGCCGTTCGTGTACCAGACGACATCCTGAGTCCTTTCGAGCGTGACGCAATAACGATGAAAGGAGCTACCTAGATCGATATCTGTGATTATAAACTCGTACGAGCCGAGATATAGGCATATCCGGTGTTTTAAAAAGGAACCTCTTAAGTAGTTTTGCGAGTTTGAGTTCGGTCGAATGGGTCAATTAAAAGGACTTCTAATTCCAATGGGCCTTTCCGTTGGTTCATTCGTATAAAGAGGAAATGGACTTTGGAATCGACGGACCTTCGATCATCGTAACACCACCGGCCGTAAATCATTATCTCGTTGTCCGTCTCGTAAGAAAAGATTGAATACTCGTGAGACTTCTTCGAGGATAGAAAGGAGATATAGATTCGACGCGTAAACTATGCCGTAAAGTCGATATTCGCGGCACCGTACTCGGAAGACGTAGCGGGTTAAGTTGTCACCGTGGCCATGGCATTGGCTCGTAAGAGCCGAGATGGGCTCGCCGGCGAGGGAGGCATTAAACGTGGAATCATCCTGAAATATGGTCAGATAAAAACAGCAGGCTACGACCTGCGGGACGTGCCTGTAGTCAGGTCAGGTTACGCATCGACTTTATAAACGACTGATCTTTCTAACCTTTTCCCCCTCTCTCTCTCTCTCTCTCTCTCTTTCTGATTTTCTCATATTGTTATATAATGAAAGCAAATAGAAAAGCGATAATGAACTCTTTCCGAAATAGACATTGACAGTGACAATCACATACCTCAAATGAATAAATAAATCGTATGTTATAGTATTTCGTGGAAAAAGACAAAAAGAAGAAAAAAACGGACAAAGAAAGCAGGTGTAAGGTGTCGAAGGAAAAAAAAACGGTACATATATATGTACACAATATATGTACGTATTTGTATATGTACATATTTCGCAGAGACTTGTCGAGAAAGTCACGAAGGATATCGACGAAATCGCTCCATTTTCTTGGCTCTGGTAAGGTCGATGGTGGCCGGTTTTCCATACTGGAAAGGTGGAATACGGCTCGCGAGGAATATACCTGCTGCCATAAGGCAGGCAAACGAAACGAGCGTGTAAACGTCGCGTATTTCACGCCAATGAAAACCGCACGGATCATTACGGGCGGCGATCGGCCGGTGAGACGAGGAAATTCTCTCTCTTGCGGTCGTTCCGCGTATGGTTGTATATGTGTGCCCCTCTCTGCGTGTACGTATGTATGTGTGTGTGTGTGCGCGCGCGCGCATACGCGCACGTGTGTTGTGTATACTTGTATACGTGTGTGCACGTAACGTTACCGAGAATCACGACTCGAAGTGGAAAGAGAGGGAAGGAAAGAAAAAAAGGGTAAAAATAAGAGATAGAAAGAGGAGGTTTCGCATTTACGCCCACCGAATCGGAGGCAGGAGCACTTGAAAAAGAAATGACTGAGAAAAAGAAATAAAGAAGGAGAGAGGTATATACCGAACTGGTATACCTTTACGATACCGTCCTTCGCAATAAACGTCACGTATCTTTGACTAAAGAGTGGAGGAAGCCTTGGTGGCGCCCTTCGTGCGTATTCGACGTTCTACCATTATTAACGAGGCGACTCTTTTCCATAGACTTTGTCGACTTCCGGGACGATCAAACATTCGTTAGAAGAATTTAACAACGATGTTGTTAAGATAAGAAAACGTAATTCCGTATCTGCGCATGCATATTACGTATTTACACGTGCAACTTCTAAACCTAAGTGATCTATTTTTTCTTTGGACATTAGATTGATACATTTCTTTTTCTGTCTGTTTTTTTTTTTTTTTGGTATTTCAAAATATAGAGCACTAATTTTTCGAATATATATATATATATATATATATATATATATCAATTACGTTGGAAATTCACTAAAAGCATATTATGCGTTAATATAAAATGAATCTGCTATAGATTAAGAAGAAATTACCTAAAAACGCGAATCGGTTCAAGAAACATAATTATATAGGATACCTCAATGAAGAGAGAGAAAAAGCGAAGAGAAGAGAAAAGGTAAGAGAGAGCGAAAGAGAGAGAAAGAGAGAGGAAAGAGGGAGAGAGAGAGAGAGAGAGAGAGAGAGAGAGGGAAAGAGAGAGAGAGAGGCCAAGGAGGTTTGGTGTCTCCAGATTAAGAGCGAGCTTGCGTTCCAAGGCGCTCGTAACGTCGCTCTAAGAGCCCGTACCTGTCCACGGCCGGGTAATACCTGAAAACATGTCTCTATCACGAAGGAGAATCTCCTCCTCCTCCTTCACCTCCTTCGTCCTAGGTAACGCCTTCGCATAAAACCGACGTTTTATCCCGTCTCCGAGCGCCGCGACGTGTTTACGGCGTTTCTATAGTCAACGGCGCAATAACGAGGGGGCAGAGGTAGGGTGAAGGAAATATTTTCACAGGGCGGCATCTAAATTAAGAGAGAGAGAGAGAGAGAGAGAGAGAGAGAGAGAGGAGAAAATGAGCGCATGAGAGAGAAATAAAGAGAAAGAGAGAGAGAAAAGTGGCGTCGCCGACAGACGGCAGCTTTTTCTGATCTTTTCCGGTTTCTCATTGGAGACCACATCAAAGATACACCAATGCCAATCCGCTCCGATGAGGATGCTGAATCCGATCAATTTTTCTCTCTATCTATTTCTCTCTTAATTTCACAGAGACTAGTTTGGTTCGTCCTTCTATCAGCTCGTGCCAACAACTTCTTCTTCTTCTTCTTCTCCCTTCGTCATCCTTCCTTATTCCATCTTTTCCTTTTTCTTCTTTTCCTTATGCATCTGCGTGATCACATTTCAAGCAACTCCTTGCGAAAAAAAAACTTATCCAATCGACGTGCTTGTCTAATTAGATATAAATTAATAGCCCGGCTAACGACGGGCGAATATCTTAGCTCTCGGAATTATTTTATCGCGAGAAACAGAGAATAAGAAGAAAGAAATAGATAGAGAGGGAGAGAGAGAGAGGAAGTGAAAAAAATAGAGATCAACTTATCGCGATCAAGAGATAAAAAAAAATCGTATTTTACTTGAATGATTTACATAGATTAACAGAGAGATCGTACGGTACGAGTTTATCAAACATTTTTTCACCCCCTCTCGTTAAAAACACGTAAACGAACGCTATGATTTCTTCTCTCTTTCTCTCTCTCTCTCTCTCTCTCTCTCTCTCTCTCTCTCTCTCTCTCTCTCCCTCTCCATATCTTTCTCTATCTCTCAATCGCGACACGTTCTTATTCGTAATTACGAGAAACACAGAATATAAACTATGTTCAAAAGTTTTATTAATCTTACTCTCCGTATAAATAATCGCTTTAACACGCATTCTTCATTCTTGAAACAGATTATTATTGACATACAAATCTGTAATTAATTTCAACGATTATCTCCTTTACCGCGTGATCGTACATGCTACGTGGGTAATTAAATAAGAGGCAGGGGCCGGGGAAAAGGTGGGGGGTGGGAGGCGGCGGAGAAAAAGAACAAAAAAGAACGAAGGAACGTACAAGCAAAAAAAGAAAAGATAAGGAAAGAAACAAAAAAAAGAAAACAAAGTTCGAATACGACGGATCGAATGGTAGATAAGTAAGTAAGTACATAGTCCTCTCTTCGGTGTCAACCGACAGGCGTATTTCTGACAGGAGGTGGGGGGCCCTCACCGAACAAGAAGGGCAACGTTTCGTATTCCGAACGACGTCTCGTCTGGGTCGTCATACCGACACGCTGCCGCTCTCGGTAGCCACGCTTAGCGTACTTGGTAGGCAGACGCCTACGCCGAGGCAATGTCTCTAACGATATTCTCGAAAGTCACGAAGTTCCCTAGCATTCGTTCCTTAGAATCGACTGGCTGACAGGCTACTCTTCGCCGTTACAAAGTGCTCCCTTCCACATCTCTCTTCGTTCGTTTATGTAGGAAATAAGAAGAAAAAAAAAGGAAAAGAAATAAATCAGAAAAAAAAAGAAAACGATAAATAAAATAAAAAGAAAATAAATGGAAAAAAAAATAAGAATCAATGACTTTCCTCGCGAATGATGAAAAAAAAAAAGAGTAAAAAGAAACGAAGGATCGTAGAACGTAAGAGAAAGAATTTTCAATCTATCGTCTGATCTATGACATGCGACAATAAATTATTGTACAACGATATGCTTTGCCTCGCGGTTCTAAGGAGTATCCCTTAAAATAAATCGAAAAGTATCGTCGAACGGGGACAGATATTGCACGGAATGATGACCGTTTTATGGTCAACCTCCTTCTATCGCCGTGACACGAATTACTGTGATGCAAATCAAGGGAATATTATTATCGTCTGAGGTACGGACGTTCTTTTTCTTTTTCCTTCGCTTTTTTTTCTTTTTTTATCTTTTTTTTTTTTTTTTATTTCCTTCTTTTCGAAACCTATGAAATCCATTTGGCTAAGTTATGTCTCGTTAGAATAGCAGACGGAAGAAATCATCGTAGACGAAGAAAGCGAAGACGGCGCTACCAGCAACATCGACAGCATCCCTCTACTATCCTAGGAGTGATAAAGATCTCAGAAAATTCACGTCTCTTCGAGATAGCTAAGAGAAGCCTTTACGACTAGATTATTCACGCCCGTGGATATCAACGGTGACAGTTGGAATCGTAATAAAAAATGTTTATCTACGTGTGAGAGAAAGAGAGATAGAAAGAGAAGAGGGAGAGAGAGAAAGAGAGAGAGGGAGATGGAGAGGGATAGAGATAATTTGCATTTTCATAGGCAACGTGTGCCGTGCCTCGATCGTTACAAGCTTCAGAAATATCTCACATAAGGCAGGAAGCTATTTCACGAAGACTTTGACTTTGACTTTCCGACTCGTACGCTTACGTTGGTTCATTAATATTCTTAGGGAGAAAAAAAAACCAAAAAAAAAAGTATAAAAATAATAAAATCGGTCTACGATTCATCAAATGATCGCTCAATTTTATCTCGAACTTATATACTTCGCGGTAATAATGTTACCTACTCTTCTTTTATTTCATTCGATCGATCGAATCAGAAGCCCAGTTTCTATCGGAGATCGATACATATACAATAACGTTCTAATGATTTTTATTATACCACGAATGAAAAGCTGAAGAGAGAGAGAGAGAGAGAGAGAGAGAGAGAGAGAATGATTTCTTTAAAGGCGAATCGTATATACAAGATGCACCTGCTTTCTTCTTCAGCTCGAAGACTTTTCGAAATGAGTCTCGACTTTCTATGAGGAGGATAAGAAACGTTATCGTTTTATCGTCTCTCTCTCTCTTTCTCTCTTTCTCTATCTTTTCTATCTTCTCTTTTCTTACGATAGCTCGTTATCGACGTGTCTATCGTCTCCTCGATTCTCTCTCTCTCTCTTTCTTTCAGTGTAATAATAATAATAACAATCCTTGGTTTCTTTCGCTCTTCTGCCAACTTAAGAGTTGTTTTCCCAAAGATAAGCGAATAAAGAAAGAAGGAAGGAGAGAAAGAGTACAGAGCGCATTCAACGATTCGCACGGGCAATTAAGCGACGTGACGCGGCGCGATTCGAGGCATGAAAACGTCGCAGGACGATTAAGGACTCCCCCTGTCACCTGTTGGAACGACAGGGGCGCCAAGATTCGTACTTACGCACGTGCGCGACCGACTTCCCCCTAGTCTCTCTCCTTTCTCTCTCTCTCTCTCTCTCTCTCTCTCTCTCTCTCTCTCTCTCTCTCTCTCTCTCTCTCTCTCTCGCTTTTAATACCTAATTTCTTCGACGAAAGAAAACGTTCAACTTCCTCGATCTCTCGATCGATCTTCCTTATATTTTTATATATCATACTGAATGGATATGAACTGACTTGTCAATTCTCGGTTTTACGTCCTGTGATTGATATTGGCATAGCTCGAGTAGAAAGGTCGTTCATAATAGAGAAAAGGTAAAGAAGAAAAGGGAAGAACGTTCGTTAAGAGTTGAGTCGCCCGCTGTTCGGGAGACTAATAGGGACTCCATTATGACGGAAGCAGGAGCCGCCTCAAAATTGCACCAAGAAGATTCCTAATCGCGTTTCCTCAAGACAAAGGGCACTGGTAACACCAGCAGCAGCAGCAACAGCAGCATCAGGAACTGCAGCTCTACCAGCAGAAGGAGAAGGAGAAGGAGGAACATCAAGCGAGAAGGAGAAGAAATAAGAAACGTGGAATAAGAAGAGAGAGAGAGAGAGAGAGAGAGAGAGAGAGAGAGAAAGAGAGAGAAAGAGAGTGTTGAGAAAAAGTGGCAGACCGCGTCGAGAAAGCCGCGTCCGAAGGTGGGAACAAAAGGCACCTCTTCTTCTTCCTCCTCCTCTTCTTCTTCTTCTTCTTCTTCTTCTTCTTCCTCTTCTTCTTCCTCTTCTTCCTCCTTCTCCTTCTCCTTCTTCTCTTATTCGTTCGTGGAGGCATTTGGCTTAGCGCGTCCAACGATCCAGCGCCCCGTCCACCCGTTGTGACTTCTTGCACGTATGAAAAACCACAAACCACCGACGTTATTTCGCGGCTGCGAACACGAAGGGTCTCCCTTCGTCCCATTCTCCAGTACTTCTCTTCCCGATGTTACTCCGCGGCAAACCTTCTCTACTACTGAAGCCCAAAAATCGTGCCCGGCCTCGCTAATGTATCCATCCTTCTCTTATTCCCTAGTTCCTTATTTTCTTTTTTGTTCTTTTTTTTTTCTTTCTCTCTTTCTTTCTTCCTTTTTATTTTTCGTTTTTCTTGTTCTCTTCCCCCCACTGTAGAAACTCTACAACGTCGCTGCTTGAGTTCTCACAGTTTCCTTTCACGCTCGACTTACGTGATCGAAATGATATTCCCGTTTCGCATCGAAATCAATTTAGTTATCGGACAAAAAAGATCAGCATGCATTGCTTTAAGCTTGAAATTTGTTTCTTTTTTTTCGTTTTTTTTTTCTCTCCTTTCCAAGGATACCGTACGTTCATTAGGATTCTAAGAAAGCGGTTATGATAGAGTCTAATAGATATAGACAACGTTATATAGCTTATATCCTTCTTCTTCTTCTTCTTCTTTTTCTTTTCCTTCTTCTTCTTCTTCTTTGGTGTCAAGCATCCATTCGATAGGGAAAAATACAAGGAGACAACGTTAGCTCGTCGACTCCATCGAAATCTCTTTCGTGGTTAACCGTGGAACTTAGGAACGGGAGATCGATAGCCGAGTCGGCCACACAGCCGATACTTTGTGGCCCATAAATAAGTCAATCGCGAATGGCGGCTGAAAGCACAGAAGACAACTGTCCACTGTTGCAAGGAGACACGCGTTTGTGTTTTGAACGACAGCCAATATTTAACTCCTGGGACTCTTTGAAAGAGAAGACACGATCCTAGGAGTAGGAGGAAGAGGAGAAGGAGAAGGAGAACAACGACGACAACGACAACGAAAATAGAGACAAAGACAAAGATAAAGATAAAGATAAAGGAAGAAAGAACAACTTAGCTATAAAAAGGAAGAAAGAAGAAAGATCGAAAAGCGATTCACAATCCTTCTTCCATCGTCTTTATCATTGTTGCCCCCTAGGAAAAGAGATTTTTAAACTAAACGGTAAGTAGGCGAGAGAGAGTCTGAAGAATGTTCACGAACCGATAGATAAAGTCGCCGAGATGAGAGAACACCTTGTCGTAATCTCTCAGACTCGATGCACGAGACCGTTCTTATCGCTTCGAGATATCGACCTCGTCGACTTTTATCGATAACTCCGTCCATAAAGTCGTTCCATTTCGTTCGACGATCCGATATTTCCATTCGTTATAAATTTTCAAGTATCTCATGAAATATTCGCTTGAAATCGGAGGGGCGGGTGGCGGGGGAGGGGCGCGGGGGGAAAACGATTTCGCAAATCACAAATACGAACGAGAAGCAATCATATTCGGTGAAAGGAGATGATAGCGACGATAAAAGATGAAACTCAAGGATCGTTTCTTTTTTCTTCTTTCTTTTTTTTTCAACTTACTCGAAGACGACTACGTTAATCCCCATTATAGATCGCGTTTGAGAATGGCATTTGTTGCACGTTCACGATACACCGTTCACCGATTACCTCGCCATTGTACCAAGACGAATTCTTTCACTTAATCGCCGATGATCGACTCGGTCGCCAAATCACGTCGACTTACGTGACACCGACGAGAGTCGCGATTTTCTCCGCGAGCTTTTACATCGCTCGGTGAAACCTACGAAACTTCGTTGTAATCGAAACTCGATTCTCTATCTTCGTCGAAAGTTAAAATAGAGAGAGAGAGAGAGAGAGAGAGAGAAATCAGCACTTCGAAGGGAAACAGTATCTCCGAATTAAGAAACGGCACGATTGGCGATTAGGGTAGCTATATTTCGGATATAGCTACTATATATGGGGTGGGATGAGATTGGAGGAATGAGGAGAGGAGAGGAGAAAAGAGAGAGCCTTATTGCGAAAGAAATCTACGGGTTCCCTCTTAATTAGAAGATACCGACGAATAACGGAGGTCGATCGGACGAGATAAGAAGGGTGGAAGTCGCGGAAGCTAAGTGGAGGCCCATTCGCTACCGCTCGCCTCAGAGGGCTCCTAATTGTCAAGATCGAGCTCCATAATTACACCCTCGGCGATTCGCTCCTGTCTCCTTGGCTCGCACCCCGTACGGCTAAAAGCTTTTGCCGATAGAATTCTTTCTCGGATCAAAATGAAATAATGAAAAATTCGGGCGCTTCTACGGAATAATGGATTCTAAAAAGATGTATAAATACATAAATATATATATATGTGTGTGTATTTTTAAAGACTACGTTAGATTTTTTATCGATACGGTATAGGAAGAAAATATGATAAAGTAGATTTTCAATTGGAAACGAATCCCAACGATCGTCAATTCCGCGACGACGCAATAGGACGCCTACTTCGGAGTGCTCGAGTTCTATAAATTTACGCAAATAAACGGGAGGATTGACCATCCTGTTATATACAAGCACTCTCGATATAATATCGTTGACGTGTCTATGGCTTCACGAGAGTGGCCTTTCAATGACGCCAAGACGGGTTACCTTGACGCAGAACAGATTTACGAGTCCTTATCGTTGCCATCGGTGATTATAAGAGTTTGAAACGTAAGGATCGGCAACGTAACGAGATTCTTGCTGATGGAAAAATAACAAAATAGAGGAAGAGAATGAAAGAGAGAAGGATATAGATAAATAGAGAGGGAGAGAGAGAGAGAGAGAAAGAGGAAAGAGAATGTAATGAATAAGGAAAGGTAATGTTTTTCTCGTTCGCTTTAAGAACTTACCAGTGTAACACCAGGCCGGCCAGACGACAGGACTCTCGGTGTCCAGCTCCCTCATTCTCTCAACAACCCGCGGACATCTCCAATCCTTTCGACGAGATTCGACCTCGAGAATGTTCACGGTGATACTCGAGCCTTCTCGGCCCTTCCTCCTTCTTTTCGTTATGCTTTCCAGAGAAAAACGCGAGGCTAGGGTACGCGATGGTTACACGACGACACTCGTTTGTTGTCGCACGCTCCTGAGTCACCTCACAGGCGAACACCTGTTGAACGTCAGAATCCGATCGTTCGAGCGTGTCGTTCAAGTTGCATCGTCCGCGCTTTTCTATTCCTTCCCTTCTTTTTTCTTTGCCCTTTTTTTCCTCTCTTCTTTTTCTTTCTTTCTATTTTTTTTCTTTCTCTTCCTTTTAAGAATTATTGCCGATCCCCCATCCCAAGGCCCGCTCAGGGAACGTACGAACAGTTAAACGGACACACTCGCGAGTAAGTACGTCAAAATTTAGGATAGAAGGGAAAAATGTGATATATCGTAAAGTAAGGAACAGGGAGAGAGAGCGAAAAGGAGAAAGAAACTTCGTTCGGACGATCCCGTAAAACAACCCAGCCGTCAACGAAAATGCTTAAAGTTCTCTGCTCGAGGACACGCAAGGGTTCCGAGAGAGCAGCGGTGAGCCAGATAACGCCGGCGATAAGCCGTCGGCGTCAGCCGTGAAACCGATAAGGCACGGAATTCGCGTCATCGAATAATATCTCACCAACTCTCTACGGCTTTGTCTTTCTTCTTCTTCTTCTTCTTCTTCTTCTTTTTTTTCTTCTTTTTTGTCCTTCTTCTTTTTGTTCTTCCTCTCTTGTTCCCTCCTCTCCACCCTCCCTCCCGCTTCTCTCGTTTCACTCTTCGTATATACGACTAATTTCTTCCGATTAATCCTCTCTTAACTCCTCTCTCTCCCACTCTTTCTCTCTCTCTCTCTCTCTCTCTCTCTCTCTCTCTCTCTCTCACTCACTCCTACGATTATTTCTTTTCAAAGGATTGATTCGATGCGACAAACGAGCGAACGATTTCTCGCGCAAGCGCGACCGCGGGTTACGCTCGCTCGTCTCGAAACACGCGCACACTGTTTAAAATGTCACGGAAATGTCAATGATAGGCACCGAACGGTAGATAGAAAGAAACACAGAGAAAGAGAGACAGAGAGAAATAGAAGTCCACCGGATGACGTTTGACAACTTCACTGTACCCGTTAATTGTCTTCGTTAACTGTCCCCGTCTCCCTTCTCTCTTCTCCGTTTTTCTCTTCCACCAACTAAATTTCTCGCGATCTACTATCTCTCAAGAGGATCCGGCGTCATCCTTTTAACGCGATCCACGATCCATTTCCCGTTAATGACACGAACCGATCTCGAATCCCGCATGTGGCTTTTTGCGTGAATCCTGGCTGTTCCTTCGTAAAATCAGAGTCCGACTTTCCTCGAGATCGGCTTTGACAACGTACGAAAGAAATAAAAAAAGAGAGAGAAATAGAAAGGAGGGAGGGAAGAGGATAAAAAGAAAAAAAAGGATGAGAAAGATATATATATATATTATATATATGTGTATATATATATATATATATGTATATATATATAAGTATATATTACACGACACTTTCCTCTCTCGAAAGGTGCTGACCCGGCGATATCTCGCGTGACCGTCCTCCGTCGAGGATCGATGATCCTTTCCTCGTATCCCGGGCGATCGTTGATGTACCGCGGGTTGACACGACACTACCACACGGCACTGCTGCTGCTGCGTAAGACGGCGAAGGGGATGGACGGTAGGAGGCGAGGAAATATAGAGAGAAAGAGAAAAAGAGAAACAGAAGATGCCAAGAGAAAGAGTGAGAGGGAGAGAGAGAAAAAGAGAGAGAAAGAGAGGGAGAAGGGGAGGAAAGGAAGGAGGGCTTGAGGACAGCTCAACGAACGAAGACAGGTAGGGATGGACTGAAAGAGAAAGAAAGGGAGAGAGAGAGAGAGAGAGAGAGAGAGAGAGAGAGGGAAAGGAAGGAGGGGAGAAGAAAGAGGGAAGAGAAGCTGAGAGCACCGGACACACTACTCTGCCTCGGTAGGCACAGGACGCAGGTAAGCGGAGTGGCACTTAGGTTGGTGCACCTGCCGCGAGAGTCCGCGTCGTAATGGGAGCGGGGCAACGGGCGGCAGGTAGGCAGGCCCACCGCTCGTCAACCTGCGGAGAAGGGGAATCAGTCACATGGCGAGGTGCACCGTGTTGCCTGCGAACGAAGAGGCAAGAAGAGGTGGTAGCGAACGGAGAGTGGAGGTGGTGCCGTGCGCTCGCTCCTGTTGCTCCTCTCCCGTTTCTCCGTTCCTGGTGGTGGTGTTGTTGTTGCTGCTGGTGCTGCTGCTGGTGGTGCTGCTGGTGGTGCTGCTGGTAGTGCTGCTGCTGATGCTAATGCTGCTACTGCCGTCGCAAATCGCGAATTCAGCCTCGAGACGAGTTAAACATCGACTCGAACTCGACGGCAAAGTTTTCTTACTTTTCTTCGGAAAAAAAAAAAAAAATTACGAAAGACTTCTTTGTTCGAGAAAGTCGAAGTTGAGTTTTAAAATCGATGCTTTTCCCTTTCGTTCTCCTTCGACCAAAGATTATACTCCTCCGATTATTTCTCCGACCGGTCAATTTTGGATGCCCCGAAGCTCCCATCATATTCCCAAATTCCCGTAAAGAGAGATAGATTCGAGAGCAATTCTCCCGTTTTATTATTAAAAGTTTTCAAATATCTTTCTGTAAAATCGATACTTTCTTATCTACGCCCGTCTTGTTTCAATAATTTATTAAAACACGAAACGTCATTGTGGATTTTATTTATTTCGCGACAAACTACGAAATGCTTGATTTACGATTTCTCGTTCGAATATTTATTGGAATTAAGAAAAAGAAAAAGAAAAGGAATTATAGTAGATTTCTGTATCTTCGAGGTAATGTATTTACTTACTTACTTACTTACTTACTTACTTACTTCCCCTTTCGTATCATGCTCATCCTCAATTAAAATATCTTTCGACTGTCATTTGCCACCGGTTTTTATCTTATCAAGAGAGAAAACTTAGAGATCGAAGAGAAAAAGAGAACTTAACGTTCGCTGACCGTAATCTATCTGGCACGCCTATCATTACCCACGCAGGACGATCATCACGGTACCCGGCTCCCGTTTCTTTTCTCCTTCTGAAATTGATGGTCTGCGTGCGACGCATTCCTTTCAACTACGACTAGCGACGAATGGCTCAGCTATGGCGGACTGAGAGAAGCGACGAACGACTTCTAAGGAACGATAGGGATCGAAAGCCCTATCCTATCCTATCGAGAAAGAAAGAGAAGAACAGAAATGGGAGTGCGAATACCGGTACAGAAAGCGTTGCTACCGACGTAAGTTTACTATATACAAGTATACGTAACATGGATAAGAGAGAGAGCAAGAGAGAGAGGAAGAAAGAGAGAGAGAGAGAGAGAGCTTGTTAAGTTAACCATCACATTGTTTTGCGAGGGCGTGGTAAGCCATATGTATGTTACTAGCGACGAAAGGTGCGTGCCAAAGCTGTAAGGAAGAAGAGTAGCGCCTCTTTTTCTCCAAGTAAGAAGATCGAGGTATCGATATATTGCGATCGATATGTATCACCTCGTCGATATTTTACATTACGTTTAACGTTCGATAGATAAACAAATATTTTATATTTGCTTATCGCCTGCGTCTGGATCAAAGTATTAAAAAAAGAAAAAAGAAAAAAAGAAACGAAAAAAGAGAAAGGTTCTTTCCTCTTATTTTTTTAAATTACATGTCTTTAATTTAATTAACATTTAAACGAACCTTAAAGCCGAGTAAAAATATTTCTCGGGCAAAAATTATTAGACCTTTCGAACGATTAAGTGTATCACCGTAGATATATGTAAGCACGTAGAGTTACGTCGATGCATCAAGCTCGGTGGTTGGTCGAGAGGACCTCGTTTAGATATCCGCTCGGTCTAAAGATTATTCGATGCTCAGAATGGTTCTTCTTCTAAGCTATGCACTCAACGAAACGACTCGATGGATGGAACGCGTTCATATCGATAGCCATATCTGCGACGATCGTTCGTTGCTTCCGTGGCGAGCGATTATACCACCGGTCGACCAGTTTTCTTTCATGGAAAAATTATCGGCGATTAAACTACTTATTTGCCAGACCGGTCTATCCCCCTTCTACTTTAATCGATAGAAAACTTCCTCGAAGAAGCTGACTCGTAATTTGAAAGTACAAAATCTCTCGATTTTTATATAATCGCAAACGAAACAGATATTAAACTAAGTAAGTACCTACTTACATATAGATATGTAATTAACTTAGATATAACCAGGTATGATGATAAAAGTTAGAAAACCCGATCGAAAAAGTAACTCTCGAAAACTTAACGTACGTGAGCTCTCCCGATATACATCTGTATATGTATATGTATATATATATATATATATATATATATGCGGAAGGTAGCAGCCAGTTATCAGGTAGGGCTCATCTTATCGGTTGAGAAGAGTCGACCGATAAATCATCGAGGTCCTTGCCGGGGCACCTTTAATTATCGGGCGTGCACGAGAGGGGAAAAAAATATGAAGACGTAATACGTTATCCGGTTGGTTCTTCTCGTGCCTACCGGTAGGTAGGGAGAGGTTGGTCCAGAGTTGATGCCAAGAGGCGTTGCACATAAATAATGAACACGTATTCATGAACGCCACCGGTTAGCTCGTCTCCGAGGATGAGCATGCCGGACTTTCCTTACAAACGTATCTTTCTCTGAACTATATAACGGTTGGAAAAGTTTCATCTCCGAAAGAAGGGATCTATCCATCGATACATTCCTTTTAGAGAGGTTTACGCCGAGCGAAATTCCGTCGATTTCTGTATAAAAAGAAAATATTGCCACCATCCACCGCTTCTTACGCTCTTGATGAAGATGAACTTCTGCGCGTGACACCCTCGCGAACACAGCTGCGCCAACGTAGAAGAAATTTACGTATATTCGACAACGAAAAAAACGACGAAATACGCCGTAACCAATGACGATTTCGAGATTTTAATTGAGACGTCCGAGAATACTAAAAAGTCTTTCACCTCTTTCTCGCGCCTTCTTTATCTCTCTCTCTCTCTCTCTCTCTCTCTCTCCTCTCTTTCTCTCTACCTCTCTCTGTCTCTGTCTGTCTGTCTGTCTGTCTCTCTCTCTCTCTCTCTCTCTCTCTCTCTCTCTCTCTTTGTCTGTTTCCCTCCTTTTCTCTCTCTCTCTCTCTCTCTCTTTTTCCCTCGTCGTCGCCTCGTTCCGCCTCTCGAATTTTTCGGACCGAGACCAACGGACGTTTTATTGGCCGATTTGATTTACGAGGAGCTTCGGTAATTTGTTGCGCCGTATTTAATTTGCCTTAAGAGCGTCGCACTAACTAAAAGAAACAGAAAGAGAAAGAGAAAGAGAGAGAAAGAGAGAGAAAGAGAGAGAGAGAGAGAGAGAGAGAGAGAGAAAGAGAAAGAGAGAAAAAGATAGACAGAAAGAGTAACGAAGTTCTCGATGGACTCGAGAACGCGTGTAGGTATCCGTAAAAAGACGACATAAAAACGATAACGGGGTAGTGGCTCGTTTTTGAGAAATTTTTATTATGATGTATGCGAGGAACGCGCGCGGACGCGCGCGAACGCACTACGACTTATATCGCTTTAACGAGCCGACGAAAAGAAACGGTAAGAGAAGTTACGGCCCAAAGTAGAAAAAGAGAGAGAGAAAGAGAGAGAGAGAGAGACAGAGAGAGAGAGAGAGAAAGAGAGAGAACTCTACGAAATAATTCGCGGTCTCGACGAACCATCCTTCGATCGTTCCCAAATACGAAGTATCGAATCGTTTTATAAACGTTACATTACCCTAACGATCTCCGCTCGATCGATTCCGTAACGATTAACGACGTTCCGGCTCGGTCCTTCTTTTCTAAAATTTATGTCGTCGTTGGCACAAGTGTAAACGTTATTACTGTTCGATAATTTATAGACACCCGTTTCGTTTCGGCGCACATCACGACAACGACGACGAGACGACGGCGAATTTCACGAGACCAAGATATTTACGAACTTCTGATATATCGAAGACAGAAATTCGATGATACGTTCGGATTTATAGGTACATCGAGAACGTTCACGAACTGTTTTCGACTTGGTAACAACGAAAGTAGGTGGAAGAAAAGAAATTTAGAAGATTTAGGGGGATTTGAGAGATTTAGGTATACGATGTGATTTGATATTCGAGAGAGAAGCATATACGTATGAAGCACGGCCATTGGCTTCATGCTCGAACGCTCGCAACTGGAAAAATCGACGTTAAGAGGATTTCACACTGGCCTGACTTTTTTGCTTTTCCTCTCTCTCTCTCTCTCTCTCTCTCTCTCTCTCTCTTTCTTTCTCTGACGTTCCACCCCCACCTTTCCTTCCCCTTCTCAATCTCTCTCTCACTCTCTCTATCTCTCTATCTTTCTCTCTCTCTCTCTCTCTCTCTCTGGCTCGCAATTACCGGAAGAAAGAAAAGATCGTACCAGACGGCCAATCGTCTACTCGTATGCCTTTCATCGATCCTTCTTTTCCCTAAATGAAATCTCTCCGAATGAATTCTATACCTACCTCTCCTTTCTATCAGAACGGAAAGCGAACGACGTTCAGCACGCCGATAATCGACTCGGAAACGCGATCGTCAAATTGAAAACTTACCGAGGAGCGTTGATCGCCGACACGTTAACCAAGCATCCAAGAGGAATTTATGCCTCACCTCTATGCCCGTAATCTCGCTATAAATTATAGTGTTTTTCGCACCAAACTCCTTTCCTATTTACCTTCCCCATCGTATTTCTCTAGGCATCTACTAAGATATTGGAGAGACGGAGGATCGAACGAGCTCACGAATTATGGCTATCGCGAGCAACCGAGCGTGCTATTCGTTGAAACGATTCGACGAACTCCTACGAATCTTTATGTTTCGACGAGCAGATTTCGTAAAAGGTCAAATATCCCTATGAAAAAAAAATAGATAGAGAGAGAGAGAAAGAGAGAGAGAGAGAGAGAGAGAGATTCCTTTGAACTTGTCTAAGAAAGAAAATTTCGTAACAGGCCAATAATCTCGTTATAATTCACACACGCGATTTACATCGACTTCATATTAAATAATTTTCGTACCAGCGAATGTCCGTGAAAGAGAGGAAACGCCGGGAGGCGTTTCAACCGTACGAAAGATATATAATTACGCTCACAATCAGTGAAATCTGTTTCGAATGAGGGAAAGAGATAGGAAAGATTGAACCTGGCTCAGGATATGTTTCTTTCCTTTTTCTTTTTTTTTTTTTTATTGTACCTATTTTATTTTTTCTTTCTTTTATTTCTTCCCCGGCTCGAAATCAATGCAAAAGATTAATATCTTGATACGATAAGTAAAATATGATGCATACATGCTTCGGTTACGAGAGGAAGCTGGATCGGGCACGAGTACGAGCGAGCGTTTTATACGCAGGGAAGATGCCGATGAATCAGCGGAGATAAAGGTCAGAAGGATAAACGCATGCTCGAAAGGTCAAGGGAAGAGCAAAGTGTCGAATAGAATTCGCTGTCGGCTTTAAAATAAAAATAGAAGCGTAGTGGCGCGATCCGCAAGTTCATTTATGACAAGATGATTCTTATCGTGAGGTAATCTCGATCGATCCTTTTACGCTGTCCTGATGCTGTTCGAGATATTGTAAAATAAAATTGCTTTGCGTGCGATCGATCGATCAGTTTAATTGTTGCTTGATACGTTTAGCTATTGAAAAAAAAAAAGAAAAAACAATTATTGATCGAGCATCCAAAGCGTAAAATATCTTTGTGAGATTCTATCCTTATCACGATCTTTTTTAATCTCTCTACTTGATATTTCTAATTATATCTTTCATTCTTATTAAATTACAAATGTTTTTTTCAAGTATTTTTTATTTCTAAATTTCATGCCTTTGATCGAACGCGAAATCTCACACATCGAATCGCCTAATAATTAACATCGAAATTACGATGTTTTGTATCTGAACAAACAATTCTAATATTTCTCACTACAAATTTCGACAATGCTTATCGACTAATCCAATACAATATCTATTATTATTATTATTACTGTTATTATTATTATTATTATTATTATTATTATTATTATTATTATTATTATTATTATTATTATTACAGTAGTATTATTTATTTAAATATTAAATACGAAAAATGTCAATATCAATTAATTGTCCGATCTAATAATGCATACAATCTCACATATATACTTATCGTTAATGACGATAAAAGAAAAATAATCGAAGGTTTATATCTCTAAACTCTGAATATCTCCAAATTAAAAGTAAAGCTATTCGTGTGGAAAATTCGAGGATCGACAAAGAAAGGGTGCGAGTTGGACTCGCTCTAGAGACTTATCTCCGTGACGAAGCCCGTACTCGAAGAAACCAGGAAAAGAAAAAGGGGCGGGAGGGCGTGCAGAGCAGCACCAAAGTGCAATTTCATCATTTTTGCCTCATAAAATCCGAGCAATGAACGACGTAAAAATGAATAACCGGTGGAACGTTCACCCGCGGAACGAACACAAGTCCGTGAAACGTTTTATCCTTTCTTTCTCTCTCTCTCTCTCTCTCTCTCATTCTTTCTTTTTCTCATTTTGTTTCATCTTTCTTCTTCGACTCTTTTCTTCTCGAGAAGAGGCAAACCTGGCCAAAGGGACGTTCCTTCTTCGGGCTCCATAGTGGAACGCGCTCGGACCGTACGATTTTTATCTTCCGCTTGGAATAGATTATCTTTATTTACGAGCAATCTGCGGTACGGGCAAATTGTTTGGGAACGAGAGAGGGCCGCCTATTTAAATGCCGTAAACTATTGAATATACGCCAACGAGAGATCCTTTTTCGAAGGAAAGCGGGAACTGTTGCCAAACCATGACGCCTTTTTCGTCATATATTTCGTATAAGGCGAAAAAATAACAACAACAAAAATAAGAAAACAAAGTAAGTAAATGAATGATGAACTTTACTTGATCGCTAACGATCTATATCTACATATATATATCGTTACATATATATATATATATATATATATATATATATATATATATATGTCTACATATATATATATATATATATATATATACACACACATATATGCATATCCTTTAAGTAAGGATGCTTTCACTAAAGGTGCCTCGAAGAAAGTTAATACAATTAAGGAAACGAGAAAGGGGCGGACCAGGATAAAGTGGGAGTCGAGAGGGTAGATACGGACACGTTGGAGGAGACCTTCGGAGATCAATAATGGCAGTGAATCCGATGCAGAAGCAGAGGAAGAAGAAAAAGAAGAAATAGAAGAAGAAGAAGGAGAAGAAGGAGAGGAAGAAGAAGTAGAAGAAGAAGAAGAAGTAAAGGAAGAAGAGGAGAAGGAGAAGCAAGAAGAGGAGCAAGAAGAGGAGCAAGAAGAGGTGCAGCCTCGGGTGCCGGGCGGGGCTCAGATGTTTATCCCGGTCGACCTCTTCCCCTGCCCTCCTCGTCGTGCCCCTCTTCCGAAGCACGGCGTTGCCCCCTTCACCTCCGCTTTACGATGAAGAGAAGGAGAAGGAGAAGGAGCGCGCCCTCGGCGATCTGCAGCCACCGCCACCGCCACCGCCGGACGACCGAGCAAATGAAAGAGAGAGATAGATAGATAGATAGGGAGAGAGAGAGAGAGAGGCAGAGAAAAAGAGAGGGAAAGAGAGAGAAAGATAGAGAAACGTTGCTTCTACGTTATGCGTGCTCTTCTTGCTCGAATCCTCGTTCCCAGTGGCGTCGCAATACTCTCAAGACCTTTACATCGCCTCTCCGATATCGCGATTATTATTTGTAACCACCCGAGATACCGTTTTCTTTTAACTCGAATTAATTCTCTATTCTCTTCGATATAGGTAGAAACCATCGGACGGAGACACTTAGTCACTCTTCGTTTTCCAAAGTTCAAAGTATTTCGACATGCTCATTCGTCGCGAACTGCTCCGAGCGGAAAGAGATGAGGAGAGACCAAAAAAAGACATGAAAAAAGATAAAAGAGGAAAGAGAGAGAGAGAGAGAGAGAGAGAGAGAGAGAGAGAAGACTGAGATAGTCGCCTCGTGACGAAGCGTCGGACACGATGGGTACTTGCAAAAAAGCAACGTTAATCAGACACCTCGTATCGCCTCTATTC
The DNA here is from genome assembly GCA_911387935.1 of Dolichovespula saxonica. Classification (NCBI taxonomy): domain Eukaryota; kingdom Metazoa; phylum Arthropoda; class Insecta; order Hymenoptera; family Vespidae; genus Dolichovespula; species Dolichovespula saxonica. The sequence continues at coordinate 2,699,583 of OU427000.1, read as the reverse complement.
AGCTCCCGGTGAGTCGAGTGATCTAGCTCGCAGCAGGTTCTCCGCGGTAAAAAATCGATGAATGAACCTTCGTCAGAGTATGAGAGAGAAAGATAGATAGGTAGAGAGAGGGAGAAAGCGAGAGAGAGAGAGAGAGAGAGCAAGAGAGAGAGAAAAGTCGATAGACCGACCGACCGTCTTACTTGCTCGCTCGGTAAGGTCAACGGCGTCGTGCAAAAGGCAGCACCTCGAAGAGAAGAGAATTCTTCTTAAGCGTGAAATGCAAAAATCCTTCAAACGGAAAATACGAAGATAAGTCTCTCGAACACTCGCGTCTTCTGTAAAGTTGGCGTAATCACGAAGCAAGCGTAATCTCATCGAAGGCTTCCTCGAATCCCTCTAATCGACCTTGCTCCGTGACCCGAAGAACCCCTTGCTCGACCTCTCTCGGAGATCGGAATCGAAGAAGAAGAAGAAGAAGAAGACGAAGAATAAGAAGACTAAGAGAAAAGAGAAGGAGAAGAAGAAGAAGACGACGAACAAGAAGAAGAAGAAGAGTAGAGAAGCCGTAGCGAGGCGGATCGTTTCATCGAGCACGTATCTCACTGATGACGCACTTCCGGCCGAGCTCACCCTCACGGTGGCCTGCCGTGATAATTCCGGAGGATCGTAGAGGAGCCAAGATCCATCCACCGTGACTCCGTGGCCCCGTGACGACCCCGCCGAGATGTTTGCTCTTGTTGCGGTGCCATGCAATGGAGCGACCGGCGTGGCGGTTCCGACCAAGAGAAAGAAGAAGAAGGAGAATGAGGAGAAGGAGGAGGAGGAGAAGGTAGATAAAGAAGAGACGAGAGGATGGAGAAAGGGTAGAGAACGAACGAAGAGAAAATAAAATTGAGAGAGAGAGAGATAGAAAGAGGATGGAGCTCCAACGCCTAGCCTCCGAAGGAGCTGCTTCGAGAGAAGCTCGATGGTAGTAGCGGTTCGCTCATCATTGTAATTACTTCGCAAGGATGTAGCAATATATTGGATCATTATCGAGCGCTCCATATCTACCACCTAGCCCGTAAGTATAGACTAGAGTCCTGGCCCTATCTCGTACGTTGCTTCCCAGGTATGTAAGTATCTACTATACGTTGACGTCTTCCAAAGATCTTACTTCTTCTTTTTTCTTTCTCTCTCTCTCTCTCTCTCTCTCTTTTTTTTTCTTTGATTTCTCTTTAATACGTCAACCATACAACCAAGTGGAAATCAAAGAAACAACTTCAACCTGTCCAATTCGATGAAAGATCGATAACGAGCGATGCGACACACTCGCTAGAACAGGAAATACACGGTTCGTTGATCATCGACGATTGATCGAGTCGTTTCTTAAGCAAGCAAACGAGCAAGCATGCAAGCAGCAAGCAAGAGTGCACCGATCGCGACGATTCTGCTATATCGATAAAATGTAGTCGAAGGACGAAATACTCTTTCTTTCGACGTAATACGTTAACCTGAAAACGATTTCACGGGAAAGAGAACGTCCCTTCCTTCGGAATGCCGCAGAAATTCGATCGCGAGCGAGCCTTGTCCGATCACGCAATGTGACCACGAAGAGAGAGAGAGAGACTTCCTTTCTGCTCGAACGATATTCATCAATATATCTCCATAGTTCTCGATGAGATCAGCATTGTCTTTCTTTTCATCTTTCGTTCGAATTCTCTCTCTCTCTCTCTCTCTCTCTCTCTCTCTCTTTCTTTCTCAATCTCTTTCTTTCTCTCTTTCTCTCTCTCTCTCATAATTAAACTTGTTCCTTCTATATATAATCATTACGTATTATCCAGAAGATAACTAATGTATAATCAAATAAATATAAAAAATTCGAGTAGTTTAGAAATGAGGGGCCGGGACCTCGAACTTTTTTGAGAGAGAAAAAGATTCAGGACACAGGACGGAAGCTGCCGGAGCAACGGGAGCGTATCGAAAGATCCAGCGTTGATAATCCTTCGGGGTAGGTCGGTACAACGTGCTCACCAAGTCTTGCCTATCGAGGTGAGCTGAGAGAGTCGAGAAAGGTGGGTGAGAGAGATGAAGAGAGAAAGAGAGATAAATAGATAGAGAGAGGGAGAGAGAGAGAGAGAGAGAGAGAAAGAAAGAAGAACAAAAAGAGAAGGAAAGAGGAGCATCTCTTCCCTCCTTCACTTAACCTCTCTCTCTCTCTCTCTCTCTTTCTCTCTCTCGCTCTCTCTCTCTCTCTCTCTCTCTCTCTCTCTCTCTCTCTCATTCTCTTTCTCTTCCTTAGCAAGGTACGTGGCGATGCTCAGGTGTAAAACCGTTGATTGCCACGGTAGTATTTTCTCTTTGCACGGCAGAGATGGTAGCGGTGGGCGTGCCGGGCACGACCGTAGGGAGACGGCCAAGGCCTCCTTATCGTGCTACCGCGATTATGTTTATTATACTTCGGCGCGCACGCGTGTGCGTACGTGCGAGTACTTACGTCGAGAAGCGAAATGCGTTCTCTCTTCTCCTCTCCTCTCCTCTCCTCCCTTCTCTTCTCTTCTCTTCTCTCCTCTCATCTCCTCTCCTCTCTTCTTTTCTCCTCTCCAGCCCCTTTCTCGTTCCCTCCTCCTCACTCCCCCCATTACACCCTTATTCGTAATCTCCCTGTCGCAAACGTGACGGTGCAACGCGTTCTATGAGGCCACGCGATAAGCGAGAGATAAAACACTTTTTTTTCTTTTTTTCCTCTCTTTTTTTCATATTTTCTTTTATCTGTTTTCATAAACACTTTTTTATATTCTTTCTCTCTCTTTTTGGTTTCTCTCGTTTTTTTTTTTTGTTCACTTCCAGAATGTTTCAAACGTTACTCCGAGTAAAGACCCTTGCCTTCCATCGTTACTCAATATATATATATCCTGATAGCCAATAAACATATATAATATATATATATATATATATATATATATATATATTTGTTGTTTTCGTTTGTTCCTTAAAGATTTTCAAATTGATAATAATTGAAAGAACGATCGTTATGGCGAGTATAAGGCAAGCTAGGAAAACTGGTTTACGATACGGGCGTATCTCGTTAATGGAAGTTCGCGCAAAGTCGCGTACTTCGACGGAACGCTAAATCGGAAAGAAGGATCGAGAAACGGATTGGATCTACGCTACGAGGAGGTTAACAGAGAGAGAGAGAGAGAGAGAGGAAAAAGAAAAAGAAAAGCATGTGGAATTAGGTTAGGCTTCATCGGTATTCATAGAAAATCGATCTTGACGTTCGATTATCGCGACGTTGTAACGAAATTGTAAGCTCTTACCTTGTACATTAAGCCTTACCAGAAGCCTGAAAACGCAATTATCGAGACTTACGACTCTCCAGTAAGAGAAACGATTCGAAATAATTATTTATAAAGATCATCGATTCGAATTACCATCGACATACTGTCTCCGTATTAGAAATATATATATATATTGAGTATACACACATAAATGTATGTCTGTGTGTGTTTGTGTGTGTATATATATATGAGATTCGTGATAGCCAATAAACATATATAATATCTTAACGTTGTCTCTCATTCGAACTCGATTCTCCATCGACATCATCGTCTTCGTTGTCGTTGTCAGCGTTAGAATTCCATCGAGGTGGAGCCTTGACATTTCGTGGCCTAGAATCGACCGGCATAATTGATCGGCCTCTGCGGCTCCCATTCGACGAACGACCATGCTATTCCATTCCGTCTGGCTCTCTTCTACGGTTACGACGAACTCTCCGCGTACGACCTCGCCGAGAGACGATGGAACGCGGTCGCCTCGACTTCGTGAACTGGATTCCAGAGTTTCGCACGAACGAAATTGAACTGCGCCGTTTTCTATTATCTTTCACCGTCACGTGACTTTGATATTTATCAACAATCTAGAAGGAAACGAGAAAGAACGAAAGAGAGAAAGAGAGAGAAGAGAGAGAGAGAGAGAGAGAGAGAGAGAACGAACATAAACAAAACCGAAGGAAAAAGAGAATAAATGAAAGAAACAAGTTATCGTAGTATTCGAATGCTATAATCAGAAAAGAAGAGAGAGAGAAAGAGAGAGACAGAGAGAGAGAGAGAGAAACAAAGACAAAACAAATACAAAAGTGAACTTATTAGCGAGATCAGAAACGCAAGTTTAACGAAGCTACGAGATTTTCTTTATCTCGATGGTAGTACATGCATTTTCGACCGTAAACCAATTAAACGGTCGTACTCAAATACGTGTTTGGTATATTACCCCTTATATCCTTCGCACGACATCCAAGGGAAAAAATAAAAAGGAAAAAAAATTAAATAAATAAAAAAGATAAGAAAAAGAAGAAGAAGAAAAAAGAGAGGAAAGAAAAAACAAAAACATCCTGCCCGAGTCTCCTTAACGCGGCGGTCCGTCCTTCTTAAAAAAAAATCTCAACGATTCCGTTGGAAATACGAGCGGCGCGATTCCATTAAAACAGCGTACCCCGACGGAACGCTTCCGAAGGCGAGCGATTAATTCGAGTGAGGTGGTTCGAGCCGGCATTGGACTCTATTTAATTACACGCGCGTGTATCCGTCGTTCCAACGTTTTACCCCCCGTCACTCTTAGTCGGCTATCGTGCATCAAGAAGAGGGGCGCTTCGTTATATTAAAGACGGTAATAAAGGCGTGTATGCACGTGTGTATATATATATATATATATATATATATATATATATATATATATATATATATATATATGAATATATATGAATGGGTATGCATGCACGTCATTGCCACGAATCTCGAGACTCGTACGATTCGTTCCGGTGAGAGAGATCGTGCCGTCGAATAAATGCTCAGCACCTACGACAGACAAATGCCACGAGCTTCGCGATTTTATGTCGTTGTCGATACGACGAAGAGGAGGCTAAGGTTAAATTCGTAAGAGGTAAGGGAATGAGTCTAACGCATATATATATATATATATACATGCACATATAAATGTGTATGTATATATGTAGATATGTGTTCGCGGTAACGCTTGCGTGTAGGTACTAAAAATTTTATTGCGTCGCGTTTATCGAGAGAGAGAGAGAGAGAGAGAGAGAGAGACGACAAGTACCGTGGCGCAAAGGCTTGTTTAACAAAGTAATGACTACGATTATTCTACTTTACATTTGCCTCTCTCCGCGAGCAACGTTCGCGATACCTTTTCCAAAGGAAGAAGCTGTTGCCCCCTGGCAATTTACGAGAGATAATCGCCGCTCGAGCGGAGTTACGACTACCGCGTCGTCGTCGGCGGCTCGCTTACATTGAAAGCGTCGTTTCTTTATTACTTTTTTCTTCCTTTTTCTTCTTCTTTTCCATCCTTTTCTTTCTTTTTCTTTTCTCCTTCCTTTTTTTCTCGTTTTCTTTTATTTTCATTATTGACGCCCATTTTCTTTCCTGTCTGAATAAACGAACGACCGCGATCGGTCGTCCCCGTTCTCGTCAATTCCAACTTGTTTCGTAGATTACAACCTACCCCTCGGCATATTTCTTTCACATTTGTTTTCACTTCGGGCGATCGATTTTTATCGAGTTATCGATACACTTCCGAAGGGTAGCCCAATTTTTTTTTTTTTTCTTATATAGCAGAAAAAATAAAAGAAGAAGAGGAGGAGAGATAGAGCAAGAAAGAGAGTGAAAGAGAGAGAGAGAGAGAGAGAGAGAGAGAAATGGCGTCAAATCGATATAAATATGGTCGGAGGAAGGTTTGCGTGCTTCGACACCGTAGGACAGCTTCGAACCGATAAAATACAACATCGTTCACCCCTCTCGATTTCTTTCTTGAATACCTCTCTTTCTTTCTCTCTCTCTCTCTCTCTCTCTCCTCTCTCTCTCTATCTATCTATCTATCTATCTATCTATCTCTCTCTCTCTTTTTCTTTCCCCCGTTGGTAGGGTGTGCAAGCGCGAAAGAAAAAATAGCGCTGCGTCGTTCGTGCCGTGGCTCGTTCAATTTACATAAACACGTACTCATTGATTGCCGGACCAGATTGTCGAGCGTTATTACTTCTACGACCGGTTAACTCCGACGTAGGACCGAGAATAATCGTTAAGCCCTAATCGCTTGCTACGCACCGACCCCGACCTCTCTCTCTCTCTCTCTCTCTCTCTTTCTCTCTCTCTCTCTCTCACTCGTTCTCTCTGAGCCGTTTCTCTCTGTTGCCATTCTTTGATGTGGAAATTACTCCAGACTCTCTTCGAGCTATTCCTTTTTATCGTTCATAACTTGCTGGAAGTGTCTTTACCTTAACCCATGCGTGCCGCGATTCGTTGTCTAGATAATGACACTTGATAATCCACCTTTAAGATACACCTCCGAGCAAGAATGAGAGAGAGAGAGAGAGAGAGAGGGAAGAGGGGAAAGACAGAGAATCAAAGGACGCAGATCATATCGAGGAACACGTTTTGAAATGAAAGCAAAGTTTCGGAAAAACATTTCTCTAACTCACCAAAATGGTAGAAAATGGATCCACCCCTGTCGTGATAACCGTTTTTCTCAGGACCTGAAACGAGATAATAAAATGAAGATAAATATAAAATTGTCGCAAAAAACGTCGATTTGAATAAAAATAGAAAAAAAAATATAATTTTAATTCGAAAAGTAAGATAAGGGATAAAATTCATTCGTGGTAATCTCACGGGTAGGACAATACGACCCTTATCGATGTTTCGGCGAACGTCGAAAGAGTTAGAAAGAGCGAACGAGAGAATAAGAAGAAGAGAAGAAGAAGAAGAAAGAGAAACAGAAAGCTCCGTGGTCGGAGCGATGTGCAGATGGAACGGTGTATCGATCGATCGATCGACGAATGCCTTCATGCTCTAGCAGTGCAACCGGAGGTGGTACTCGAGAGCACCACCCACGAAGTTAACTACTTAGTATGCACGATCAGCCAGAAGGTACCTACCTACCTATCTGACAAGGTTAACTAATACAGCTTCCTCGGTCGCGCGCGGTCTCTTGATTAGAAATACGTCGATAAATCAGGGGAAGGGAGACGGGGAACAGCCACGTAGATAAGCATAGAGAAAGAAGAGGCCTCCTCTCTCTCTCTCTCTCTCTATCTATCTATCTCTTAGTCTTTTACTCTTTCGCTAGCTCGCTCGCTTGCTCGTCTACTTACGTGCTGTTAGAATCGAGATGGCAAGAGATGGAAAGAGGAGAAACGCGCAGCAGACGCGCGAGCTCTTGGACGAAGAAAGAAAGAAGGAAAGAAAGAAAGAAAGAAAAAAAAATAGATAGAAGGAAAGGGAATGCTGTTCGAGAAAGGAGACAGAATCGAGTCCTCCGTCCATCCCCTCCCCCTCACTCACCCACCCCCCGGTAATTGATCGACTTATACGCGTGTATATAAGCTCTCTCGAGCGTTCGGCCTGAGCGGACTTTTGCCGAGTCGTAACGAGATAATTAAATCAATATAGTAGGAGCGCGCGTTCGCCCGGCAGAAGAGTTTAATTGGACGGCACGCTTCGCGATCTTCTCTTCTCTCTCTCTCTCTCTCTCTCTCTCTCTCTCTCTCTCTCTCTCTCTTTCTTTCTATCTATCTATCTTTCTCTTTCTCTTTCATTCCTCGCGAAGAGCCTAGCGCGTCAAAATGCGAAGCAACAAGAGATCTTCCACGACGGGGAGTCCTGCTACCGGAAATTTTCTTTCCTCTCTCCTTCTTCCCTTTCTTACTTATCCGTTTATTTCCTTTTCCTTTCGTTTTTTCTCCTAATGCAAAAACTAGTTTTCTTGTTAAAAACGCTGTAACTTAATTTGAGCTCGATTGTACGATAAAATCGTATGACACATGATATTAAGATAAGATTAACTTATGTTGAGATTATCGACAGAAATAAATGAAGTTTTTGGAATTGACTTCGGGGGTGTGGGGGATTGGACGGAGGGGGGAAAGGCAAGTCGCGAAATCGACGGAAGTCACGAACCAGTTTTACCAACGCAAATGGGATGATCGCTCTCCAGTTTGCTCTACCACATCGCGGCTCGATCGCTAGAAATTTGTGGTTTCTCTTTATCGAATCGTTTCCATTCCATCGACACGTCTCTCGGTAGCAATAACACGAACCCATCGCTATCTACTACTTTATCCTTTTCCCTCTCTGTATGTTTCCCTCTCTCTCTCTCTCTCTCTCTCTCTCTCTCTCTCTCTCTCTCTCTCTCTCTCTCTCTCTCTCTCTCTCTCTCTCTCTCTCTCTTTCTATCTGTCTTTTTCTCTTTCATCAGAAAGCACATCGAGGAGACTAAGGTACGAGAGATTCCGGTCGATCTTTACTCCGAGTCTGTAGAGAGATTACTGTTTTATGCCACGATGAAACTATCTCTCTGAACTCTCTCTTTCTCTCTCTCTCTCTCTCTCTCTCTCTCTCTCTCTCTCTCTCTCTCTCTCTCTGTCTCCCTCTCTTTACTTTATCCTTTTTTCTCTCTGCATGTTTCTCTCTCTCTCTCTCTCTCTCTCTCTATCTATCTATCTATCTATCTATCTATCTATCTATCTCTCTTTCTCTCTCTATCTCCGAAGGTGCGGCCAAGCACGTTCGCGATAAAAGGAAAAACGATCGGGATGAGGAGTAAAAAAAGACGTAGAGATTTCCCTGAGGCTTCGTAAACTCGAGATCCTTTACTCTCGTCTAAGCTTCGAGCTAGATCATTTTATCGGTCGCAGGAACGTAGAAATCAAGAAGTGAGACGACAAAGATTTCCGCCGATGCTTTTGAGGCTGCCTTCCTTTATCGCTATAAGATTTTGCCACTTTTCTTGCAAATATGAGGGTAATTTTTTCTCTTTCTCTATCTTTTTCTTTTTCTACATTAATATCGTTATTATATCTATATCTATATTTCCTAATGTTGATACTATTACAATAATGAACTATCTACTACTATTTGCCGTATCTCGCTTTATTGCTTAACTGTTTTGTAATATTGTAAAATAAATCCATATAAAAAAAAAAGAAAATTATGTTTCCATTCTATCTTTCATCTTTCTCTCTATATTATATATTTGATCAAATCAATATCTTTCATTGTCAGAGCTATCAACGTATTACTACGTTATTTATTACAGCGTATTACTACGTTCGTATTTCATTTTATTTTTCAACATTATTACAGTTCTGAGACAAAAACCATAGAAATAAATTCTTTCTCTCTGTCTCTCTCTCTCTCTCTCTCCCTTTTTCTTTTTCCTTGCCTTTTAACCGTAGAGAGAAAAAAATTTACTTAAAAAAGGAGATCGAGTTGATGGAAAGATAATCATAGGTGGTATATCCTTGGGAAGGAGTCAAAGGCGAGGGAACAGCAGCGAGCACGTGGCGTGGGTGTTCGCGCGCGCGCAAACACACGCGGGGATGGAGCGAAGAGAATGAACCAGCACGCGTTGTGGGCGGACCACGAGAAGAAGGTAGTGGAGGTTAAAGAGGCGGCGTTGGTAGGGAGAACAGCACGATAAAAGGAGAAGCACGAAGAGAAGCACGCCGAATCGACTTTCTCGTTAAATCCTCTTCCACTTTGTTTCTTCTCTTTTGTAATGTTGCGGGGAAAAAAAAGAAAGAAAGAAAAAGGAGACTTCCCTCGTGTTTCTTTTCTTTCGGATAATAAACTTAGGTTAGATTCGATAGTAGATCGTACGGTGGGCCCCAATCACCCAATCACTTTCTCCGGTTGCCCTTTAGATAGTCGGATTTGCATAAGGCTGGCACCAGCCGCGTCTGATTGGCTGTAATTAGCGACGCGTGGCCTGCGCCCACGTTGGGTCACCGATGGAGTATTAAAGGAGACGAGAACGATGAGGAGGAAGACGAACGACCGCAAAATAAAGAGAGAGAAAGAGAAAGAAAGATAGAAAGAGAGAGAGAGAGAGAGAGAGAGACAGAAAGATAGAAAGAGAGAGAGAGGAGTATCTATGACCAACGCGTAATCTATGCTACTTGGATATCCACGCACCCACGCGCCGTCGAGACGCGCGTGCCGCTTTACGTTGAATTTCGTAAGATCATACAAAACGATCTATCCTCGCGTCTGGATTAAATCCATGAATCTATTAACCGCTTACCGATCGAAAATAACGATCGATCGTGAACGTTCCACCAGAGAACACGAATCTATACGTAAAGGTTTATGTAAATGACGATAACCAATAAACGTGACGGCTAGTAAACACAAATAAAAGCATTTGAACGGACGGACATTAGCTTACGTTGAACCTTAGAAAACGATATAAAGAAAGCATCTGGTATAATCGAGCTAACACGATCGTTTAAACCCTCTTGCATCTTCAACCGCACACGGCTATATATACCAATCTGGTATACCTATACATGTATATACGTACAATGTGTGTGCACGTACGTAAGTACGTATGAGGAATCGTTTCGTAGGGATTAATGCGATTGGAAACTTTGACCTTACACTACGATGCTCATTCCAATTTTCTAAACCCCTATCTAGCGCGCATAAAGAACCGAGATATAACGAGCGATAAAAGCTCTAGCGCTAAGCGCCTATAAGTTATTATTAACGACGGACGATCTAATATCGCGATCGAAACGATCGTCCCAAACGATCGTCTCAATTTCTTCTCTATCTGATTCTCTTTCTCTATTGCTTTCTCTTTCTCTTTCTCTTTTGCGTGTGCTCTTGCTCAAGGAAAATCACGTTCGTCGATAAAGAGCCGGTTTATTGCGTTCGTTCCGAAGACCATTCGCTGTCATCGGCACGATGACGATCGTCGTGGCCGTACGCGTAACGCGCGGTCCCGATAATACGTGTCCAAAGTGAAAAGCTTCCGAGAGCCGGCACGCACACCGCCTCTATCTTCTTAGAATAGATATCTACGACGATTTACGAGCACTATTTCTCTTGGCTGTTTAAAACGTTCGTCAGTTTCTTGCTTCGATACTCTTCGGCGATAAAACTTCTGATAATAAGATGACAAAGATTCATATACACGACGATACGAACGAAATCGGACGCAACGAATTTCGATCAGAAAATGTTATCAACTAAATCAAGAGAGAAAAAGAGAGAGAGAGAGAGAGAGAGAGAGAGAGAGATGACAAAGAGAATTGAAGTTACGAATCAAAGAGAAAGACGGACGAACGGAAAGACAGACAGATAGATAGAAAGAGAGATAGAGAGAGGATCGTACTAACATAAGAGTTATATTAACGGTTTCCGGCTAGAAATATTTTCGCGTCATCTGTTCGACGCCGATCATAAATCCTGACCGTCGACGATGGAAAGACTTGCGCGTTACGCGGAACTTATTAAAATCGCGAATATCGAATTGTCTGCTCGTCTATCTGTCTCCTCTCTCTCTCTCTCTCTCTCTCTCTCTCTCTCTATCTCTATCTCTCTATCTCTCTCTATCTCACTTTCTCTCTCTGTCTCTCTCTCTCTCTCTCTCTCTCTCTCTCTCTCTCTCTCTGTCTTTCTATCTCTCTCTTTCTATTTATCTGTCTATCATATAAATTATCTTGAATATGTCCATTCCATTAGCCCTTGACGAACAAAATCATTCTATCCAACGTGAATAATAAAGAAAGAAAGAAAGAAAGAAAGAATAAGTAAAAAAAGAAAGAGACAGGCGGAAAAAGAACGTCGATCCCCGCACACGAGTTAGCACTGAATCTCCACATGAACGCGCACAATGTTCACTTAGTAGACGCGCGCACGCGCACTTACTCACTCCTTGTGTAGACGGCATCACAGTGGCGACAGTAGGGGTATATCAATGTAGACGCACTGCGTGGCACGACGGATCTCGAACTATGTCAAGGTTCCTATGAAGAGGCTTAGTTGATCTTTCTCTCTCTCTCTCTCTCTCTCTCTCTCTCTCTCTCTCTCTCTCTTTCTCTTTTTCTCTTTTTAATCTCTTTGAAGAAAAAATAAACTTTTAAAAAATCAAACTCGCATCGACTTTCACCGTATCTCTCTTTCTCTCCCCCTCTCTCTCTCTTTACTCTCTTATTTTCTCTTCCTCTCACTGTTTCTCCCTTTTATCATTCTTTCACACTCTAAGAGACGAGTCGATGCTCGCGAGTGGTCTCGAGTTCAGCCGCGAAGTAGAGTCGATCTCGGGACACTAGGTGCGCGCTTGGTAGGGGTCCGCTTAGGGTCTCGAGAATGGAGTTGGAAGGGGATAAGGTCGAAGGTCAGGGCTATACGGTCTGACCCATGACCTCTGACCCTCTCGATCCCTCCGACCCGACCCGCCAGAACCCGCTCTCCCTCCACTCCTCGTTTCTCTTCTATCGCTCATGCACTTAAGGCGTTCTCTCTCTCTCTCTCTCTCTCCCTCTCTCTCTCTATCTCTCCTTATTTCTCGCTTTCTTTCTTTCTTTCTTTCTTTCTTTCTTCCTTTCCTTTCCTTTCCTTTCCTTCCCTTCCATCTTTTTACCGGCGTCCTTTTTCCTCTCACAAATGTCAGTCGTCTCGGCAGCCACAAGATACGACGAGCTTCCATACTCGTATCTTAGTTTCTTTCTCTCTCTCTCTCTCTCTCTCTCTCTCTCTCTCTCTCTCTCTCCTTCTCTCTCGCTCTCCCTCTCACACACACACATACACAGGCGCGCAAAATGCAAACGCACGCTCTTTTGAAATATTCATCTTCTATTCTCGCAAAGGAACGCTCACGAACCCTCTTGTCTCTTGTTCTCTGCTGCATATGACATTCCTTCTAAATACGTTTTGTTACGAGGTAATCGTAAATCCATGAAATTCGATGAAAATTTAAGTAGTTTTGTGCACGACAAAGGTTATCGGTTCATATGAATCGGTCGAGCATGAATTTCCAATAACTCTGATGAATTCATTCCGGTTGCGAGTCGAAACTACGATAAGAGTCATAATTAAGATAACGCACGAGACCGACCACGTCCCGGACTAATTACTGTCTCTGATTATTAATATTATTGTCATTGCTATCGTCGTTATATATATATAAATATATATATATATATCGTATATCTATGTATGTAAGTAAGTACATAGATTTAAAGAGCTCGTTTTATCTACGTGCTTGCAATACACATTTTAATTTAAGAATACTGTTAATAAAGTCAAGTTCACGAAATCCGTTTCCAGGGAATAGATCAATTATTAATCGATTTCAACGAAATTTGCATTGTAAACTATCTCGACTTCGGTCAATACGCAATAAATACACAAATGTACACTTCTTTTTTACTCGCAGGTAGAAAGAAAATGCTTATGAAAGAATAAAAGATTAAACTTTCAATATCTTTCTCGTCGTCCGTTTGAAATAATATTCGATCAATAATTATCATTACTCGTCGTCGTCGTCGTCTTCGTCTTCGTCGTCTTCGTATTAATCTTGAGGATAATTAAACCAAAGGCAGTACAATAAAGAAAGATGTTATCTTAATCATTGATAGAATGCAACTTCGTAATCGGGGTACAATTAATTCCTTCGATGTAAAGTGTTCACCTTATTAAATGAAGTAATTAATTCTCGTTAATGGGCGCCATCTTCTTTTATTTTTCTTTCTTCTTCTTCTTCTTCTTCTTTTTCTTTTTCTTTTCTTCCTTTCTTAAGACGTACGATGCCGAACATGTGTTCGAGGAAGAAGACGATATTTTTGCAACGATCCGACCAGCGAGATCACGGCCGTGTCGAGCTGACTAAAGTAACAGAGGAGCATGCTTCTGTATCGGTGAGAATGCTCGTATAGTGCTTCGCGAGCGTATACATGAAAGTGAGCCACTTAATATGGATGTGTGCGGAAGACCCGCGATTGGACCTCTGAACCTATGACCTCCGCGCATCGGGACCATCGCGCCGAGCAACGGCCGGTTGCTACGAACCGTTTGAAAAATTTCACACTCTACTCGCGAACGTAACCGATTACATACACCGAACTACCTATTACCTCTTTTCTTTCTGTACTCCCGTCATTTTTTTCTCCTTTCTTCTTTCTCTTTTCTCTTCTTTGCTTTTTCTTCTTTTTCCTTCTTTGCTTTTTCTTCTTTTTTTTTTCTTTCTTCTTCTTCTTCTACTTTTTTTCTTTTTTCTTCTTCTTCTTTTCTTTCTCTAGTACCTACCATCTCTCCTCCTTTCCACTTTACCTTTGCCTTATTACATCTTGTTATTCTTGTCTCGAAGGTCGATTTAAATCGCGATGCCGCGCGATTTGTTTTGACTACGTGACGGGTCAAGTTTCCTGTGTGCGATTCATCACAATTAGCTATTGTTAAATATGTTAACGAGATACGGTAATGTTATGGTATCTTACGTTAACACAATTAATGTAAGGTTCAATAATCATTCTTCCATTCTATATTAATAGCGTATTAAGTTTTGATAAAGGTCAACGCGGTTCAAAAATCTTTTCTTCAAACACGTTCGCATGTAATTCGCAATTTATTTCGCTCGCGTTCCTTTGTTACTTTGTCTCTAAAAGCTAGATATCAAAAGAATGAAAAATAATGAACTACATCGCAATATCGTCACGATCATTTTTAACGATTGAAATAACAACGTCGAATTCATTTGAAATAATTTATTATCGTTCGCTCGAACGAAAAGTTAAGAAGGAAGTGATTCGAGTCAGCGAACAATCGGCCATGACACAAAGCACTTTATGCATGAAGGAAAACGTAAACAAAAAAAAATCTAATTTACGATATCTCGAAGGTAATGATGGAAAGAGAGAATGAACGAACGCTAAACTCCAAGAAGATCCAAGAGATATTCGGTAAATTTTAGATCCTTAGTCTTACAGAAGCTACAACGCAAATGCCTCGTAAATCCGTGCAGCGAGGCATTCGCTTATAGTTCGAGTTAATAACTCTCCATAAATATCAAGGAAAGGAAGGTCGGTCAAAGAGAAAAAGTATAAACAAACTTACACTATCTCTGTCTCTCTGTCTGTCTCTCTCTCTCTCTCTCTCTCTATCTATCTATCTCTCTCTATCTCTCTCTTTCTCTCTCTCTCTCTCTCTCTCTCTCTCTCTCTCGCGCGCACGCTCTTACTTGCTCTCACGGCAAGGAACGATGCACGCACCGTCTAGACTCCCCGTGATTTCGTCGATTTCTCTCTCTCTCTCTCTCTCTCTCTCTCTCTCTCTCTCTCTCTCTCTCTCTTTCTTTCTCTCTCTCCCTCACTCTGTGTGTGTGTGTAGAGAGAAAAAGAGGAAAAAAGGACGGAGCAGAAGCGACAAGGCAAGGAAACATTTCGATAAACGGCCGAGACATCGATATTTATCGCACGCTCGATCGACCGTAAGAGTTTTAAGCGTAGAGTCAAGTGACGTTAATCATACGCGTGGCTATGCCCGCGCGAGTGCACCGACTCTACGAATTGATGATTCCTAATTAAGGTACCGCGGTGCAATTAAGGAGACGCGCTCCTTTAATTGCAGCTATCAATAAAAAGGTAGAGAGGTAGAGTAGAGGAGAAAGATAGTCCCGAAGAGAGGGCCGAGGGAGACTGAGACCAAGATCGAAGCACGGGTGTCGCCCGATAAATGTTTTCGTGCTACCGTATGTAATAAGCTGCTAGCTATATGTGTGTGCCCGCGAGAGTAACCAGACCCTTCCCCCCTCCCCAACTCGAAATCTCCCATCGTTTTCTTCGTCCCTTCTTCGTGATCATTCGCCGCTCGTCCGGAATTTCTCAATTCGATTTCCGTCCGGTCGCTCATTAATTGCAACCAGTTCCTTAACCGGCGAAACCGAGTCACCGCACTCTTCTTCCTCCCCTCCCCTCTCACTCTCTCTCTCTCTTCCCTCAATGTTTCTCTGTCTCTTTCAAGTCGCACCTACTTAATTGGATCGCGTACCAGGACTCCGAACATTTTTCGAAATACCACGCTCAATTCGTACGATCCTGTTATTCCTCGTATGATTTTTACCTGGCCCCTCTCATCCTCCTACTATAATTCACTTTATTTTACTTTTACTTTATTCGTTTGCAAAATATGATAACCCCACCTACCCCATCCCACTCTACCCCAATCCCCGGTGCAGATTTGTACGATCGAAATAATTTAACCGAATCCGCGGATTTTAATATCCGATAATATAAAGAAAAAGAGGAAGAAAAAGAAAAAAGGAAAAAAAGTTTATCTCACATACGATCGTCGTTTGATAAATATCGTTTTCGTTGCGACCATGTAAATAGATCGAAATTGATGGATCGATCGAGGAATTCTCTCTCTCTCTCTATCTATCTATTTATCTATCTATCTGTCCATCTATCTATCTATCTAACTCTTTCTCTGTGACATTCGGTGCGGAATCGAAAATCGTATTAAACGAGATCGAATCTGTTCTAAAACGCGGATTTCGCGAAGTCGGCAAGGATTCTGGAAAAAGGATTGGTCCGGTGGTATAGGTAAGGTATATAAGGTCGGCTTCTTTTTTGACGAAAGGAGTCCGAAAGAGAGAGAGAGAGAAAGAGAGAGAGAAAGAGACTCCCCGGCCGAAATCTGGTTTCCTATGGTGGAAGGAATAAATTCCATTGGCGACAAAAGGAGAACGCCCTTATGCCGAAGCTAATAGCGTCCCTACCGGTCTTCGTTCGGGTGTGCCCGAAGAGAAGAGAGACGAGAGACGCACGCACACCGAAAACTTTATTCCTTTCTCTTCTCCTCGCTCCTGTTACCCGAAGAAGAGGAAATAACGACTAAGAGAAAGAAAGAAAGAAAAAGAGAAAGATAGAAAGGAAGGAAGGAAGGAAGAGCGAGATGGCGACGTCGTTTGCGGAGGATCCACTCCCTCCCCCACATCTCTCCTTACTCTCGCGTGGCCTTCAATCTGTCAGAGGGCGAAGCTTACGCAGGTGGTACGATCTCGTCGTCGTTGAAACAGAGAAGGAAAGAAAGAAAGAAAGAGATAGAGAAAAAGAGAAAGAAAGAAAGAAAGAGAGAGAGAGGGAGAGAGAGACAACTTTCGAGTAGTATACCTCCGGAGGATGTAAATGAAAAATGTAAATTGGCGTCGACTAAGCCGATTCCCTGAGTCCTACGGTTTCAACTTTTCGGTCCCTTGCGTAGAAAGAGAGAGTTAAAAAGAATCAAAGTGAGAGTAAGAAGAGAGAGAGAGAGAGAAAGAGAGAGAGATCCGAAGTACCGGCGGAAAAAGATCTAAAACGTTTACGCCGACCGCGGAGTTGGACGCGAAGAGGAGAAGCAGAGAAGGAGAATGAAGGAGAAACGGAGAGGGAAGAGGAAGAAAAAGGGAAGGGAAGGGGTTGAGATGCTGCAGGAGCCTTTCGCTAGACTGAAGAGACAATGCCATTGTTTTTAGACTTCAAAGGGACCTGACCGCTCGCGAACTGAGCCTTTGCTCTTGCCGTCGCTCCTAAATTCTTCTACGTCAACCAAGCAAACCCAGTCCCCGTAATCGCGAATTCCTCTTCTCCTCTCTTCCTTCCTTCCGTTCGTCCATCCGTCCATCCGTCCGTTGGTCCATCCTTCCTTCCTCCTTTCTTCCTTCCTTCCTTCCTTCCTTCTTTCTACCCTCTGCATTATGTACGAACCCTTAAACCTTGACGAGGAGATTTCGCAAATAATCCAGACCGTTCGACTTCGATCGAACGTCGATCGAATAAAAAAAAATAGAAATAAAGAGAAACATAAGAAGAAGAAGAAGAAGAAGAAGTAGAAGATGGAGAAGGGGAAGAGGAATAGGAGAAGATCTGTGAAAAGGGGCGGGTCTAGGGGGGGGAGAGGGCTTCTACACGTGACTACAGAACTTCCAGGAGCCGACGGGCAAGCACGGTAATTGCCGCGCTTGGTCGGCCCTTCGCTCCAATAAACTCCACCATATGCTTCGAACGAGCTATATATATATATATATATATATATATATGTATGTATGTATGTATGTATGTATGTATGTATGTATGTATGTATGTATGTATGTATGTATGTATAATATGTATGTATATATAGTATGTGTATATATATATATATATATATATATATATATATATATATATATATGTATCTACATATAGTTTACGTAGAAGAGATCGGCTTGGCTGCTTACCTTTGGGAAAGGGTGGGAGGTAGGGGTAGGGTATCATCAGGTGAGAGGGGAATAATGGAGAGAAAAAGAGTGGATGCGGATCGTTTGGAAGGCGAGAGAGGGTAAAGGTACGCCGCGTAGGAGCTCCTCGCACGTATGTAAATGCGTATTGTCTTACTACGCCGATAAAAAGACCTCCGCCGTGCCGGCTGCATTACCGTGGTCAGCAGTATATTAGCCCTTTGATTTATGCCGGATCGCCATATAAGTTCTACAATGTCCCGTCGTGCGGCTCATACGCGCGTGTAGTATATACGTAGTGCCTCCTCTTAGGTAGGTACTACTCCTGGGTCCAGCTGGGCGAATCCAAAAGAGAGACAAAGAGAGAGAGGGAGAGAGAGAGAGAGAGAGAGAGAGAGAGAGAGAGAGAGAGAGAGAGAGAGAGAGAGAAAGAAAGATCGTTTTAAGTGTGCACGAGTGGTAGGGAAAGAAGAAAAAAAAAATAAAAAGAAACGCCCTTCGATCGAGTCGACACTCCGAAAATAATTATTTCGAATTGCTATTGCTAAGATCCTAAAACTATCGTTCTTATCATCTTCAAATGATCGAAATTGACTTTGATTTTATAAAATAATTGTAAAGAGCCAAACGGGTTGTTACAGATCTATCGATCGATCGATCGTTCGTTCGTTCGTTCGTTGTTCCCTTAAGACACGGTGGATCGTCT
>OU427000.1:2598362-2678362 GCA_911387935.1 Dolichovespula saxonica | reverse complement strand
CATTATCTATCGTATTTCGTTGTACTTTTCTTTCTTTTTTTTTTTTATTTTATTTTCATTTTTTTGTTTTTTTTCTTTTATATCTTGTTCACCTTTAAGATTTTAGATTTGTTCATCGGTGTTATCGAAATATCGGCATGGCTACCAAAATGGCGTATAGAAATAGGTACGCTATGGGTAAAGGAAATAGGTACAAAAATGTCTAAGTTGGTATCAAAAACGTCGACATAAATCGAATCAAATCGCTCGTCGAACTAAGATACCTTACTGACTGTCAAGATCCTCTAAAGGGTTGCGTCCTTGACGAATAATAATTTTGATTCAGACTTTAGAGAACCTGTTCTCTTGATTGCAAAGAATATATCCAAGGATTTTCTTTTTGCGTTCGTATAACTACAGGATCCTCTCTCGTCCTTTATCTCTCTCTCTCTCTCTCTCTCTCTCTCTCTCTCTCTCTCTCTCTCTTTCTCTCTCTCTCCACCCTGAAGTAATGGAACTTAATGCAACGTGGAAAAGCTCATGAATGAGTTGCGTGACACGTAGGAGGTTTGCAAGGCCTCCATGCGAAGATCCGCGTGACTCCTGTGCGTCTTGGTATAAGGAACCTGGACTTCCTGTCCGCGCTCACATGTCCGACTCCCAACCATTATAGCATCATCTACTACCGGTCGAGACGTTGTGGGAGAGTAAGCATCGCTAACACGTCACGTTATGCGATCACGTTCGAACGAAGGTGCCAACCTAACTTCTCTCCGTCAAATCTCATCTCTGTTTCTTCAATGAATTTTTCTTCCTTCACTTTCGTTTCATTCGTAATGCACAATCGCTCTTTCAATTAATTTTTACTACGTTGGATGTTAACGTGATCCGTACAAATTCCTTAACAACGACAACAAATAAAACATTTCATTATATTTGTTTAAATTGAGTAATTTTGTCGTGATATAGGATACAATTAAATTAATCATCGTTCAATCGTTATAGTTCGAATGTACATATATATTATTTTGTTGTTTACACGTTATCATTGAAAAAAATTAATCGAAACTATAAGTCGCAGGATAAACATTCAGCAAAGTTATAAGTACGTTAATATTTTAAGACCTCTTATCTTACTGTACGAATATAACGACGAGAACTATATAATCGTTAATGTTTGATCCAATTTGTGATAAAAGTATTGATTTAATCGTGTTGTATAATGAACATTGGTGCTAGTAAAAATTTCATCGTTCGTTACGATTGATAATGAAGTATCTTCAATTGGAATTATATATCGACAGAACGCCTCCTCCTTCTCCCCCTCCCCCGCACTCTCACAAACTTAATAAACGTCTTCAATCGTAAAACTCGATCGTGCATAGATTCTATTAAAATTTGTACGATTCGCTAATTGAATAAACTCGTCTCGACTTCTTCGAGAGTTAAATCGATAAACACGGAAGAATTGTATCTAATTGTATCTCTCCGACGATTTCTCTTCAACGATCAACAACGACCGACTTAATAAGCGTACTTCTCACGAAACCGTTCAATACGATTATTATGCAGAAGCGTGCAAATTTTATTCGTTATCTCTCGCTGGAAGGGAAAGGAGAAAAAAAAAGAAAAGAAAAAAATTAAAATCTTCGAGGCGTATCAATAACCTCGCACTCGATATCAAAGATAACAATTCATTGTCCTCCCCATGTTCCTTTCTCGGCATCGTAAAATCACTCACAAGGGGCAATTCGTTACGATCGGTGAAACACGACACGAACGCAAAACGGATCTGTCTTTAATCGTACGATGGCCGAACGTCGTTGCTAACAAATTGAACCGCACTGTTCGACGGACTTTCGTGGAATCGTATCGTGATCGACGATCGATGCATAGGTAGGTATTACGAGTGCCGGTTACGTTTACGATCCACATGCGTCACGATTATGTCCAACGCGGTGACACTTTGCGCTACAAATTTTATTTTACGATATGTTGACTTGCTGTACAAGAGAAGTACGAGCCCCGTGTACTTACATACATACCTACATACATACGTTCTTACGAGACCGATTCGAGATAGATTTATTACGTCCACGCGTTCTACTCGCTTATACCACCTACCACGCGGCGGCTTTCCCATACTACATACCTACACCTAACTATCCTACCATTCTATGTTTCTTCCACGGAAGAGAAAAATTTTACCTTCCAGAATTACGGACGTTATGTTACGGGACGTTGCGATTTCGCAGGAGAGAAAAAAAAAATATATATATATATGATACGGTATATATGATAGTGTATACATGGTGCATGCTTTGAGACTTTATAAAACGCCTACTTATACGAGTCAACGAAAAGCAATCTATCAAATGTGCAAGCTCGTAACGCACGCTCGAAATAATAAAAAATAAAAAGGAAGCGAGAGAATGAGGGTCATTTATCGTAAGGTAATTAAATTAATTTCAAGCGTGAGTAAAAACGCGTCCACGAACCGATACCTATCTATCCCGCCGTCTTATTTCCATGTCATTGAAATTCGCACGACGATCTCGCGCGATAGAAACGAACGTGCACGCACGCGAGCCACACTACGGTCACTCCATCTCTAGCCTTGTCTCTCCCTCTCCTGTCCTTTTTAAATAGGAAAGAACCAGCGGGACGTAACTTAACGAAGGGGATCTAGAAAAAGAAAGAGAGAAAGAAAGAGAAATAGTGGGAGAGAGAGAGAGAGAGAAGGAAAGAAAGAGAAAAAGAGAGAAAAGATATGTCATTAATAAGACAACGAGGCACCGATAGGTATAAGAGATCTATAGAGTGGGGGTAAGACCCACGCGTACCAGGACCGTCTTTAGCAACGTTCAGACCTCTCTTATTCTTTTTCTTCTTTTTTCTTCTTCGTTCGACCGTACGACACGACACGGTTAAATGCGTGCAACACGTCCGCACGATCGATCGTTACTTTCAATCAAGCCGACCTTTCTCCCTTCCCTCCCCTCTTCATCCTTTTCGTCCTCCTCCTCTTCCTCTTACCCGATAAACGCTCACGTACTACGTACGACGCGAGAACGCTCGCGCAGGAGATTCGACCTGAATGCGTGATATCGATTTTATTTATCGATCTGACCCGGTCCGCCCGCCTTCGCTGACGTCATCATCATAGACACGCAGTGCCCACGCGCGAATCGATCGATTATTCCCCCTAGAACAGTGTCCGTGCGTAAGAGTTTGTCCGTTGTCGTTAATTGCCATCAAGAGACAGAGTCGAACGATCGGTAGCTACCGTTAATTGCTACCGTTTACGATAGGATACACAGCCGTCGCGTTTCGTTTCTTCGATCTACACGACAACAACGGGCGACGGGGTTGGGTGTGGGTGAGTGGGAGGGGGCTGTGGCTGGAGGGAGACGTTTCGTTTCATATTATCTCTAAAGTCGTGAGTGTGATTTTCAACGATACAAAACTCGATCAAGTCCAGTCTAGATTCTAGATTACATGGACTCCGAGATTTTTCAGTACTGTTCTTCTTATCTCTCTTTCTTTTACTTTCTTTTTTCTATTCTCATCGATCTTATTGGAATTCGTAAAGTAAGGTTACGTTCGGGTAAGGGAATAAAACGAAATCAAACCGATAAAAATATTTTATTTATCTGATAACGTCCGATAACAACACTTTATATTATTTACATTATCAGATACGTAAACGGCGGCTTTGGTAAAGTGAAGTTATACTTTGCTCGTGATCTCGTTTCAACATTCCGCATAACCAACGAAGGATGCAACGATTACTTGCGAATTCCGCGATAGAGAGAGAGAGAGAGAGAGAGAGAGAGAGAGAGAGAGAGAGAGAGAGAGAGAGAGAATTTGAAATACCTACTACTCGCCACCGTCGTCGCCATCGCGTACGATCGTCGGTACGAGCTAAGAAAGAATATCCCCATAGATGTGCTTCTACGATCGTAGAGAAACGAATAAAAATCTCATAACGTCTATCCACTTACTTCCTTCTTCTCTACGTTCCTCTTCGCGAGACGAGCAATAAATATCGTTGAACCTATCGATCGCTACGCCGGTCTCTTCCGTTCGACAGAGACGCACACGACGTTTTCTATGATACCTGAATCAGCAAGTCGGTGTGAGCGATTTAAAGAGAAAAAGAGAGCGAGAGAGAGAGAGGGAGAGAGAGAGAGAGAGAGAGAGAGGAGAAGAAAAAAAGGATAAAAAACGGGTAGCTAAGAAACGTCCGTACGAGATCGAGCAACCTAATAGGAATTTATTGAATCGATACAACTTTGTTCTCTCGCGATATGCGAGAGATCGCGTAAGAAACGGTCTGGTACAAACGAGCCGCTTGCAACTGATGTGTGTCGTCATAGGTAACAGAAAGAAAAAGAGAGAGAGAAATAAAGAGAGAGAGAGAGAGAGAGAGAGAGAGAGATCCAGAAATAAGAGCGAAGAGATAGAAATATTCTTTCTCTCTCTCTACCCTCTCTATCGATCTTTTTCTCTCTTTCTAAAGAACGCCTAGGATCGTTTCGTCTCTTCCTTTGGTATTTCTTCGTAAAGAGAAACGAAAGGGAGAAAGAGAGGCTGGGAGTTCCGTCAACGGCTCGTGCGTTATGCGTCGTGCGTTCCATAGAAGGCGTCTAGTTTCTGTCGATCGTCGAAGTAACGAAGCGCGTTAATGCCGTGAGCGGCTTCTCATTGTGGGAGCGGTCTCTGAGAGTTACGGTCAGCCAGCAATATCTTTTTACACGAACGCAGGGGCTTGTTAACGATAGAAATCCGATCGGGTACAATACCATTATTTAAGCTTTTCTCTCTCCCTCTTTCGTTCAACGTGTACGCAAGTAAATACGTACACATGCGACTAGACTGATAGATAGACATATATATATATATTTATGTATATACAAATATATATATATATATATATATATATATATATATATATACAACTGTGTATATACTACTCGTATATACAGACATCTTGCCATTAGTGGCGAGAGAGGAGACCCAGTTCGCTCGAACAAGCCTAATGATTTCGTTCCACAACGCGCGCTCGACGGTGCTTATATTCTCTTCTCTCTTCTCTCTCTCTCTCTCTCTCTCTCTCTCTCTCTCTCTCTCTCTCTCTCTCTCTCTCTCTCTCTCTTGTTGGCTGCGAACCTGTCAGACTCGTACCTCGAGATTTCCTTCGCTAGCTACGATCGACGTCGGTCTAACGTTCCGTGCTTGGCACCGATAATTAGCACCACCGGACGAGAACGCTTCCCTCCGATAAAGTATAATACGCGTTAGATGGAATTTTTCGCCTTAGACATAGTCGCTTATCGCCTTAGATGAACAATCACATTTTCTCGTAGCGATGAATTAAAGATTATATTTGTTACGTCGACGTTACGTTAAAACTTTACCCTCGAAGAATCGATTAAAGCATCCTACTAGTCCTTAGACCGGGAATCATCGGACTGGATAATTAGCTATGATACTCTTTCTCTCTCTCTCCTTCTCTCTCTCTCTCTCTCTCTCTCTCTCTCTCTCTCTCTTTCTCTCTCTCTCTCTTTTCGAATTATCCTACGAGTTTATCGCGTAGCTATGAAAGTCGACCCGCGGGGCCGGAAACGAACGCTTACGAGCCGGATAAGACCTCTCTTCGTCCTGACCTTTAATTAGTTACCGCGAGGTTGCTGCTGCCGTTGTTACTTCTGCTGTTGCTGTTGCTGTTGCCGTTGCTGTTGCCGTTGCTGCCACTGCCACTGCCTGTTGCCGTTGCTGCTCCTGCCGTCGGCAGAATTAACGGCTTCCTGGGCTGCTAAATAAATAAAAGAAAGTATTGCTAGGTTGGAGCCAGCAATGTTTTTCTTAGCCGGAGGTACTATACAAGTACGTATGTACGAAGGGATTCGAGAGCGAATGATAGAGTAAAAATGAGACAGAGAGAGAGAGAGAGAGAGAGAGAGAGAGAGAGAGAGAGAGAGAGCGAGAGAACGTAGAGTGCCGTCTAGAGGAAGAGAAAGGGAAGGGGAGAGAGAGAAAAATGTAATCGGGATTCGAGCTTCTGATTATACGAGTTCGCGCCACGCTCGGTGGCTCAAGAAGATCGTAAGAGACTCGCGAGGAAATTCAAACTCGTCCACCCTTTCCTCGATCCTCCTCCTCCTTCGCCCCTCCTTCCTCTCCCCCATCTCTCTTATTATCCTTACTTAGTTCGAAGATTAATTGGCTGGCTCTCTATGTATAACGTACATGCATATGCATTCTGTTATATGCTAGAAACTCTCAACGAAAGAGACGTCTGACTTCTTCTTCTTTTTCTTTCTCTCTTCCCTCCTTTTTCTTTTTATTTTTATATATTTTTTTTTTCTCTATTTTTTCTTCTTCTTTCCTTACCGGAAACAACAACGCGAGTGATCGAGCCTCGATGAAAATTCAATTAACTCACCTTACATTATCTTAATGAAACACCACCTTCTAATTAGTGTCCATCTCGATCAGACCTTGTGCATACACTCGAATAGAGAGAAGAATAAAGGTAGAATAAAAATGTAAAAAGATCCTTACCGTTCCAGACCTTAAGCCCAGTAGGAAAGCCACTTTGTACGCTCGTTACTTTTATGTAATACGATTCGAGAAGATCCCACGGAGCGTTACAGTGTCCACTCTAAGCTCAATTAGCATCCATCTTGGTTTCTCTCTCTCTCTCTCTCTCTCTCTCTCTCTCTCTACGCTATTTAATTAGATATCTTATTAAAAGGAAACATTGTGCGATTCGAAATAGTTAGACGTCTGTCTGGCTAGAGAGAAACAGAGAATTCGTGCCACCGATTTGGTGACTGCATTCGAGGTAAGCCCTAATTATTGTAAGCAGGAAACCAAGATGAAAGGAAGGTGGGGAGTGAAGTCTAGTGTATTTCTGGTTCGACCTTCCTTCCTTCCTTCCTTCTATCCGTCCTTCCTCCTCCTCCTCCTCCTCCTCCTCCTCCTCCTCCTCCTCCTTCTCCTCCTCCTCCACCTCTTCCTTCTTCTTCTTCTTCTTCTTCTTTGAGAGCGTAGGCAACCGAATGAATAGCGTGCGTTCACGGTAAGGCGCTCACCGTAATGGTGGCACACGCCGTTACCACTACGAAGCACGTTGTCGGCGTCGGTGCCGGCGCACGGCTCTACTTACAATAATTAACATGATTGCCATTATACGTACGTGCGCGGGCGTGCGTCGTAATGGGCAGACAACGACCACCGTTGCGAAACTTCACCGGTAGGAACGCCTTCATAGAAGAGAGAGAGAGAGAGAGAGAGAGAGAGAGAGAGAGAGAGAGATGCGTTCTATCGGTGATAATTTACCATAAAAGACGATTCTTCAGAAATACATAAAAAAAAAATACTTATTTCATAATGAGCAATTATAAATATTATCAAAATTATATCTATGACGTTTAAGCTTAATCCAAAGGGTTATCAAAAATGAAAGAAGGACTACGTTGGATTCCTACGATATCAATTTTATGATGTTTAAACTTAATTCAAATCTAATCGAATGTTATCAAAAATGAGAGGACTACGTTGTTTCCTACGTTTTAGAATCAATTGGATAGAAATCGTTGGTTTCGCTCGTAGTAGCTTTAAAGCTGTGAAAAAAGAAAACGAAAGAGAGAAAAAAGAAAACAACAACAACAACAGCAACGAGAAAAGAAAAAATAAACGAGAGAAAGAGAGAATAGAATAAATAGAAAATTCATTTTCGTGAGAGGAATACTTTCCCTAGCTTTCGCCAATATCCTTTTTATAATAGAAAAGGCGATAACAGTATCCGTCCCTGGTAGTAACCGTACCGGGGAAGTTACG
The DNA here is from genome assembly GCA_911387935.1 of Dolichovespula saxonica. Taxonomy (NCBI): domain Eukaryota; kingdom Metazoa; phylum Arthropoda; class Insecta; order Hymenoptera; family Vespidae; genus Dolichovespula; species Dolichovespula saxonica. The sequence goes on along the minus strand of OU427000.1, from coordinate 2,670,535 downwards.
GGCGAGAGAGAAGTTAGCAGACACGAGCCATTTACCGGGTGGTGGGCGAAGGTAGTCGAAGGTAGCGAGTCGGACGGTAATGGTCATTACGAGCACGCTCCGTTGATTGTGCACCGCCACGGGACCGAGGCGGAGAGGGCATCATCGCCGACCCGGAGACCCGCTCTTTCTATCCTTCTCTCTCTATCTCTTTCTCTCTCTCTCTCTTTCTCAGCGCGTCGGCGTGTATAAGAGTTAGCTAGAAAGAAAGAGAAAGACAGAGAGAGAGAAAGAGAGAGAGAAAATAAGAAGGATGGAGAAAGAGCGGACGCGCGCGGTATATTCTTTTATTAAGCTAGGAGCATAGCCATGGCAAACTCGTTCGTTAGCTAATTTAATGCCGGCCACTGAACGCCGCCGATACCGTGGCCACGGCCCTATATCACTTTAACGCACCCGAAGGTGGATGCCGGCGTGCATATCGCTGAAGAACGCGGCGAACCTTCGACCCTCGTTCTTCTATGTATGTATATATATATATATATATATATATATATATATATATATATATGTATGTATGTATGTTGTATGTATGTATGTATATATGTATGTATGTATGTATATATATATATATATGTATGTATGTATGTATATATATATGTATATATGTATATATGTATGTATATATGTATGTATGTACTCCTATGTACTAGATAGGACGGTAAGGGACGATAATCGTACCCTTCACTATGTGAATTTAAATTCGATTTTATACTACTCTCTATACTCGATCGTGTTCATTTCCTTCATGTCTTTCTTATTATTTTCCTTTCGTTCTTTAAAATCCCTCTATAATGTCATGCATTCGTATATCAGTACTTTATTTGTATTTATTATTATTATTATTATTATTATTATCTCTTTGTATTTCTTTTATTTTTTCTTTTGTTTCTCTTTTAAATCTCAACTTATTTTATCGCAACGAAATATTCATTCTTAGTTCATATTCGAAGGTTAATGCTAAAGATCAGTTATGCTTGCGATTATAGAACGGTATAGTCATACTTCGAGTTTTGCATTATAAAAGACTTTTTACTTTTAGAGAGCGATATAAAATTGGATTATAAAAGGTTACAAAAAAAAAAAGGAAAAAGAAAGAACGAAAGCGTTTTTCGATCGTACTTTTTTTTGAAAAAGGGAAGAAAAAAAGGAAAAAGAAAAAGGGATAACAGAAGCCACGTGATTTATTTTATTATTTATTTTCATCGTTAACGATATCGCGATTATCATCGAAGGAGCGGCTCCGAAGGCGTCGAGAAGGCGTTCCGAGTCTAAAGGGATCGGACTGTTAATCTTTCCGAGTTAAAAGAGAGAGAGAGAGACGGTCCCTGATGAAAACGCGTAGAATTCTCCGCGACAGTGGACGACTATAATTCTTCGTGTAATCGTTACGGTTCGGCCCGCTAAGCGATTATAAACCACGTAACGTTCGTTAGCGAATTTAATGCCAGCGGCCGCAGAGCGCGCGCGCGTTCGCGCTTACCCATATACACGCACGCACGTATTTACGTACGCACGTACGCACACAAACATATATAAAAGCACATGGACGTCGACTGGCTTGGTCCTATATCACTTTAACGCACTGCCGTGAAGTTCAGGGTTGCGGTCGGTACGATGAACTCGTCCGGTCGTAGTGCAATACCAAGAAACAGAGTCGATGATGCCTTCTTGGTGCTCTTATTCAATTAATCGTGAAAAGAAAAAAAAATATATATATATATATATTCTGTCACAATTAATTTATTTCAATGTAAAAAAAAAGAAGAAAGATTAAATAATTTTTCTCTAACTAAACTCGTTCGAAAGATAGGAATAATTTACAATGCAATACCTTTAGCAAGGATATTAACAAAAATCTGAAGCGTATCTTCGTTGGAGTAAAAAAAAGAAAAGAGAAAAAGATATAACAGAGAAGAAGAGAAATAGGGAAAAAAAGAGAACGGGCGACAGGACGCGCTGTTTTCACGCGGATTCTCTTCTTCGTGCAAAATGCAACAGCACGAGTTCGCGTGGCATCGGAGATCAGCGTCGTTTTCCTTATAAGACCCCCGTTGCGTTTTAAAGGCACAGGTGGCGTGGCACGTTCTTAACCGGTGCTAAGCGACTTCTCTAGGCGTAGAAAAGAGAAACGAAGAAAGAGGGAGGGTATAGGTGAGCCTTCGTAATTACGTCCCAATATGCAAGCGGGCCGTGCAACGTGCCCTCTCTCTCTCTCTCTTTTTTCCTTTCTTTCTCTTTCTCTCGACTACGGTATGTGAGCTGCTGCTTGAAACAGCCGCGATAGATCGCTAGATAGGCGTACGTAGAATATACCAGCAGTCTCACGGACCTCCTTTTCCTCCTCCTCCTCCTCCTCCTCCTACTGCTCCTCTTCTTTCTCCTCTTCCTCCTTCAGCACCAACACATTTCGCCTCTTCTTTCTCTCCCAACGTGGTTTGTATCGTTGGTGCACGTTGAATGATTAATGTGCTCCCGAGGCAACGTAACACCTGATCTGTCCCGAGCTAAAATTACGCGATACGGGAGCCCGCGTTCGTTCGAGTACGTTCGAGAATAGAAAAGGACACCCGGAAGATCGGGATTGATCGCGAAATCTAGCTACGTGCATTGAACCGTGAAAGGTCGAACGATTTTTTTTATTTCTTTTTCTTTTTTCTTCCTCTCAAAGTCTTCCTTAATATCTTCCTCTGAGAAAAAGAAAATGAAAATAAGGTTACAACGGATAACAACCAGGTTCTGGTCTATTCTTTTATTTAATAAGATTAATAGTAAATATGTATGTATGTATGTATGTATGTATGTATTTATATATGTATGTATGTATACACGAAGAATCTAGAACGCATTCTGACTACCATTCCCTCGAGAAGAAATATTAATTAACTGGCACGATAATGACCTCTACTGGCTTGCTAAAGAAATCGTTTTAGTAGAACGATCGTGATTTCACGAAATAAGGCGAATTAATAGTCGGCGGTAGCACGCCCACGCACCGATGATCGCGATATAAAAACGGGCTCGTGAATGTCGGAAGATGCGTTGCGATTAGCTCGAGCGTTGCTTTCTCTCTCTCTCTCTCTCTCTCTCTCTTTCTCTCTCTCTCTCTCTAACTCTAACTCTAACTCGGCGCTTGTAATTAATTATCCACTTCGATATTAGGAGTGCACGGAAAGCGAGCGACGATAGCGAACACGAGCGTGCTAAGTGCAACGGATAGAGCTATAGGACAACTTGGGTGACCGTGTTCAGATTCTAGAATGGACGCGGAAAAGGGAAGGAGGAAAAGAGGGCAACCAAACGATGCTAGAGCAGATTCTGTCTCGTTTTTGCTCGGATAGCAGGCACATTGCTTACGTGCGTGCGCACACGCCAAACCCCTTTCCACCTTTCTTGCGTGCCAAGGTGTAATCCTCGCTCTTTTCTTTCACTCTCTTTCTCTCTGTCTCTTTCACTCGTTATTTCTTTCTCTCTCTCTCTCTCTCTCTCTCTCTCTCTTTCTTTTTTTTCAACTTTTTACTCGAACAAAGTAAGTACGATAATATAATATCGGCCGACGACAGACTCTCCTTCCTTCACTCCCCCCCCACACACCTTTCCACACTTTAATCGTTTCATATAAAAACTGTCTCAATCTTCGAAAAATGATAAATAATGCAATAACACAATACAACGATATTAAATTATTTACAATTTACTAATGTATTTCTCTAAATATCTTCGTTCCTTATCTTCTAGTGTGATCGAATTTTCAACTAGTGGGAGGTAAGTATTTGCGTTAGCACGTCAATAAAACGCACGCGAAATAATTCAACGCTTGTCCTCCTCCTCCTTCCCATCATCCTCTTCCTCCTCTTCCTTCTCCACCCCTCGGACATCGGTTGCCAGAAGGAATAGAAGCCTGAACGGTAGCGCTCGAACGTCATTCCCACAGAGACGACAACGAGGAGGTTCCATTAGAGCTATAAGGCATTGTCAGCGCGTACGCATCGTCGCGAACAGCAACAACAGCAAAAGTTGCAACGGCAACGGCAACAAGGTGACGGTAGGTGCAGCGTTGAATCGGTATGCACATGGCGTACTCTCGGCTATCCTCGCGTACTCGCAAAGAAAATCGAAAGTAAGCCGACGGGTAGGCAAAAGGAGGCGGTGGCGGCTGGTACGTTCTGAATGCAGCCACGTTACTGTATGCAAAATAGTCGTTTACAGGTAAGCGTCCTTACGGATGCACCTCGTGTACAAGTATGTATGTATATACTTTTACATACTCTTCGTCTCCTCGTCCAAGTTGTTGCCTGTTGCTGCCACGAGAGCTTCCACGAGAAAGGGTGAGCCTTAGGGCTAACAGCTATACGGTATACACGTTACGGGGCAGTTTTATTGGACGACACCGACGCCGTACTCGCGAGGAATCGCGATTGCTTCCCTTTTGCCGCGAGATGATCGCCGCCTTAGCCAAAGGTACCGGCGAGCTTTCGTGGATTTCTATCGGTCGATCCGAGCCAGCTGCAGCTGAGGAAAGGCGCGAAACCTTTGTCGATGAATGGAAAGAAAGATAGATAGATAGAGAAAGAGAGAGAGATTTGATTTTTTCACCTGCGGATATGGAATGCGTCGATATTCGATCGACGAAGACTATCTAATTGGTTTCAGGTGCTACCGTGGGAGCGAACGAAATCGATGTCTACAAGGGGTTTAGTAACCGACTCTTTAGAATTTACATTTTACCGACAAAACCGACTAGCCTGTTAACTTTCTAGCTTTCCTTTGTCTACCTTTGCGATCTTAAACTTTTCGTAGTAGTCGTTGTTAACTTTGATCGTCATGAATATCTGTACAAAACTCCGATGAAACGTCGGTGACGGATTTTACAAGACCGAGTTTGACTTCGTCGTGTTCACGAAAGACGTTGAGCGGCTAAGAGGAAGGATAGTTGGAACGAAAGAATGCTTAGGTAGAGAAAGAGAGTCGAGCTACGTCGACGAGGTCATCGTTAGAGTCATCGATCAAGTTCTCCAACCGAGGTCACCCTATGACCCCCGGGCCGGCAGCCGTTCGCCAGGCTCGGTCAGTCATCGATCTACGGATCCTTGCCGTAGATCACTTCTCTCGATACCTACCGCAACGAGCTTCGAGAGTGATGTCGGTACACATATGTATATAGGTGTCCGACCGTGTGTTCGTGTACACGCCACGAAAATCGCACGCGGTCATTATTTATGCGCTCGTAATCTGTCATAACCGGGGGTCCACTTATGCAACCTGACGATATCGTTACGGTCTAACGGAAACGCCTACCAGAGACCACTCCCTTTCTCGCTTTCTCTCTCTCTCTCTCTCTCCCCCTCTCTCTCACTCTCTGTCTCTTCTCTCTTCTTCTTCTTCTTCTATCTCTTTGTCTCTCTCAGAAGCGCGACGACAGTTATCAGCCCCCGAATCTATTCTGTGAAAAATGTCTTCTCTCTACTTCCAAGAGCTCCTCACTTTTGTTAAGGCTTCTTCAAAATCGATCTACTACTTTTTTCTTTCCTTTTTATTTCTTTTTTTTTCTTCTTTCTTTTTAATTTGTTTCGCTGTTAAAAGCGCAGAAAATGATCATAACGTTTATTATGTAGTAAGTCTCTTCTTCTCTCTTTATCTCTTTATAAATTACAAAAAAAAAAGAGGAAAATAGATAGCCGTGCGCTTAAAAGTTAATCACCAAAAATGGTTCCTTCGGGGTTCTTGATCTTGTAAAGTTAATCCTTTCGCGTCAAGCAACGACCTCGTGAAATTTCATCGGCCTTTTATAATCCTTACGACCAAATTGCGAAACGCTAATAAACGCATCCTTTTCTCTCTCTCTCTCTCTCTCCCTCTGTCTCTCTTTATGTGTGTATGTATATATATCTCATGGAAGCGAGAGCATTGGGCACTTTTACGACGTAGCCTTGTAAAGACATAAAAAATAAGGATACTCCATGAGATGCGACCCCATATCTCGGATGATCCTTTCAAATTCGCGCCGTCGATTACTTTACTGCCTCGTTTATCGCGCGCGCGCCAGACCGAAATAAAGTTTAAAGGCGCATAACGCACGAAGAATTCTCCGTGCCGTGAATTCGCGCCGTAAGCCCGATCGTATAATTGTTTAGGAAGACCTCGAGAATGGCGTCTTTACGTTTTTATTTAAAAATAAAAGAAAGAAAAACTCATTCTTTCTTCCTTCCCCTCCCCCCACCCTCCTCTCTCTCTCTCTCTCTCTCAAGGAAGAACGTCGAACCCTATACGAACTTTATTTCGTTCTATTCTTCGGCACATGACATGAGAAAAATCTAACGGTCACCGTAAATAACAGAAACGATTACGCTTAGAAAAATATCAAACTCGGTACATATCTCTCCGTGTTCGCAAACACAAGAATTCTCTCTCTTTTTCTCTATCTTTTATTTCAACTTACTGTGGGCTCCAAGAATTTGCGATGATGAGTCGTCGAAACGCTTTAAGTACCATGAATTCCCCGTGATCCTGTTCCGGCCACTCAACCTCGACCTCTCCAGGCAGATGTTAGTCTTTTGCTCTTTCTCTGTGTAGAGATGATAGTACTACAGTCCGCGGGATCTTCCGCAATTATATGATATCGTTCTGTCGTCGAGTTTTTTTCCTTTCTCTCTTTTCTCTCTCTCTCTCTCTCTCTCTCTCTCTCTCTCTCTCTCTCTCTCTCTTCGTAAAACTTTAACTCGTAATAGGAATCAAAATCGAAAAAGACGAATCACATTAAAGAAATTTTTCTTAAGCTATACACATATGTACGTATACATCTCTCATATGTCTCTCCCGAAGAGAAATTAATACGCAAATGACATTCTATTTGATATAAACGGCGAGCACATCCTCGAGAATGTTTACAATGACGCTATTACAAAATGTGTTTTTTTTTGTCATATATATACCTACAGTCGCCGCGTATAGTATGTTGACAGGATTCAAAAATACGTATTTTGCCGTAAAAAGCAATCTTTTTACATTTTTTTTTTTTTAAGTTCTGGTTCACCTACTGCGTATTGTTTACTTTCGTCATCTTATCATGTAGTTTGAATCAGACAATTGTAAGAAGCAAACGTATAATTCTAAGTTTACATTAGAAACTCACACGGAAAGTAAGTTGACACATATCTTTACGAGTATTTTTTCTCTCCTTACCGAAGATAGATTGTTTTCCTTTATACCGTTACGATCAATAGAATCATTCGTATCAGTCAAAAAACAACTGCGCTAGTTGTAATTTGGGTCTATTAATACATCAAATCGTTTAAAACGCGTGACACGATATCGTTATCGCCTTTTATAAATATTCTCCATTCGGATTACATATGTATGTATATTTATTCGTAGGAAAAATAAACGACTTCATTAACGATTTTTTTATACGCATGGTGTTCAGAAAAATAAAAACGATCTGTGTAATATATTTTTAAATATACGACGAAGAAAAAAGAAACAAGAAAAGAAATATCGAAAAAAAAAGATAATAACTGCGAATACAAAGTTATAGTTGGTACATTATTGTATAAGAACTATTGAATAATATATTACATATTTAAACGATATCATTTACCATTAATTTTGCAACAATCGATAATAGACTTTCGATGATATATGTATACAACGAATAATAAATCAATAACGTGAGGAAGTTCAAGAGAACATAGTTTCGATATTACCTAATACATATACCTGTATATATACTATGAAATGCATATGCCGTGATAATTAAGTGGTATTGAGTAGATATGTATTATTAGAGATATAGCTTCGATCTAATGTCTCATTCTTAAATATCTTTGTGGGAATTTATATCAAAAAAGTGATATACCGTAAAAACTCGGCATCTATATTTTCGGCAAGAATACCGAAGGAACGTCAAGATCGGTAGGATAATGAGACGACGTCGGTTCGAGTTCGGTTAGCATCGTCTTCGTCGTCCTCGAGGATCGTCGTGACCACGTTGGTGTCGTGGTCGTTCGTCGCAGTCGCTAACCACAGGGACCTGTAGGTCCTGCCAACGACTTTTTATGCTGGATTTCCATATAGGGAAAGATCCGATGCGATACGATACGCCGACGAGTCGCGGATGTTGCAACGAAAGGGGAGCAATATATACATCTTCGCGTCGTCGGTAGAGACGGAGTAGAAAGACAGAGAGAGAAAGAGAGAGAGAGAGAGAGAGAGAGAGAGAGAGAGAGAAAGAGAGTTCCACCTTTTCGCATACGAAAAGGGATACCGCTTTGAGAATCTGGAAGGACTGATCCCTCCGAACATTTTTTGCAAAGAACGACGACGACGACAACGACGACGACGGGGAGGAGTAGAAAGAGAACGACGACGATCGATCTGGAGTTTACGCTATCGTTTCTTATTTCGTTCTGGCCCTTCGAAGAACGCGAGAAATCGATGTATCGACGTAAATTCCTCCACGGGCGTCCTATTTCAAGATTGATCGGTAATATAAAGGAAATCGAAGTTAGAACCGACATATTCCAGTTTCTTCTTATTCATCGTCATTACCTTTGAGTTTCACGAGGCAGCATCGATCATACCTATAGAAAACTATTGTCTTCCTAATGAATCGTGTCGGTCCTAGCGCGGGATCGTACGTCATAACTTCCTTTATCTCTCTCTCTCTCTCTCTCTCTCTCTCTCTCTCTCTCTCTCTCTCTCTCTTTCTCTTTTTTTCTCTCTATAACATAATCGCTCGGGTTTCTCGACGAAGAGTATTAATAATGTAAGAAGGCACAGGTCGATCGTCGATCGGCCGTCGAGCGGACCGCTCGATTAATTTATTATTCGACGTACTTACGTGGCTCGCGTTATACATATAAATACGCACACATACATTCATACATACATACACGATAGACGTTTCACGTAGAGTCGGGATATCTCGCGAAGACGCCATTGGACCAGCTGTCTTCATATTTCAGCGTACCGCCGGCGCGGCATTAAAAGCGTGCATTAACCCGCTCTCTCTGCGAGAAACGTTCGCTCCCTTGGCTGTTGCCTTTCCAAGTGTTGGTGGGTAACGCGATATTAATAGGACACGTTCGGTAGCCCAACAACTACGACGACTACAACGACTACGACGACGACGACGACGACGACAACGACGATGATGTCGAACGAGAAACGATTTAAACATTCCGTTGTAACTACCGGCTGGTTTCTAAGAAGAAAGAAAGTGGTGATGGTGGTGGTGGTGGTGTTGGTGGTGGTGTTGGTGGTTGGTGGTGGTGTTGGTGGTTGGTGGTGATGGTTGCTGATAGTGATGGTGGGGGAGGGGAATAAGCAAAAAGTGAAAAAGAAGCGATATTTTCCTTTCGGTCTCTACCTAGAGATATGTTTGTGAACGTGCGTATTGGTATAGAGAGTACGTAGGTACGTAACTACGTATGTAAGAGCAGCGCGTGCTAGAAATTACAGCGTCCACCGCCGATGACTAATGGGAAATTCACGCGGCCGTTAATGTACCGTATCGTTATCACCTTACAGAGCCGACTAAAGTCACCGAGGATATCCGGCTGCGATTTACCGGCTTGTGCGCTGCCGCCTTGCCGTTCTTTCGTTCGGCGGAAGGGACAAGAACTAAGAAGAAAGAGAAACAGAGAACGAGGGAGTGAACGAATGAGCGAGTGAGTGAGTGAATGAGTGGGAGGGAGAGAAAGAGAGAATGAAAAGGAACAAAATTAGCCATTTACGAGATGAATAAGTTTTACAAAGTTACGAAAAGGACGTCTTACGGATGCCTTATTTTTACGAGATTCGCAGAAATTCCAACGGTTTTTTTCTTTTCTTTTCTTTTTTCTTTTTTTTTCTTTTGGTGACGATAAGAAACAAATTTTAAACAAAGAAACGTAGACATTCTTCGCAGAAAAAAAAGAAATGAAAAAGAAAAAGAAAAAAGAAGAAGGAAGAAGAAAAAAAGTAAAAAAAAAAAGTTGTAACCGCGACGTCCTTGTAAAGTCGTAAAACAATCTCGAGTTGGAATTTATTAGCGATTATTACAAAAGTCGTTAACGAAAAGAGTGCTCGTGATCCGGCTGATGGCGTTCAGGAATCTGGAAGGAACTGTTATGCAGTGATTGTATGTTACGGTAACGAAAGGAAGGAAGGGGAGAAAAAAAGAAGAAAAAATAAAAAAAAAAACAAGAAATAAAAAATAAACAAAAAATAAATAAAAAAGAAGAAATAAAGATAGGAATCCGCAACGGACTACCGATCACGTATCAATTAAATTCCGTGTAGCAATATGCAAGCAATCACGTTTCCGCGTGTTCTCGTATATAAGATTGGTGATTTGAATTGTTTCAGATCACGCGCAAGTTTCTCGTCCACAACTGGCTGTTATATGAGATACATAAATATATATCACGATCATTCGTGTCACGCTGTCGTCTTATCTCTCTTCTTTTTTTTTTTTGTTTTTTTGTTTTCTTCTATCCAAAAGAATACATGCGTAGAAATCGGACAACGTTAGCAAGCATGCAAGCAAGCAAGCAAGAAAGTAAGTAAGTAAAGGAGTACGTCCTTTGACGTTATGCTTCATCGAGTCTCGATTATTTTCGTTGATACGATAAATATAAATCGAAAGGCCAAGCAAAATATAATTTAACATGAAGTTTCCACTTTTGCAGAAATAGTGTATCAGAGACTAGAGACCGATAAGAAAGTCGTCGATTATCGACCGTATACGATCTTCGATATTTTTTTCGGAAAGGATCATCGACGTTACGTAGTTAACACAGCTTTACGTTTTCCAGAGCGTGTCATCGGGCGGTGATAGGCGAGCGTTGTGCCTCAACGTTTTCACCGTGTTCGATTTATTACATCCGGTTTATGTGCGATCCAGCTCCAGGGAACACCTGCGTATAAGCTCGAACCAAGCATGTATCTACGCGGTAGTATATGTACACACATATATACTTACTTACATACGTTCATGAAGCTATAAAATCCCTTTCGATGCTTTACTCTGCTTAACAATAATCAAATCTGATTCGCAAAAATAAGATTTTTCAAGTAAAGAATTTTTCAAATAAGATTTTTTAAATAAATAAGTAAATAGCTTTTAAAAAAGACGACGATGATCTACATATTATAAAGAATATTTCATAATAAAACTCGAAACGTCGCGAATGATCACGAACGATTAAAAGATCGGCTTTGTTCTTTGACACGCACGGCCCGTGAGAGAAAGAGATTACGGTGTCAATTTCAGAGCACGTACCACCTGCCGAGGCTGACTTTCCTTTCCTGATTCGACCTTGGATAGAAGGTAAGACAAGCGCCCCGTTTATACGCTTACAACTGTGTGTGCCTTTCGATAAGCGTTCGATCGATCGTACGATCGCGAGAAAAGTAGAAAGACCAAAGAGGACCAAACACTAGCGATGTTTCTCTCTCTCTCTTTCTCTCTCTCTCTCTCTATATCATCATCCGTCGAACGATCGTGAGAGGTTCTTTCTCTCTTAACAGACCTCATCGAGTTCTAACGAGCGGGATATTTTATTCATGAAGAATTATTTATCCGCTTTCCAAGATTCCGAGTACGCGATGATCGACGTTCGATCGGTGTTTTGTCATTTTATCCATATCGTACGTTTGTATCTCTACACTGTCCGAAGGTATTTAAGTGCTCGTTAAAGAATGAAAAATGATCGTAGTAAGAGGGAACGATGGTAGAAGAGACGATCCACGATCGAATAAAGTCGTACGATAAACCTTACTTTTTATTACGAGCGTATTCGCGCATCCCCGCGTTACGGCGCATAATCTTCCGAAGAGTATTACCTTCGAAAAGATAAGAACGAAATATTTCGGATAAAAGAGTCCGACGCAATTTGAGCTATACTATACGTAAAGTACATACATACGTACGTACATACATACATACATACGTCGTCGTTTCAAGTCGATTCCTCGTTAAACGTTCCTCGTCACGTTATTTCAAATATTTATTTTTCTACCTTTTTCTTCAAATGACTTTATATCGTCGCGTTACGGAACGCAGACGATCAACAAAAATAATGATCAAACGTAGAACGTTATTATATATATATATATATATATATATACTCGTGGCACGAAAAAAATAAGAATTTCCGTGACTTGTCGATGTTCATCCAAAAAATTTCTAACATTATATTGTCTAAATGTGAACAACGATGTCGATATCGCAAAACGGCTCTCTCGATAAGCGATAATATTTATGTACGTAGTTGAATATTTCCAAATATTACGTCATCCAGAGCATCACGTAACGTATCACGATTTACCGTAAATTGTTTCTCAAGGAATAATTCCAAAAGTGTTAAAAAAAAGATGATCGGACGAAAAATACTTTTTCGAAAGTCAAACGTTTTATTAAATAAATACGACGTTCTAATATCCTATCGTTTTAATAATAATCGTAACAACAATCAGAACGAAACATTAAACAAAAAAAAAGAGAACAAAAAGAGAGAAAAACGAGACGAAAGTGTGTGCTCGTGTGCCGCGCGCGCTTTTGTGTGTGTGTGTGTGTGTGCGTGCGTGCGTGTGTGTGTGTGTACGTGGAAAAAGCCATGGGACTGTTTACGGCGTGTCGCGAATGAAAGTCGGCGGTCATAAAGTCGAGTGCGGATGGTGATCGTAAATATTTGGACGATAGAGGTCCCGATAGGATGACCCCGAAGACTGCGTGCTCACGGCGATTCGCACAACCACACCCGCTGCTTGTAGGAGCGTATAACCGGGGTCTCGAATTAATCCGCAGAGGAGAGGTTAGCTGCCGATGGTGCACCGGTAACTTGACCGAAGCTTCATCGGAAAGGTTAGAAGGAGATGGAGAAACGACTATGGTAGGTATTACCTATAGCTTCTGTCTCTGTCTCTCTCTCTCTCTCTCTCTCTCTCTCCCCCTATCTATGTATCTATCTCTATCTCGTTTCTTCTCATCGAGAGCAAGGTTCGTTCGTTCAAGGAGAAAGGATCAAAGAGAAGATAGAAACGCGAAGATTAGTAGGAAGAGAGAACGAAATTGATTTCCGTCCGGTATAAAGAAGTTAAGCAAAAGAAAATGGAAGACACGTTTGAACTACAAGAGAGACGAGACAGAGAGGGATGGAAGGTGGAAGGGGAGGGGGTAGACGTGAAAGAAGGAGACACAAGGTGGTCGAGGAGAAAGGGTGAGGTAAGTAAGTGAATTCTTTCACGCATCCTGTCTGCGGTTGACGAAAACTTATCGACGCACGACATTTCGGGGAAGCTCGTAATAAGATGGTAATTTCTTTTCTTTTTTATCTTTTTGGTTTACTAATATCCTGCGAGTAGCCGAATTTTAATCTGGTAAAATTGAAATTCGAATTAATACTTGTTCTTGATGGCTTTTACTTTAATTAATTGTTTTCATATTATGTAACCGATACGATATTAAAAGATCATATTTCGATTAAATGAGATTCGATCTAATCGATGAAATTCTACGCGAAAAGTATACTTTTCGTTTTCTTTATTTTACTTTATCGATAGGTTGTAAATAATTAAATAAGTAAGTAAGTAAGTAATTAAGTGAGTGAGTGAGTGAGTACTTATTTATTGACTTTTTACAATAATAATGTAGGTTGTAGCTTAGTAAGTAAATAAATAAGTACGTAGCCTTTATTCCGGAGCTTCGTAAGTTCTATTTTATTTAATACCTCGATCTAATCTATCGATATAATTCGAAACGAAAAGTATTCTCCGTCGTCCTTTTTACTTTAATTTACGAATAAGTAGTAAGTAAGTAAGTTAATAAGTAAGTATCTAATAATTTTTTATAATAATAAAATAGGTTGTAACTTAGTAAGTAAGTACGTAACTCCGATGAAATTCCAAAGCTTCAAAAGCTCGATAGAGCTGGAATTATTCTCATAATTCGATTCTGATCTATCGATAAAATTCGATACGAAAAGTATCCTTCTTTCCGATGTCTTGTTTATTTTAATTTACTAATAGATAGCAAGTAAGTAAGTAAGTATGTGAGTAATTAAGTGCATAGCCCCCATGAAATTCCAGAGCTTCAAAAACTCGATAAAGTTAGTATCATTTGATAGCTCGATTCGATCTATCGATAAAATTCGATACGAAAAGTATTCTTCTTCTTTCCGTCGTCTTATTTACTTTAATTTACTTCATAGATAATAACTAAGTTAATAAGTAATTACCTAATTACTTTTTATAATAATAAAATAGGTTGTAACTTAGTAAGTAAGTACGTAACTCCGATGAAATTCCAAAGCTTCAAAAGCTCGATAGAGCTGGAATTATTCTCATAATTCGATTCTGATCTATCGATAAAATTCGATACGAAAAGTATCCTTCTTTCCGATGTCTTGTTTATTTTAATTTACTAATAGATAGCAAGTAAGTAAGTAAGTATGTGAGTAATTAAGTGCATAGCCCCCATGAAATTCCAGAGCTTCCAAAACTCGATAAAGTTAGTATCATTTGATAGCTCGATTTGATCTATCGATAAAATTCGATACGAAAAGTATTTTTCTTCTTTCCGTCGTCTTATTTACTTTAATTTACTTCATAGATAATAACTAAGTTAATAAGTAATTACCTAATTACTTTTTACAATAATAAAATAGGTTGTAATTTAGTAAGTAAGTGCGTAGCTCCCATGAAATTCCAGAGCTTCGAAAGCTCTTCTAAGATCGGACTCGGTCGCGACGACGACGACTCCCTCGGAGAGAGCGCACGGCCGCTAAATGAAGATTTATAGGAGGGTCGCCGTTCGCACGCCACGCCACTCACAGAAAGGACTCCGTAGCACGCAGCAAGCGCAACATACAGAGAGAGAGAGAGAGAGAGAGAGAGAGAGAGAGAGGGAGAGAGAGAGGAAGAGAGAGAGGAAGAGAGTAAGAGAGAGACTCGTAATTCAAACGATCCCGAACCTGAAATAGAGGAGTGTCCCCCGCCGACTTCTCCGTCCGGGTATAGTACACTCCCTTCGTTTATCTTACTCTTTTCCACTATTCCTTTTCTTATCCAACGAACGAGTAAACGCATTGATTATGTCGAGACGTCCTTAGGGAAAGCGATTATTTCCGAGTATATGCACGGAAGTGAACGAATACGAGATACTCCGTTTTTCTTCTTCTTCATATTTTTCTCTTTTTATTTCAAGAATCGAAATAACTGATCGTATTTAATTTAAATCGAACGAAATCTCTTATAGAAATTTCGTGTCTTTCTCGATGGTAATTTTGTTCTTCTTTTTATTATATTTATTTTATCTTTTTATAATATTTATTTATTATATTATATATATATATATATATATATATATATATATATATATATATATATATATAATAGAATATCGTTAGTGCGTATAATAGAATATTCGTTAGATATACTCACTTATATTTGTCCTTTGTCAGTATCTTAGTTTAACTAGTAAATAAAAATGATTATTATCTTCTTTATACGTGTTACGTTAATTAAAGGAAACGTAATAAGACTTATCGCGTATCACACAGTAATAGATTTTGCCGTTTAATCCAGGAGTACGAACGAATCTATTTGAACGAGTTATTCAAAATTAATTCCATTTCGAAACTAATATGACTATTGCGTCTGCATATCGAGAACTAGTTGTCCAAGGCCACCCCCGATATTTTCTTCTTCAATATATACCCGAAGGCTAAGTTACCGCATAAGTGTTAGGACGTTATGTATGTATGTATCTATCATCGGGTAATTATCGCTGATTAACGACTTTCTATGCGTTATCTTCGCTTAAGTAGATATTTCGTCTTGATTTTGACTCGAACAGAGATAATAGATATAGATTAAAATACTATTCAAGATAATTTTCTCTTCGCTCGGTATACTGAGCTCTTGAGTGAAATAAAAATTGTTCTCTCTCTCTCTCTCTCTCTCTCTCTCTCTCTCTCTCTCTCTCTCTCTTTCTCGTTCTTGTTAACTTCTTTGAGGGTTAAAAAAATAAAAAAAAAAAACGAAGAAAAAGAAAAAGAAAGAAGAGAAAAAAAGAACCGGTAGTACGGCTTACCGAGAAGAAATATATTTTTGCTCGATCTGGCTCATTTAGAACGTATTAAAACGTCGTTTTCATGATTCTTGCTCGATAATACTACTTGCGTCAGCCAACATTAACCTATTCCAGGTAAGTATCTCACTTGATATCATCTGACATCGTACCTTTAATATACACGCCCACAATCGCTAAGTTAAACAAAAAATAATAAAAACGTTATAAAAAGAAAGATTCCATCTTTCCATCTACGTTTAAACAAGCTTTACTTTTAAACAAAATTTCCTTTATGGCCGTTTGTCACCCTCTGATTTTATAATGGTTTACGTCAACTATTTGTACAGGCATAATCCTTGAACGATTTTGATGAACAATATCTCATTTTGAAGACGAAGGATTGAGCGAAGACTGCTTAATCGAACTTTTGAAAAAGTTTTATTTTCTTTGAGAAGAATCCTTGTCGAAAAATGACGTTCTTTCGACGATAGTTTGTGCATATAAATAAAAAATTCGTGTCCTTGCTCAAACCTTCATATTTAGAATCAGATCTTGTTCGTCATAATGTTTTCGATATTTTTCGTAAAAAAAAAAATTTTCGTATAGTAACAATCCTGGACTTTTGGAATAAATGAAAAAAAGCACCTACCCTCGCTAGTGATTTTTATAAAAACGTTAGAGTGGTGTATGGTTTGTTTCCGTGAAGTAGCCGATTGCTTCCTTGTTTGAAATACATAAACCGATGCTTAGATTTTCTAATCAATTCCTAATGCAAGGAAACTCGTTTCTTTATCTTCGTACGAAGAGACCACGGTAACTTATTAAGGAATTTTAATGAACTTCGATCGAACGAATTTATGGTAAAAATAAGAAAATAAAGGGTCGATCGTTCATGGTAATGAGTATTAGAAATAATTTTCATAATTATGTAAACAATGTTTAATGTACACGGAGTACAATATACTTATTAAATAAAAGTATTTAAACAATCGTACATATTCAGTTTAGCGTTGCAAAATTCGTAATACGCGTTTAATATAAAATAACTTTAATTTAATAACTTATTAAACGTAAGTTTATAAACTCAGACTCATTGACTTTATTTAATGTCAACAAAAATCAACTTTTAGATAACTTTGTTAGTTATTGTGTCAGTATTCTTCTTCATACCGGCGAGGAAACATCGAAGGAGTCTCTTTCCGTACAACAAAATTTCAATACTTTATAATTTTTAAAATTTTCTAATTATTTAAACGATCTTTAATGTATACGGAGAACAATAACCTAATATTTAAACAATAGTACATTCGCTTAAACATTAAAAAGATCATAACACGCGATAAATTTAAAATAATTTTATTTAATATCTTACTAAACGCAATAATTAAACGATAAAACATTAATTTAAAAATTACCATTGCTCGAAACACGCATTTAATACAAAATAGAATTAAATTTAATATTTGAATAGAGTTAAAATTTGAACGTACGGACGTTGTTTGTTTACTTAAACAAAAATGAACTTGTCACTGATTGAGTGTTATCGAAATTATTTTCTTTTGCATTTCATCGAGTGAACATCGAAGCAATCTCTTTTCATAACGGATAGTTTAAATTATTCATACGTTCAATTATTTTAGAATTATTTAAACAATTTGAAACAATATAATTAACTAACATCTAAACAATATTACATTTATTTAAACACTTCTTTGTACGACGAACGTGTTAAATATAAAATTAAATGAAATTAATATTTGAAAAAAGTTAAAATTTGAACGTGCCGACGTTGATCGTTTACTTAAACAAAAATATACTTTTCATTGACTTTGACTAATTATCCAAACAGTTTTCTTATGTATTTCGTCGAGTGAACATCGAATCAATCTCTTTTTAAACGTGACAACTTGAAAATTAATACTTTTGATAATTTTACATTTATTTAAACAATATAAAAGTACGCGAAATTAAATAAACTAATATTTAAACAATAGTAAATTCAGTTATACATTACACGGCTCGGAACACGTGTTTAACGTAAAATAATTTTAATTTATTATCTCTTAAATATAAATTTTGAACTGGCAATCGTTGACTACGCGTAACGTCAACAAAAACAAATCTTTGACCGACCTTCACGGTTATTGGATCAGTCTTACTTTGTACTCGGATGAATAAACATCGAAGCTATCTCAGGATGTCTTTGGCTCCGATTATCAACGAAGATTTAAAGTAAATATACTTTTCATATCATATTCATTACTTGAATAATTTATACAGTTACTTATTATAACGGTGATATTAATAATTCTGTTTTCACTTTTCTGTTTCAGAACATCGTTGAAATCGCGCGCGAAGCTATGATGTAATCGAGTGTGTTTGTATCGTTGAAATAAAAATATCGCGAAGTAGAAGCTGTGTTTGTTCGTTCGCGTTTCGCGATTTAAACTAACAAGTGTTCTTGCATCGACTGCGTGCAATGCAGTTGCGTTTGAGTCAGCGTTTGTTCGCAAAGTGTTCTGCTCTTTTAACAGTCGAATAGATTGTACTTATAAAAGACAGTAGAGTTTCGCGAAGTAAATTCAGTGGCTGTTCGTTAATAAATAACTACCGCGAATTAGAGTCAATGGATCACCGAAGAGGATTTCGACCAACTTCGATCTCGACCTACCTCATTTTCAACCAGCCGCGTATCATCCACCCTCGATTTTGACCTAAATCGCGGACGAGTGTTTTGGAGCCATCGTAGAACTTCTTAAGTAGTAAGTAAATTTTTAAATCTCTCCGATCAATTCAATCAGGTCGACGACAAAAGGTCTGAATCGTTACGAGCGATTGATTGTAATTAATTAGTAAGAAGAGCATCGAGTGGCAACGAGTAAATTTCTTCGGAGATATACTCGTGAATAATATCTTATTTTTTGATTTATCTATTAGATCAGGGTAGGATCTTCTTGTTCCAACGCGTTTATAATTATTTCAAATTTTGAATATTTTAATAGTAAAGAATTCATGAGTTTTAATAAATATTGAACAAGAAAACATTCGCGATGGATTAGTGTCTCTGAATTATAAGCGAAACTTTGTACGAGTTTCTTATAATAATTAAAATACTCGCTTGTAAGAAGGAGCGTCCAAGGGTTTGCTTTATATTTTTTAAATAACCATTAATTAAATATTTAGTCAATTTGAATTGACAAAAGAAAAGTCTCGATAGAGTCACTGCTTTTGAATGAAATTCGTCGAGTAGAGTATTTGCTAAAGAACAAAGAGACTTGTAGAGTCATATTCCGTAAGCTTAAATGATAAGTTAATGAATTTTTAGTTCAGGATTTTCACCAATTCATATACTAATGCTAATTTCTTTTACGCCGCGAATATGTATCAGTTTATTATCAATTTATACTATTATTAATTGTTATTTATAAATATCGGTTGGACCCATGTATGAGACTTTTGAGTGTGAGCCCTTGGAATGGAGCGGGTCTTCAGCAGGGAATATCGAGTTCAATTTTATTCAATTATTACTTTGATTTTGCTTGGTGGAACGATGTTCGAAATGTCCACCTCTCCTTTTGAATTCCATCCATCCTTTTCGCACACGTGCGTGTTCCGGTTTTCTTTTATATTTTTTTCTCTTCGTCTTCCTCTCTTCTTCTCTTTCTCTATTAAACTTCCCTACCAATTTTCATCCTCTTTCACCCCTTTCTTCCGTCTTTTTTCTATCTGACCTTTTCTTCCCAATTAAATTTTTTCTCTCACTATTCTTCTCTATCTCCTCATTCTCCTCTTCTTTTCAGACTACATCATCGAGGGAAGGACCATCGAGGGAAGAACCATCGGGTTGGACCCTTGGGAGGGGCCCTCGGATGTGGGCCCTTGGGAGGGGCCTTGGGCGGGTCTCCTTCTTTCAATAGGAAAAAATCGAGCACAATTTTGGTACTCTGGTTTTGCTCGGATGGAGCGATATTCAATATGTCCACATCTCGTTCTGAGTTTTATATTATAGTTTCTCACGAGCGCCGACGTTCCTGCTTTCTCTTCTTTTCTTCCTTCGGCTCTCTTTTTTATCTGCTACTTCTCCTCCTCTTCTTCTTCTTCTTGTTCTTATTCTCGCTGGATTATCGAGAGATCGATTCATCCGCGATTTGGGTGGTTTTGGTATATTGGCGCGAGTTCGATGTATCGCTGAATGGCTCGGGATTCATAATCGATTTTAACACTCGTACACGTGTCGGTGAATACAGGCGTAGATGTTCCCGAGCACGATTTCGTACGACCTTTCATTACGGCGGTCCACGCCACTGGAGTAACGACAGCCGCCCTTTATATAAAAATAAACTTTCGTCAATACATAACCGTTGGTAAGGTTGGAATGATCGGCTAAATTTTTTTTTAAGCATATCAGTGACGTTCCTTATTTTGTGTAACCGATCATTGGTAGGTCCGAGATCATGGGTGAAATGTAGCATCGTTAACAATCGCATAGATGTCGACTATAGTTGGCAACCGTACACACAGGTCATCGCATGGGTGCCGACTATAGTCGTAACGAAAAGGTTAAAAGTCCTACGATAATTGGACTTCGTTTGATCACACGAAATCTCGTTACGAAAGGATTAAAAGTCCTACGATAATTGGATTTCGTTTGATCGCACGAAATCTCGGTTAGTTAGAGAACGGTGTATGTAGCTGTCGATATTGCGACGGTCATGTTATTCGTAAACGAGAACTGAATTGTCCTCCAGATAGCGTTGGGAGCATGAGTTCTTTGTTAGTTCATGTCATCCAAGAAACACGGATTATAGAGTAATAATCATTATTATTCTCACGCACACGTGAGTGTTCGCGAACGCGATTAAAAGTCCTACCGTTAAGTTTGTTTTATTCGTTCGAAAATTCGATTTGATTAAACCGGGAACGTGAATTTTAAAGTAGGGTCATCGTTAGAGCCCGTGGGTCTTCAGATGCAGCAACCTCCACGTGGTGAGACCTGGGCTGGTATTACTTGCTATCTACCGTCCCAATCCGGATCTAATGCAAGTACTACCGGGCAAATGGCTGCATATTTTAATGTATTTTTTAAACTTTCTTTAATATAATTTTTATTGAACTTTAAAGTACTAACACTCTACATTGCTAATAATAATTCCACAAGATTAAATATTGTAGAATTCTATGGATAAATATGAAGTATATAAATTTATGATTAAAATCAAGATTTTGTTGATTATTTATAAAATAATAATTATTAGATAATAATAAGCGAATATATACTTATACATTATATATTATTTTAATAAAAATCGAAACATTAGTTCGTTTTCACATTATCTATGAAGTAAAACTCTCAGCACTATATTTTTTCATGATTTCTCCTGTAGGAGTAATTCTTTTTACACTGTATTATTACTATTACTATAATAATAATATATAACATAATAATATATAATATAATAAATAATATAATAATAAGAATAATAACACGAAGAAGAAGTAGTAGAAAAAGGAATAAATTTATAATTACGTTATATAAAATAATATTTAATATATGTTAATGTATTCGATAATTTCCGTATCAATTATATTTATTATCCTTTATACATTTATTATCGTAAGATAAATGCGTACGTGTACTGCATCATATTTATCACGAATGACTACGACAGATATGCTACCATTAAAGAAGCATATAAATGTGAGATAATAAAAAGCATGAGTTCACAGCCTACTAGCACTATCTATTCCAACCAAAACTAATCTAATCGTTATGTTATATGCGAGAGGGGTGTAAGTAATTCAAGCTTATAAACTGATATGATAGTGTATGACGCGGTGAGAGTGTTCCCAGTATGCTCTTGTAGTTCATATTTTGTCCATCATACACGCTTCAAGTCACACAGACTTCGAGCGAAAGATGATGAAATGTTTTAACCTTTCGAGATATCGATCGGATTATCTCCGAAATAGTTACCTCTAGAAAGGAGAACCTTACGATGAATCTGTTGCATCTTGTAAAGTACTTCACAAAGGAGGTCCGTTACTATTTGCTTTCTTTGTCTCTCGTAACAGGCTCAACCTAACGCGACTTGACTACTTCGTCCCTTTTTTCTTTTTCTTTTTTATTTATTCCTTTTTTTTATATTTTTCTTTCCTTTTATTATTTTTTTACATTTTCTTATTTGAAACTGCTCGTTGTTCTTCGAGGCTTCTACCCAAGGTTTTTCTTCTTTTCTTTCTCATCATCCTTCTCTTCCACCTTTCTTCTCTCCTCAAAACTTGCAGTAAAAAACCGAGCGACGGCTCGTTGTTCGTTCGTTCGTCCGTTCGTTCGTTTACGGTCATTTCGCTCGAGTACTGACGAGACATCGTGCATCGTTCTCATTCTCTTTCTTTTTCTTTTCCTTCGAGATAGAAAGAAATTAGGTCTGCTATGAACGTAGTAGAGATCCTCCAGGCTGATCGATCATCGTTGGTGACAAGAGGCGAACTGGATTCACCGAAAGTCATTCTTTTACAGTCTACACGGTCAGATGATGATCTGCTTTGCTGGTGTGAAATAACAACCTCTACTCTCGCGTACGCGCCGGCGTATCTCTTTTAATCGTAATTATCGTCTACAGGCGAACGACCAACCGGTAATAAATCATTGTTTCGATGAAAAGTCGACTTGTTTCGTGAGCCTTCTTGTCGAAGGACGGTGACTACGAGAAGTTTTTTATTAAAACGATACGGGAAAAAATAAAATAAAAAAAGAAAAGAGAAAAAAGAAACCAAGAATGCGCAAGAAAAAACGTACAGAGCACGTAAAGCTAACGTTTTTTTGGACCAAATTAAAAAACTGGGAAAAAACATTTTTTTATATACATACGTGTATTTAGATTTAAAAGGTAAACATTATTTATTTTTGTATTGTTCGAAAAAGTTTGTTTTCTTACGATAAAGAAAAAACATTTTATAGTTTTTAGTGCCTTTACGTGCTCTCTCTCTCTCTCTCTCTCTCTCTCTCTCTCTCTCTCTCTCTCTCTCTCTCTCTCTCTCTCTCTCTCTCTCTCTCTCTCTCTCTCTCTGTGTGTGTGTGTGTGTGTGTGTGTGTGTGTGTGTGTGTGTGTGTGTGTGTGTGTGTGTGTGTGTGTGTGTGTGTGTGTGTGTGTAACGTCATGTAACTTCGACGTCGCACACTCGTATATACATTTTATTTTTATCGTCCCGAAGATATTACGGTTTACATTCTGAAACTTAATAATTCGTTAAGTATAGGTTATATGTGGTATTCTATAAATTAATTTATTATATTATTTCTATAAATAAATTTATAGAAGTTTCATGTAATATCTATAGTGGACGGAGAAAAAAAGTATAAATCATAATCTTTAATATTACAGAAAAACACTTTCAATAGTTGAAGTGTAGTATTAAATTTTGAACGCGAAAGTTGATAATATATGTTCCGTTCCAATGGACTTAAAAAAATATACGTAACATTCATTTTCAAAATATTCTTTTTCTTCTTTTTCTTTTTCCATTTTTCTTTTTTTTTTTTTTTGAAAATGATGACTTATATTACTTCAACGAAATTTTCAGTTCGAGTAACATATTTACTTGACGAAGCATGGACATTTAACGGCCAAAACTTCGTAATTATATTACCGTACGCAATAAGTAAAAGTCACAAAATGCTTAGCAGTTTAAAACGAATGTTTTTCAATCTATCGGTCTCCAATAAATTTTTAATGGATTGCGAAATGATAGCCGTTACCTTACGTCAAAGCAAGGAGGAAAGCGATGAATTTTGTTTTATATATTAGATATTTCCAGAAGGTTCAATGACCATAGTCCTATTAGGTTCTTAAAGATTTGATTTTATAAATATTAAAAATAATACAACACAACTCACCTGTTTTTCCCTTTGTTATACTGTTTTTTTCTTTGGCATATACAATAAGAATCATAAATAAAATTGCGATAAAGATGTTAAAGTAATTAATGACTTGTAGTATTAAAACTTTTTAGCAAATTACAAAGATACGAAACATATGTATTAGACAAAATATGACTTATATTAATCATTTATTCGTCCAGAAGAGATCATTTTGTTTTAAGGATAAAAATTCGATAATAATGGATTAAACTTTTCCAAATGGTACGTACTTTCCTTCGATTGTCATACTCGTCGGTTTTGTTATTCTTAGCGATGTAGTAATGTTTTGAAAGTAATGCCGTTATTGGGTCATACCTATTAAAAACAAAAGTGAGACGAAGATGAAACGATCGACGTAACGATCAAACAAAACAATCGTCAACCAACACGAAGATGAACTACACAACACCACCGACCTTCATAGTACGTATCGACAATTACGTACCAAAAATGCAACACCTTACTGTGAGTACCTTATTTACGTATGTACATACGTAGTTATTGTCATTAATAAAGAAAATTATTCGTTTTGAAAAGGAACATTTATTTCTATTACATTTTCGACAACGATATATATATATATCTGTATATATATTGCGGATTTTGTCGATAGATTCTTATTTAAAATCTGCAATTATTTAAATGCCAACCAAATATATATATATATATATATATATATATATATATATATATATATATATATATATACATAGAGATATAAGAGATATAAGAAGTAACACGCCTTTACTCGAATGGATGATGTAATTATTATAAAGATCGAGCGTATTACGTAAGATAGGTAATAACTTTTAACATTGAAAACCATATAGCTATTTGGTAATAGGAATATATATTATCGAATGTAATCATACTTACAAAGGTAGTTAAAAGTATCGAATTGATTATTCGCATTTTCTTTGTTTCTTTTATTAAGAGAAAGTTACCTTATTAAAACCAATAATTGATGTAGGGGAAGAATAAAAACGAAAAAGTTTTTGTTCGATTAATATTTTTCAATAAAGAGAATAATTATCTATCTATCTATTTATCTCTCTCTCTCTCTCTCTCTCTCTCTCTCTCTCTCTCTCTTTCTCTCTCTCTCTCTCTTTATCTCTCTCTCTCTCTCTCTCTCTCTCTCTCTCTCTCTCTCTCTCTACTTTTTCTCCTACCAAATAACATTTTAAATGAGTCTTTAAAAAGGAGAAATATATTATAATTCAGCAATTTAAATTATCGTTCCACGGAAGAGTAGTATCGAATATAACTTTAATCTCGAGTAATAAAATTTGTAAGTTCGAGTAATCAGGAAAATGTTAAATAGTCGTAATTATATGTTACTGTGTACTAACATATATGATCGATGAATTAACTAGAATAATTATAACGCGATATATCGTGACACTTTTATGTAGTTACATGTACTTATGTGTGTTCATATATATACATACATACATATATATGTATATATACACGCAAGATAGATTTAATCTAAATCGCATTAAGATAGAAGATTGGAAGGAGAAAATATCGTTGGAGTGTTTCAAACAGCCAAGAGCTTTTTCTGATGATACGTAATGGTAGTTAAACGTGTGGTGGCTGCGCCACTCGTTTGGTAAAGAGCAATTCTGACATTACCACGAACACGTGGCACGTGGACCGTGTCGCTCGATCGACCGGCAAAAACCCTAAGTGCCTAAGCAACGCACAGCTTTCAGTGGACATCTGAAAAAGACGAGAGAAGTAGCTGCCTTGCGGAGCATGAACGCTCTGCTCCTATATACGTGTATTCTTCCACCAGAAACTATTATACCGGAAGCGAACGGAGATCCTGTACTGCTTTGTAAGCTATCTCTACGTTCGTGTGTATACGTGTTTATTCGTGCATGTGCTTGAGCCTCGAGAGAAAGAAGGAGAGAAAGAGAGAAAGAGAGAAAGAGAGAGAGAGAGAGAGAGAGAACACGAGAGATTATAAGAGCGTTTCTCGTAATATTCTTCTCAAGAGAAAGAGGAGTACTCTTTTTTTCTTCTTCTACGTCATCTGCACGGCAGACTACTACTACTACTACTACTGCACTCGGCAGTGACTCTTTTAAAATTTTCTCCCGACCATCGTGATTATTAAATTCGTTCGCGTGACGAGCTCTCGTAAATGACCGGATATCCAGACTGTTCCTGACCTTATACCGTATGCAATAGATACATATACATAAATATATACATATATATATATATATATATATATATATATATATATATATATATATGAAAAAGGTTATAACACGATAATTAATTATTTCCTATGAGATAAATAATTATCGATAATGTTAAGCGATATCTCATTAAATTAACGTAATAATTCATTGTCAATAGCAATTAAAGATAGTGACATGGTGATCGTTAATTGAATTAAATATTAGCCAGCGTCGATTTTCTATACGTACGAGGACTATTAAATCGGTTCCAATTAAGCAGAGAAAACGGCAGACAACGCCTCTACTATTTACAGTAAACCAGATCTAACAGATTAAATTTCACTCTAATAACTTTTTTCCTAAACTTGTAACGCTGATCGTTACAACATTCAAATTGAACACCTATGGGGTTAGGGTGAGTACGGAGGGTGGGTGGGTGATTACGAGATAGCTCGTTCGAAATAAATTTCGCCCTTCGTAGCACTCGAGGAGACCCCCTTGGTGTAATGGCTGTAAAGACGACGTCGTTTATGGCGATTCCCGTGTCCTTTTCTCCCCCCCCACCCAACCCCTCACTCACTTCGCTCTGCCAAATACGATACGACTACCTTTAAATTCTTCCTACTTCTTCTTTTGCTCCTTATATTAGCGTACATAATTGGAACAAACAATTCCAACATAAAATGTCGATGGTATATACAATATTGTATTCGTTCATTTGAAAACATTTATCGAGAATAACGGAGACTAAATCAAATGGAACAACTTGATAAGATCAAATCGATCTAGTAACAATAAAATAAAATAATATATAATTATACATATGATGATCTATCAGATTATTCTATTGTATAACCATCCCGGTTAGATAATATAGATATCGATATTAATTAGATACAAAACTGTTATAGGATTTTTGTTATTGGATGTAGTTAATATTATATGGATACTATTACCACTCACCACCCTCTATCCACCCATTTCTATTATAGCTATTTATCACAGTAAGTGATAACTTAATTATCACAGTAAGTAGCTATAATAGAGTTGAAAGTATAGGTTGAATGGAAAAGTAACGAAAAAAAAAAATAACAGAGAAAAAATTAAAATTAAAAAAAGAACGAAATGAACGAAAATCAATACCAACTATTGAAATTACCAACCATTGAAAGCGTGTTCTACCTCTTTTTTATATTTTTTTTTTATTTTAATTTTAATTTTAATTTTTATTTTTATTTCTTCTTTTTTTCTCTCATCGGTTAATGACGATAGAGAGAAGGGATCGTTTTCGCTCGACGAAAAGGATATGTTTCCAGGAAACACGCGTTACATGTCGATCCTGCCCTCAGTCCGAGTGGCCGAGTGAAATTATTATGAAGGCCCGGTTACGTATGTAAAAGGCACGTTTTGAGATGGTGTTCGCTCGCTTGTCGCCGCCTCGAGCAACTAACCTTCCTGTTGTTGCATGACCCATACCTCCTTCTTCCTCTTCTTCTTCTTCTTCTTCTTCCTTCTCCTCCTCCTCTTTCTCTTCTTGTCCCTCCTCATCCTCCTCCTCCTCCTCTTGCTCAGCATCTCCACTACTCAGCTTCTCTCTTTCTTCTCCCTTCTGTTTTTCTTCTACCACTTCTTTTTATTCTCTCCTTTTGCCTATCTCTAGCCCTTCTCTCCTCTACTCTACCAACGGAGACCGGAGACAGATGCTGACTTGCTTCTGCACGAAAACCTCTTTCTATTTTCTTTTCTTCTTCTACTTCTTCTTACTTTTCTTCTTCTTCTTTTTCTATATATCGCGACACGCACGATCGGAGTCCTTTCGAGGAACGAGAACTTCACGCGAGATAATCGTTCCGAAATAAAAAAAAAAAAAAAGAAAAGCAAAAGAGCAACGTAAATGTTAATAGATGAACTTATTAATGAATAAAAAGATAAATCAAATCGAATTTCGTATAATTTCGTATAAAGTTGCACAGTAGATGTTAAGTAATATAAAATATATTTGTTATTACAAAAAAAAAAAAACAAAATGTCAAACGCCAACTTGCGTGCAACGAATCAGGTTGTTATCGTTCAGTGACCTATATGTAAATAATAATATTAAGAATAATGTAAAAAGATGGATATCTTTCGAAGGAACGATTAAAAGAGAGAAAGAAAGAGATTCGAGATAAAATTTATGTCGAAAGTAAATAATCGATTCGGTATCGTTGTTGTGTCACATACATATATGTAGATACAGAGCTATGTAAGTATGTACATACATACATACATATATATATACGTCTTTTGCGGCGATCTTTCCTCTCTCGAAGAGTACACGCTTCTCGACTGCGAAGCAAAGGCTGGCTATTCGTTCGGTCGATGTCATCGGTGCCTTGGGCGAGCATATCCTTCCCGTACACATCTGACCTCGGTGGACCCGTAAGAAGCCCAACCCAATCTACCGACTCACCGAGCCACCAAGCCCACCATTAGTAACCTACTCCGTTACGACGCCGACCGATCGAGAGACGATTTCGATTCGCTCGCTCCTCCTTTCGCGAACGATGCATTAAGGTAATGATACACTCCTGTCGCATTTCGAAGGAACACGTGAAAATATCGATTCCATTGAGTGCCCTGGCACGACATATATATATATATATATATATATATATATATATATATATATATATATATATATATATATGTGTATATATATTTATATACGAACACACAATGTACATATATAGAATGCCTTTTAAGAGTGTAGTAACATACCTATTTCTTTCTTCCTTTTCTTTACTTCTTTTATCATTAATTTAATGTAAAGATATTAATATCGATATGTGTACTACGTGCATCAGGTTAGATCTTACGTTTCCATTAAGAAAAAAATCGACGAACCAAGCCGGTCCTGTGAATCAAGATAATCGAAGAAAAACCAATTGGTATTAATAAATCCGGTTCGTAGGGCTCGACGACGATATCTTAATTATCCGCGAGGAAGTTCTGCTCTCTTACCATACGCGACGCAAGTACTCTAAAGAGGTCCTCCATTCGACGTATAGGAGAGCGGTAAAACTTGATTTCACGATTTCGCATAAATTATCGGACGAGGGTAGAGCGCCGCGGATCGCTTCGAGGCAATGCGAAGAAAGGCAAGGAAGAGGAGAGAGAGAAAGAGAGAGAGAGAGAAAGAGAGAGAAAGAGAGAGAGAGAGAGAGAGAGATGGAAACGGAGGGACGGGAAATATTAATAATCCCATTCAAGAGACGTCGGACGTATCCCACGTCTTTATACGCGCGGAATTTGATAGCTCGAGGGAAGACTACATCGGCAGACGCTTTTTGCAAGATCCATTCGTTCCTCTTAGACCGTCAGAATTATTAATATCACTGACTTGAAAAAAGATAGAAAGAAAGAATAAAAAAAAATAAAAAAAAGAAACAAAAACCACACAAAAAGGAAAAAAGACAAAAACTCTCCTTTCCTTTCCACTTCCCACTTGTTTACACTTCCCTTTATTTTCACTCTCCTCGCTCGAACACCTTCGGCAGAGATTATCTTTGCTAGAATGAGAAAGAGAAAGAGAAAGAAAGAGAGAGAGAGAGAGAGAGAGAGAAAGAGAGAGATTGTGATCTCAACGTCTCACGATATATAAAAATAAAATGTAATTACCAATTGGTTTATGAAATTCTATCGATGGTAATCCAATCGAGCCAATTCGAGATACTACAGAGAAATGCAACAAAGTCGGCAAGTACAGTAATGATTATTTTTATCCTTCGAAATGAATTATGTATCCTGGCCGACGACAATCTCGGTGAAGTCTTAATTCAATGCGTCGTTGCCGCGCAATAAACCGGGCAATAAAACGTGCTCCCCGACTAGAATCGACGGGGTTCAAAGGGTCATAAATGCCAAAGTTAATAAGCCACGTGAACGAGGTAGATTCAATGAAAGCGCGGCATATTCGATTGCGAAGCGATCAACGTGACGTATAAAATCGAGAGAGAGAGAGAGAGAGAGAGAGAGAGAGAGAGAGAGAGAAGGAGAGAGAAATTTCTGTGTTCTTTGAATATTTCGTTCTCTTTTTTTCTTTTTTTTTCTTTCTTTTTCTTTTTCATTCACTTTCCTGTTGGAAATCATTACGAACGTAAGAACTCGCGTAGAAACATAAGTAGTGTTCGATGTCGTGCATCTAGATTCCTGATTCTCGTTTGGCAGTAAAGAAGAAGAAGAAGAAAAAGAGGAAGAAGAAGAAGAAGAAGAAAAAGGAGAAGAAGTGACCGGACGCAGCTGACAACGACTAATGATTCGAACGTTACGAAGGATACACGAGATATAAACTCGAGCCGAGTGAGGTTTGTTCCCGTTTTTTGAAAAATATATTTATATAATTATTATATTCATTTATTCGATTACCTCAACCGCTTAATTAAATAATATTATATATATATATATATATATATATATATATATATATATATATATATATACATCAATAATCGATATACAAACGTTGATATTTCTATCAAATTATTTCGTACGATACATACGAATATTTATTGTTTAACATTATACTCGATTGTCGATGATTTTAAGGAAAAAGAATAAAAAAGAAAAAAAAAAGATTTCTTTTCTCCTGTATTCACGGAAAAAAATACAGCTTGAAAGATTGATCGGAATCAGCACACTTACACGACTTTGTAATCCGGACATCTTATCTCTCTTGTGAAATACCTATTTTTGATAAGAGAGAAAATAAAGAAAAGAAAAAAAAAAGAAAAAAGAAATATACACATCATTCTTGAGTATCAAGATATCATCCTCCGTTATCTATATTGACCTTCTCTCTCTCTCTCTCTCTCTCTCTCTCTCTCTCTCTCTCTCCTTTTCTTTTTTCATACAGCAGCATTTGCTTGGTTTTTATTCAATCCTCACCGATCCTACCTCAGATAGGATGCATGTATCCGAATAGAAATCAGAAGAAGTAAGATAGCAGGAGCATCCGGAGCAACGCCATCCGTTACAACGTCCAAGCTCGAGAGAGCAAAGCCAGCATCCATTACCCTCGACTAAGCTTATTGTATTCTCCCTTTCGTTGAATCCTTCTCCTCTTCCTTCTCTTTCTCCTCCTTCTCATCCTCTCTTCTCCTACCTCTTTTCCTTCACGTTCACCAACGTTTCTCCGCGTCGTCACGAAACACGCTTTATTAATGTCTTTATTCGTTGCATTCAACGTGCGAAAGGTACCCCGAAAGGTACGCGAATCTGCGTCCCGGTCTGCTTCTTGAATAAGATTTCGCTTGCGTTACCTGCCGTTCTGAGGATGGTCTATCAACGTCCTCTCGCATCGAGGACTTTCACTCGATTAAGAATTGCGTTAGGAGAGGTTAATATGGTGGACTATGTAACGTCGTCCGGCGTTACATTGATTTAAATACGTCGAGTTAAAGGGCACAACACGTCTGATTCTCACCATTAAAGCAAGTATATAAATATTCTTTAAATACATTTATTTCCCTTTATTAATCTTATTATTATTATTATTTTTATTATTATTATTATTATTATTATTATTGTTGTTGTTGTTGCTGTTGTTGTTGTTGTTGTTGTTGTTGTTGTTGTTGTTGTTGTTGTTGTTGTTGTTGTTGTTGTTGTTGTTGTTGTTGTTGTTGTTGTTGTTGTTGCTCTTTTCTTTTCAGTTTTTTTTTTATTTTTTTAAATCACGTTTCTCTCCCGTCACGTTTAAGGAATCGTGATTTTTCTACCTTATGACCTAAGTCTTCGATTAAAAACAGACTAGTCATTATGTCGTCGTTAAAAACGATACCACCAGTTAAATCGTGTTAAATTACGCGAAAGGGGAACGGTTCGACGAAGGCGAAACGCGGCCCCGTAAATCGCTCGTCTATGCGCCAAGAAAGGTGTAGAAGGTGCACGATCGCGAGTGCAATCAATGAGCGATAATCGTAATTACGTTGGCGATTAACGGTTCGGTTCTTCGCTCGCCTCCTTTGCACTTCATCGCTGGCGTTCTTCCTCTTTATTTTTTGTTTTTTCCTTTTTCATTTTATTTTATTTTCTTCCCTTTTACTTCTCCTCCTTCTTACTCCTTTCTCCGTCTTCGTTTAATGATAATTTTGTTTTTCTTTATGCTCGCCCGTTCGTTCGTTCGATTATTTTGAAGGAACCCGTTAGATATTTCCCGTCGATATTAGAAAGTGCGACGACAGAACGACATCTTCGATAATCGAATGCATTAACCTTCGTTAGAGAAACGAAGCAGGGAATGGAAGTCATCGTTCATCGTCGTTTCGACGTGTTCTTTTCACAGATGACTCGGCCGTACACACCTTCTAATTCCATCGTGTCTTCGTCGATCGATCTTCTTTGTTCTAAGTGGGATGAACGCGAAGAATAGAGCGTGTAATTTTGTTCTAAGAAGCAATTATCTTCACGACCACGAACTTTCTAAGGATACTGCTACAGTGTATAGGCGCAGCATTCGTTGCGTACACGTTCTCTCTCTCTCTCTCTCTCTCTCTCTCTCTCTCTCTCTCTCTCTCTCTCTCTCTCTCTCTCTCTCTCTCTCTCTATCTATCTATCTATCTATCTATCTATCTATCTACCTATCTATCTATCTACCTATCTATCTATCTATTTCTATCTATCCATCTTTCTTGCACACAATATCTCCCCTTCCCGATGGGGGTATCCAATAGTTAACCGCGTTGTATTCGTAGCACGTTTCGGTCACGGACGTCTTTTATGTTCTCGACTTTGCGTTTAAAAAAAAAAAAAAAGAAGAAGAAAAGAAGGATATCAAAATCGGGAGAAGATCTTTAAAACGTTTCGCGGCGATTATCGAGGCAACGCTCTTAACGTTTCAATATTTCACCATTTCGTTCGAAATAAATTATTATCTTGTCGTGCTTTCACTCGACTACAATTAATCTTGTTCAAGCGATTTCGTTGCCGAGATAAAAGGCAGCCGGAGTGACTTCTGGTATGCGGTTTCACCGATAAAGTCGTACCGCGTACGTTCGAACGGTTTCCTTGCTAGCTCGTTAACGACTTCATTCTTGCGAGAACTATCGATGAAAAAAAAAAGGAAGAAAGAAAGAAAGAAAAAAAGAAGGAAAAAAGAAAAGAGAAAGACAAAAAAGAAGAAAAAGAAGAAGAAGAAGAAGAAGAAGTAGAAGAAGAAAGAAGTCTCAAGACAAAGGCGCATAATTACGAATGCAAAAGGCAATCGTTTCGTTTCGTTTAGTTTCGATTCGATCGTTCGTTCGTTCGTTTGAACGAGGCACGATCAGATAGATCCTCGAGCCGAATGTGGCTGATTATTTGAGAGTAAGTAAAGTTTCGCTGGAAGTAAGACAAGAAAACTTCTTTGGAGTCCTCCTAAGCGTGTACTTACATACATACGTACTTACTACTAGGCTGTAAATAAAAGTATCGTACTAGAGGAATCCTCATTAGCATCGTAACACCGACGTAAGTTATTGCGCCTAATGATAGAGGCGCCCTTTCAAGGACTTTTAAAGTTCTCTAGAACTTCCCACCTGAGATCCTTAGAACGAATATACGATAGGTAGTTTGCGGTAAAGGAAAATCGGACGATTGAGAGATACGTTGTCTCATCGACGAAGAGTTTCTTCTTCTTCTTCTTCTTCTCTCTTTTTTTTTTCTTTTCTTTTCTTTACCGATCTTTGGAAACGAAAAAAAAATAGAAAGAAGAAAAAGATAGTTAGACGAATAGGTAAAATTGGTAATTTCGTAAGAAATTTTGATCACGTTTTATCGGATTCACGTAGAAGTATCCTTTTAAGAGAGTATAAGTATTCGAGTTTGCGAGCAACGCGCTTTCGTGTATATTCCGTACGGACGAGAAGGAGAAATAATGAAAAGCCGAGCGATAAATAATGCATCGGCTACCGCGGGAGGCATATAACTCATTCCTCGGGTATATAGCCCGGCCTCCGCTTTTCTCCTTCTTCTTCTTCTTCTTCTTCTTCCTCTTCCTCTTCCTCCTCTTCTACCTCCTCTTCTTTTTCTTCTTTTTCTTTTTTCTCTTCGTCTTCTTCTTTCTCCTCTTTTTCTTCTTCTTCCTCTTATTCTTCTTCCTCCACCTTTTGCCGACCCCTACCACACCGTACGTTGCAGCAGATTCCTACCTGCCATAAATCCGGGCGCTACCATCCGAGGCTCTAATTGCATTATAAATTGTGCGTGCGCCTGCATCCTGGCGAGTGCACGCGGTGCACCGGCCTCCGAATGCCGCGTGTCGAATCGGCGCTTCCAGGATGCTGACCGGAATCGAGTAGAATCGACGTGGCTGTACAACGAGATAACCTCGAAAGAGATCGCACCGACACCACTACCACTAACACCACCATCATCGTCGTCCCCACCGCCTACGGCATCGATCGTTAAGGAGATCCAGAGGAGATTCGTCGATCTTACGGATCGGCGCGCTTAATCCGACTCGTTGAGATCGATCGACTTATAAGTATCTTCCTCGCGATCGTTCCGAATTAACTTCAATCTCGTTCGATCCGATTAAGCGGAATAAAAAGGGAAGATACTAGGTATATTTGTTAGTACAAAATCGATCTTACAAAACTACTAGGCGTACCTTATAGGAGACTTATACTCTACCGATCGTCAGGCAATTCGGATTGACATCATCGCTAATGACACGCGAATCTATCTTACTGGTTCATCGCCAGTGCCTTATTAGGAGGAGCAGAGTGGCTTAGGTACTTTATCGTACGAAGAAGCGAGCAAATAAAGAGAAAGAGAAAGAGAGAGAGAGAGATAAAGAGATAGAGAGAATAAGATTGCCCGAAGGCAAGCAGAGCCGTATGATGTCATCTAGACGTAATGACACGTCATACCGACCGATGCGTAACCGAACGATTATATCTCAGAATCCAAGTAAACCCGATCTACGGAAAACTATAGCAAATTTTTCACTATATCCATCCTTGGTGAATACACCCCGCGAACCTCTTTCAAAACTACGCTACGTGTTATGTTTTATATTATCTATGTCTATTATAGTTCTTTCGGTATAACGAACGCGTTATTCTTCTATGAGATACAGACGAACGTCCGTTCTGACAGACGCATAGATTTCGATCATCGATCCGTGATCCATCTCGAACTAGAGATCACGAACTAAACTCGACTTGAATGAATCTTATTCCCTGAGGTCCTGTATCGTAGGAGCTGAATGGTGCAGATCGTTAGATAGAGGATCGGTACCTGGACTCGTTCTATAAATCCTCCGTGAGCACAATTATCCTCTGGATAAGGATTATTGTTACTGCCCCGGCTGGATCCTGGCTTTTGCAGGAACGGCGAACGGCTACGATAGATAGGATAGAGAGAGAGAGAGAGAGAGAGAGAGAGAGAGAGAGAGAGAGAGAGAGGAATGAGAAAGAGAGAGAGAAAGAGGAAGGATAACCCTCGTAAATACATTCGGTCTCCATTATGCGTGCCCGAGGACGTTGATAACGTAATAATGAATCCTCGGCGTACCTAATGAGACCCATTCGAAAAAACTTATTCCCCAATCGCGATCGATGTTCCGCACGTTTCTTCTTCGACCGGTGACACCTCATTCTTTAACCCTTTTTCGTACACCTCCTCGTCCGTCTTTGTTTATCTGCACTAGCAATCGGAGTAAATTTGTCACTGGTGTGCGAGGACGCATTGGTGGAACGCGATTTATTCGTCGAGATGAAAAGGTTGCGAGTTTAAAAAAGATAGATAGATAGTAAATAGATAGATAGAGAGAAAAAGAGAGAGAGAGAGAGTCAGAGAATGAGTGCGAGTGAAAAAGAAATAAAGAAAAGAGGGAGATAGGGAAGAAGAAGGAATTTCGTTTCACTCGAGAGAATCAGCGCGTAGCGACGAAGCGGTGCGTCTCGCTTATGCTCGTCCGTGCCTCTAATTATCTGGAATGAAGACATCACGAGAGCAACAGAAAGAGAGAGAGAGAGAAAGAGAGAGAGAGAGAGAGAGAGAGAGAGAAAGAGAAAGAAAGAGAGAAAGAGAGTCGTCTCGAAAGCCGAGCACCTCAAGTCACAGGGAGAACGAATCGTTTGCGTCTCGTTGCACCGATATTTTCCCCTGATTATTTATTGTCCCCTACCGAGCACGTTGGATCGTTATTCTTGCGTTTATGGCAGCGACCGTGCTCGTTATTACTAATGGCAAGCTAGTATACAAAGCGACTACCGAGAGTGAGGAATTAAATGGAAACGGAGGAGAACGATTCCAAATTATTCAATATGTTTTTCTAAGTTTATATCAACATAGGAGAAGAAAATATATATATATATAAGTAAAAACGAAAAAAAAAAAACGAATGCGAATTTGTTTCGTCGACGATTTTCGCTACGACACCGGTCAAGGTAGAATAATATTTTACCGGATAATCTACGGGAATGGTAAGGTAAATGATAAAGAGACTCGATATCTGACTCACCATTGTGAAGTCTGCCTTTGGAGGAGCGTAGGTGTTCGATAATGGAGGTGAGGGGTCTACGGCCACTGCCGCCACCACCCCCACAACTCCAAGGGGAGTCACGCTCCGAGCCGTTCGCCAGGTTGTCACGATCCTGAAAAATGAAAGAAAATAAAAAAAAAAAACAATAAAATGGAGATTGGACGATGGCGTTGTTATCGGTACTAGTGTTGCTCGGTTTATAATGGAACAAATATATTAATAACGTTTAAGCTACACGAGATGTTTATTTATGTAATACATTATTAGATCTATCTTTAAGATATCTCTATATAGCCGGACAGCTCTTTGCAGTCAGTTTGGATATAGTGATATCTTAAAAAAAGAAAAAGATAAAAGAACAGATAGATACAACAGAAAGTTTATTGTTTACATCAAGCATACGCCTCGCCTGTTCGTTGTGTGTATATATATACATACATACATATATATATACATACACACACATATATATATATATATATATATATATATATATATATAAAATTATATACATTCTATCTTAAGTAACGACCTTGAAATAATTGATTCCAACATCGGGCTATCTTCCATCTTTCACAATGTTGCCCGAGCGACACGTTAATTAAAACGATTATTGATAAACGCGACTTAACGTTCGGTTGATTGAGTCACCAAGCACGCTTGAATACGTGCGAAAGATCGACGATAGAAGTTGCGTTCAAGCAACGATCCACTTATAATCATTGGTTATAACTATGTCGACCAATCTCAAGTTTCTTCCGAAAAGTTCCATAGAACGAGTCTGATGATTACACGCGATAAATTGAATTATCGACGTCGTTAATCTCGGAATCAAAAGCTATGTATGCGTATTTACTTATATACCTCGGAAAGATGGAAGACAATGACGAACGCTCTCTTCCGTAACGTTTCTTTCTTTCTTTCTTTCTTTTCTTTCTTTCTTTTTCTTTTATTTCTTTCTTTCTTCAGCTTGCGTGACAGCCGCTAATCACGGCTCGTGAAACCATAGCAATTATTCTCGCTCGCTTATAAGGTACGAAATGGGATAGAGAAAGAGAATCTCGAACCCGGATACTACATGCGCAGGTATCCATTAGGATAGTAAGAGTTTTAGTTTCTAAGTGGCCGATAAGCGCTATAATTAAATTACGCTTTAGATATTAAGAAGCAAACCTCGATGAGATTCGCGAATCATCGTTGAAGTCATGCTCGTTTAAGGTAAACGTTATAAGATATACATAGATAGTTATGTATATATATAGATGCATAGCTATGTAACGTACGGTTTGTTGTACCGTAAATCAGGCAGGAGTAATGCCTTTGAATGCTACGTCAGCGGATCTAAGAAGAATACAGGTCGATCCGATCATCGTATTTTCTTTTATTTTATTTTATTTTTTTTTTTTAAGTTACTCAGGCAGTTCTCGCAAAATCATACCGGTCGTTAAGAAAAGCTTGCTACGAGATAGACACCTTTCGCGTGCACTAATTTGGAAAGGTTCAAAAAGGAAAGAAAAGAAATGAACAGAAAAAAAGTATCAGAGTAGGTCGTTCTGGAGATGTCCATTTTGAAGATTGGCACCTTCCTCGAAGGAGACTACAGAGAAACTAAAAGAAACAAGAGAGATAGATAGAGAGAGGAAGAGAGAGAGAGAGAGAGAGAGAGAGAGAGACGGAGAAGTGGAGGGCCAATAAAACCGCGAAGGGTTCAATGACAAAGCGAGCTACATCGCGGTTTATTCCAGAGCTTCCTGTATGCAAGGCTAAGTACTCTCTCGTTTGACGAGCAAGCTCGATCCACTCTGGACTTATGGTCAGGTCGCCTTACAACCGGATCGGATCGATTCCCCCATGACACGTATGGCGGTGTCGAGCGTGCATTATAGAGCCGTGTCTCGATCGCTCAGTGGGCCCCTATAGGTACCAACTTCAACTTGAAGCGGTGGACAAGAGACCCAAGTTTAGAATTCCCTTTGGATCGTAATGTCAGGACGACGAGGACGAGGACGAGGACGACGACGACGACGACGACGACGACGAAAAGGACAACGATGGAAGGAACGAAGCTTGGCGAAACCGTTACTGAGAAGTCGTTAAGCCTCGTCGTTAAGTCGATTATCCTCGGCCCTTGACGACGAAGATCTCGCATCGAGTTTCCGTGGCTCCTCTCTTCGATCCACGGGCCCATCCAACCATACGTTTATCGACGCGCTACGTGTCTCTCGGCCTTCGTACAAATCGTCGATCCTTTAAAGGACTCCCTCTCTCTCTCTCTCTCTCTCTCTCTCTCTCTCTCCTTTTCTCTCCCTCTCCCTCACCTCCTTTTACTCTTTTTTTCAATCGAGCCCGTCCTACGGAAACTTTCGTCGACTTTCGTCGAGCATATTCATCCTCGTTTTACATTCTGAAAGTTCACAATCTCATACTTTCGTTCGGAATCAATGAACGAATTGCACTATCCGACCATTCTCCAGGGCCGTTATTATCCACTCGCGCTTGTCCACTCGAGAAAAAGGAACTTCTACCGAGATAGAAGCGCCGGTTAAAACGCAAAATGGCTTCGCTCTTGATGCCGCGAAGAAGTGCCGCGGTATTTATGGTTAACCGTTGGTGCTTATCTTTCGACATAAATACGAAAATATGTGCCCTGTCATAAGTTTACGAGAGTCGTGGACGCGAAGTAAAAGAGAGAATGAGGAAGATGAGAGAGAGAGAGAGAGAGAGAGAGAGAGAGAGAAAGAGAGAGAGAGAGAAAAAGAACGAACGTAAAGTTAAAGATTGCGAACGCAAGCTTACCACCTGTCTCTTACGGTGCCACTCGAGCTGTAATTGTCGAAGAGAAGTCTGCCATAATCATCCATCGTGTCTCTTCGTTCTTCCTCTTCGTCGTCATCGTCGAGGACCCGATCCTCCTCGATGAAAACTAAGAACCGAGAAGAAGCGTTTCGTTCGAGTACCGTCGAGTGTCATCGGAGTGAGTTTGTAACGGCCGACGACAATCGGCCGACAGTTTTCGCGAGAAGCAGAATACCGCGAGCACTCTGGGGACATCTAAAGCGTTCCCATTAAGAAATAGTATTCTCGAGAGAAGAGAGAACTCGCCACATTTTCCCGCTACCATACGTTCCACGATTTCTCCCACGATCTGAATAGTTTTTAATGTCTTCCTTTTTTATTTTTTTCTTTCGATAAAAGCAGAAAGTAGTACATACGAGGAAGGGGAGGAAAGAAAATGTTATTTACCTCGTATTTCTTTTCTTCTCCTTTTTTTTTTCTCTCTTCTTTGTTGGTTTTTATCGTCGAAGGATAATTCAATCGAGATACGGTCAAAGGACGAAAACTCTCTAGCTAGTGGAATCGATCGAGGATATTGAACAAGCAACGCGAATCATTCGTCGAATACGTTCGACCGTTTCGATTCTCGTCTCAGTGGGAGTCGTATAGATCTCGAATGAGCATTCGTTCCTCGAAGTAGAAGCGAAGGGGACACCCGCTGTTAAGTGGCCGCATAGGGAAGTATAAGTAAGTAGATCTCTCTCGCGTGCTCCGCGTAGCTTCGCACGAACGAACGAACGAACGAATTCGGAGAACGTAGGAATTCTTTCTACGTCGTCGGAAGAGAATATTATGATCAGTGAAAAATCGATTAAAAAAAAAAAAAAACAAACTCATACTTATCCGGTATTTATAACTGAAAATTTTCGAAAATCCATACGAGTGCACCGGGTTTGCAG
The DNA here is from genome assembly GCA_911387935.1 of Dolichovespula saxonica. NCBI lineage: Eukaryota > Metazoa > Arthropoda > Insecta > Hymenoptera > Vespidae > Dolichovespula > Dolichovespula saxonica. Next base: position 2,630,088 of record OU427000.1, on the reverse strand, counting down.
CAAACACCGAGGAGGACTTTGAAAGATGTATAGAGAGTGAAAAAAAAGAAATGAAAAAGTAGAAGAAGAAGAAGAAAAAGATGTGGAGTATTGTACGAGTGATCCTTGCTAGGAATCGGCATGTAATTAACCGAACCGGTAGACTACCAGATGGACGACGAGTGGCGCACGCTAATGTGCCTCTAATGTCGTCCCGCTCTTTATACCTACCTCTTGGCTTGTTTCGGAGGAACGCCAGAGAAGAGGGAAGACTAAAGAAGAGTAGAAGGAGAAGGAAAAGCAGAGGAAGGAGAAGAAGGAGAAAAAGGAGAAGAAAAAGAAGAAGAAGAAGAGGAAGAGGAGGAGGAGGAGGAGGAAGAGAAAAGAGAAGAAATCTTGGAAGCCGAGCTCTCTCTCTCTCTCTCTCTCTCTCTCTTTCTCTCTTTCTCTCTTTCTCTTCGACGGGCATACGATCTATGCTTTCGTGCTCTCCTTCCATCGTCCCCGTGCTTTACTACCCGCTTTACTCGGCTCTCTCGCCCTAGGCGAGCTCGGTCCGACGTAGAAGGATCCGCACGAGATGGAAGTTACGAGCGTCGTACGGGGAGAAGAAGACTTTTTAAGAGCGGATATGCACGCGGAGAAGCTTGCTCGGAGAGAGAAAAAGACAGAGACAGAGAAAGAGAGAAAGAGAGAAAGCAGCTGCCGCGTGTAACTCTTTTTCTTTCTCTCTCTTTCTCTCTCTCTCTCTCTCTCTCTCTCTAGCACGCGAAGCGGGACCTTCTTGAAGCAAACTGAAATTCCTTTGAGCTTCCTCTCGCGTTCTCCTTTGCTCGAAACTAACGAGTCGAAGGCGAAGGTTTCGCCGTTCTTAGAAGAACAAAGTCGAACAGAATCGAACAGAGTCGAATAGAAGCAAAGTTAGTAGGGTTATATACGTATGTAGGTGTATGAACAACAAAGATCCTTAAAGGAAACAGACGTTCAAACAGAATCTAATATATATATATATATATATATATATATATATATATATATATATATATATATATGATATATATATATGTATGTATGTATGTATGTATATATATATATTTATCGGCTTTCCCTGAAATATTAGACGCACGAGTCACGATGATTCAAGGGGGAAAAGAAAAAAGCTATAAAGAAAAAAAAGAGAGAGAGAGAGAGAGAGAAGAGAGAGAGAGAGAGAAAAAAAAGGAGAGAGAGAAAGACTCGGAAGCAAGATTATCCGGCAATGTACGTTGGTAATAGCGGCCATAGCGAGTGGTAGTAGTGCCGCTTGTCAGAAGATTACCGCCGACCGTCTGCTCGTCCACGAGTCTTCCTACGTGCCGGTGCCGTTGGCAGGTAAAAAGCTTCCAGTCGGGTGACCCGCAGAGACGATGACGAACGTGACGAGCGAAATAATCGTTCGTATCGATAAGCCGAGTAATCGAGGCGAGTTAAAAGAGGAGAAAGAAAAGTATAGCCAAGGGAAGCCAGACAGGGAGAGAGGTGAAGGGATGAAACTCATCAGGGACGCATTAGGATGGAAAGGACTTTGCTTCTTCGACGTCCCGTTGGGAAAGGGTGAGAATGTGCTGCTACCAACTAGGAAGGATAGTAGGCATCGATCAAATTATCTGGCCGAGAGGGAGAGCAAGAAAATAGGAACTTTTGATAGACTCGCTTTAATGACCGAGCTTATGACCTTTAAGAAATCTAACGACGACCGATCGTCGTTTTGACGTACCCAGGTATCTGTGTGTATATACACGTACACATGCGCGTATATATATGCTCGTGCATGCGTGCATGCGTGCGAACGCGCACACTTGTATCTCCGTGTAACCGTGTGATTTATGAGTCGAGTAAAAGCCGCTGAAAGATCGTCGATTATTACGGATTACCATCGAACGTTTCGTTTCGTAAGTTGGCTCGTTTATTGGATTACCAAATTACAGGGTTAGGCTACCACGAATTTAGGTCTTCTTTGCTTCCTCGTTGAGTTAGAAAGGGTTCGATCCTGTCTCTTTCTCTTTCTAACTCGTGTTCTCGACAAAAAAAAAAAAAAAGAAGAGAGAAAAAAGAAATGAGAACTCTCGTAACCTACGATCGATCGATCGATCGATCGATCGGATCTAAAAGCGTTTTTATACCCAACAAATTTTATGCCAGTCCACTCGAATTTTCCTCGCTTTCACTCGATACTTTCTATCTGCAACGTTGATAGTGAAAGACGTGGAAAGGCACGACGAACAACACGCCCCGTAAAATGATCGACCGTCGGCGATAATCTGTTAGAAATGCACCTGTTAGATCGAGGTCACGGCCGTGGTGCCACCTTTTCTCCTGTCGATTCTAAATCATCATCTCTCGAATATAACGCATATCGCTTTCCCATTGAACGTGTCCAACTGTAGTCGTTACTAATTTGTATTTGCTTATCTTTCTCATATTTCCTTCGTTTATTCTCTCATAGATATTTAAAAATCTAATGTAATTAACAAACACACACCACGCGCGCGCGCACATTTGTATCACTAATTCCTTCGTAATTCTCAACAAAAAAAGAACATCAAATTTTTATTCGTAAACAACAAACTAATGCAAAATGTATTTTATTCGAGTCTTATATGCGCAAACTCGATTCTCTATGGTTCTCGTTTGAAAAGCTATTAGAGCTCGTAGAAAATATGCGGCACGCAGATACTATTACACGTCAGGAACGGGACGCACGCGTCTTTAATCTATCATTCTGGTACATAATCGTTTGGTATTGCCTATGGAGCTAACGCGTTGCTCGTGAATGTCAAGAATCGATTCCCATGGCTCGAGGGACCGGTCGAGAGAAAGAGAGAGAGAGAGAGACAGCAGTAAGTCGTCCGCGTTACACGAACGTGACATTCGATTCCGATTGGAAAATCAGCGTATAATATTTTCAAATCGGGTTTCAGATCGAATTTTAACGATCCGATTTCTTTTCCGTCCATCTTACGTATCTAAATGTCTAAACGTCTAAACTGATTTGCTTCTTATCGTTCTTTAGGAAATGGGATACTTATCGGACGCGTGATTATGTTAATTTCTTCTGTCATGCGGCAGCAGCACAGCAATCACCGGAGTAATACGAACAAGTTTTCATGGATCGTGTGTCGTTCGATATTCTACAAAAGATCGTCTAACGCCCACTGCCTTTCCAAGCGTATCTCGCGACGATTATTTTAAATTAATATTCACCTTTCTCCGTGATTTTTCATCCCTCTCTCTCTCTCTCTCTCTCTCTCTCTCTCTTTCTCTCTTTCTCTCTCGCGCTCGCGGGCGCGGGCGCTTCTGTATCGAAAGGAGCAGTGTACCGTAAAACGATTAGCCTATCGATCAAGAACCTGATTGGCCCATTGCCTGGTCGCTCGTATTCGAAGAACAAGAGCTCATCGACGTGACCGTGGGCGTCGGTCGAACGGAATCGCGAGACACAAGAGGCCAAGGAGCAAAGGACAAAAGATGAGGTCTTTCCAAGAGGCTATCGACAATTAGACGCTATTCAAAATGATATTCAAGGACGTTTGAAGAGCTGATTTTAAAAATGAATTGTAACTATACGTCGTAAACGAACGTAGGGAGATATAATATTGAGTGTTTTGAGAGTGCGAAACAGATAGAGTGAGAGACAGAGACAGAGAGAGAGAGAGAGAGAGAGAGAGAAAAGGAAAGACAAGAGACGTTAAAGAATCGGGCTTTCTTCTTCCTACTTTCGTTCTTCGACATCGTTAAGTTCCTTCTAAAGATATGTTTACGTAACTACATATCGTTTAAAAGTTTGGCACGGCTAAGCGCGAGTCAGCCGAACCGTGAAATCGTGGACACTTCCTTGCTCGACGTAGAAAGACGTAGCGTAGGTGGCAAGAAAAGTATATTCTAGGATGCAAATGGTTCGATCCCTAAATAGAAAATCGTCGGGACAATGGGTCATAATTTTCTTTAAGAATTCTTCTCTTTCACTTTATAAAACCAAAAAGAAAAGAAAAGAATGAAATGAAATATAATTTATAAATTAATTAAATATAAATTAACGATAACGATCGCAGAAATAAAATCGTCTTTAAGAGCGCATCGTACGAACTTTCGATCAAATTAACGATCCTCCAAGGACAGATTTCATTGATGTAACGGAAGCACGATTGGTAAAAGGTTTTAGTACTACTCTGTACAACAGCACTGGAGGCAAACGATTCGTTGAAATTACCAAGCTAATTGAATCTCAGATAGCAAAGATAATGGCGCGTACAAACCGCTCCGGCCATCATCGCGCCGCGAGCGTCGATTATGAAATCATGAACTAGTAGGTGGTCCAGAGCTATTAGAGTTCCTGACAGCGTTTAAGTATCGCGGCTTCCCTTTTGTCCCTTTAAGTTTACGTATACCTTAACGACGAGCTATTTTAATCGTCTGTCGAGTTTAACATTGAAAAATTTATTTTCGTATAATTTCTTTCGTTTCGTTCAATTATATATACATATATACACACACGCACACACATATTTTTGTTCATCGTATTGTCTACAGAGAAGAAAAAGAAGAAGAAATTCAAGAAAGGATGAGATTTAATTAAATAGAAATGAGGAGAAACGGTTGAAACTTAACTTTTCTTACGTACGTTATATTATTTATACGATAAAGATCTTATTATTATTATGATTACCAATATCATCATCATCATCGTCGTCGTCGTCATCACCGTCATCATCATAATTATTAAAATACCAAAAGACTCAGTTTATCTATGATTTAAGAAGAATACCCCGAGAGTCCGGAGTAGTCTCGGAGTAGTCCGGTCTAGCAACGGCGAATCTTCACGGATTCCGCGTTGCGCACGATCGTGCCTTCGAACGTATTCCTGTGTCAAGAGGTGAAGGTCTAACACGGCCTTGAGAAGCATCGTGCGTTCAGCAACACGTACCTCGCCGTTTCCTCATTGCCTCTACGTGCTCGTACCTTCTTCTTATAATGCTTTTCCGAAAGCCGATTTATTTACTTCGTTATTATGCAATAGGATGCATAATGGAAGTATGTATTTCGAAATATATTTTTATCGAATGGCTCAAAATCGTTCGATAGAGGGGGGAGTGGGTAAGGAAGAGAAATGGAAAAAGAAACACAAGGAAAAATGAAAACAAAAAAAAATGGAATACACGATCAAAGTGTGTTTTGTTCGATCGGCATAACAAGTGCAACAACACGGCGTGGTCTTACGAGTCCACACGCGTGTATTTACACACCAGTTTCACAAGTTCCACGACACCTCGGTTAATGTCAAAACGTCAAAGCATGACTGGCCGGTCGGTCGGTCGGTCGGTCGGTCTCTCTTTTTCTAAGCGGCAGGAAATAACCGATTATTATCACCGTCGCGTATTCCGTCTATCCGTTTAACGTAAATATACACGGGGATATAAGGTGGTGTACAATTTTGCAGAATTCTCCTGGTGATCGCCTAAAGGCTTCTATCTCTTCGAGACGGCTGAGAAACAAAACGAAATAGCGAAACAATGACAACAAGAAAAAAAAAAGAAATCCCGAAATGGACAAAAAAAAAGAAGCAGACTTCAATTTCTTGGAGATCTTTCTTTTGCTGGCCGAACCGCGATATCTTTCGACAGAAAAAAGGAGGGTGGGGGCGGCGGTATGTATCTCGGTGACATCGTAACACCGATTTTCGAGCCATTCAACTCGGATCTCGTCGAAGAGACATTGAGAAAGAGCGATGGAGATGGTGGAGGGATGGGTGACAGAGGGTAGTGGAGAGGGAAAGAAGAGAGAAAAGGGAGGATTTACGAGCGTCTTCGTTCCGCGCGGCGAATTGATTTTACCCGATTTCATGAATGACCCGACGATCTCGAGTGAACCCCACTACTTCTTCCCACATACCCTACAATCCGTTTTTTTCCTCCCCCCAATTCGGAATGTCTCTTCTTTCTTCTCCTCACTTTCATCTTCTTATTCTACTTCTTCTTCCTGCTCTTCTTCTTCTTCTTCTTCTTCTTCTTCCTCCTCCTGTTTCCCCATCTTGGACGACGTTACTCGAGACGGAAAGAAAATCCCGTGACGTTCTGCCTCTTCCTCTCCTCCTCTCTACGAATCCTTTCGAAGCAAAAAAAGGATCGGTCGGTTCGGTTCTCTCGATAACTACCGTGCAACGTACTCGCTTACGCCGCCGACAGAAACAGAGAGGAACTGTGTGACGAGGAACGAGTTAAGCCTTTGGGAGGGAAGCTGAACGGAGTAACAGCGACTTCGAGATAGGAAAAAGAAAGGAAAAAGAGAGAGGAAAGAGAGATGGAAGAAGAAAAAGAGAAAGAGAAAGAGAAAAAGAGAAAGAGAAAGGAAGAAAGAGACAGAGGGAAAGAGAGAGAAATAGAGGCAAAAGGGAATAGAGAGAGAAAGAGAGAGAGAGAGAGAGAGAGAGAGAGAGAAACGGTGAGCTCTTCCTTCCTTACTTCTTTCCTTCCTTCCTTCCTTCCTTCCTTCCTCCTAGTTGGTCCACATTAATTAACCTGCTCTCTTAATTGCGCGGCTTGTTTATTGCATGGCCACGGCCATTTGTCGATGGCTGCCTTGCGCCGGCTCCTGCACCGCACACGGCTATTATCCGATCTCTACCCTCTCTCTCTCTCTCTCTCTCTCTGTCTCACTCTTTCTCTCTCTCCTTCCCTACCACTAACCCCACCCCCTCCCACCCTCCATACCTCCCTCTCTCTCTCTCTTTCCCTCTTTCGTGATTCTCACTCTTATTCGTTCTTTCTGCATACGATATACATATGTATGTATATGGGCACGAAACCGCCTTCTATAACCTATAAAAGGTAAAAGAGATCCTCCTAAGCTTTCTCCTTACCGCCTTGGGATAAAGAGAAGATATCCGGTCCTGGTACGCCTTTACTTCGTAATATGTTTCTTATTCAGTTTTCTCCATCGACGGTATTAAAATATTCGACGAGTTCGAATCGCGCCTTCGAAAGGAAAAGAAAAAAGAAAAAAAAAAGAACAGAAAAAGAAACAAAAGGACAAGAAAGAGAAACAAAATTGCAAGAGCACATACGTATGTACGTATTTACGTTTCAATGAAGTCTCAATGGAAATGCTACGATCGGGAATCGATCGGTCTTTATCAACGATCGGGATTGGATCTACAATAGCAGGAAAGAGGCAAGGCCATCGCAACTTCACTGGCACCTGTCTAATGAAGCAATCCTATATATATATATATATATATATACACACACGCTCACGCACGTACACGCACGCATGCACGCACACAGCAGACATATTTACACATACGTTGGAATGTCCTCCACAACGATCCAGTCTCCACTAAGTTCCGTCCGATCGTCATATACACGTTTCTCAAGAGTGGTAGCGTCAAAAAGGAGGCCAAAGGAGAGAAAGAAAGAAAGGTGCCGGATGAGGGTTCGGAAGGATCCTTGATGAACCGACCAACGTGAATCCCTAATCATGGCTCGATACTACAATTAGTAATTACGGTAGCCTCGTTCGACGCCAGGACCTTAATCGGCGACACGAGCACCTCTCTATCTCTCCCTTTTTTCCCTTCTCTCTCTCTCTCTCTCTCTCTCTCTCTCACTCTCTCTCTTTTTCGCTCTCTTTTTCACTCTTTCCAGTTTGTTGCTCGCGCACGTACCAGGGCCCAAGGCGTTATCATAAGTCGAGTTTTTCATTGACGCCGGTAGCCGCGGGTCGAAACCGGTCCATGGAGATCGACCCACGAAGAGGCTGCTGTCGAAGGAAGAAAGCAAGGGAGAGGCTAAGAAGAGAAGACGAAGAAGTCGAGACAGAAAAAAAGAGAGAGATAGAGAGAAAAAGAGAAAGAGAGAGAGAAAGAGAGAGAGACTCGACTCCACCTCGTTGCACGGCAACGACGACCTCGGATACGAGGCGAGGCTTTCCTGACCGAGTCCATAAAATGCTAAATGCTCGGTGGAGAACGACACGCGATATTCCGTCGAGTAAGTACGTCCACAAGCCGCGGGATACGTTTCCTTTGCCATCGAGAGTATCAAACGTAGAAACCCCTCCCCACCCTCGATTCGAACTCTTTCGAATTACGATTAGGTGCACGAATCAAGCGCATTCGTGTCCCTCGAACTCAACTAAGAGAGATTTCCTTACCGCAAGCACGATATCTTTCTCTTTACGTGTTACTTGTGGCACCTACTTAGATACATACGTACACCTGGATACATACATACGTATGTACACACACACGTGTGTGTGTGTGTGTTGTTATTATTCGGCTTAAAATTTCGATCTTCCTATTATGTCTCCGTTAAAGAAATCTCTATCAGATTAGATTCGAGAGAATCGACAAGAGCACCATCGCTACGTGAGCGCCGTTAGAAATAGACCGGATCGAAGGTGCAGCGAACTGTATCCGAAAACAAATGGCGATGCGGAAGGAAGAAGAGAGGAAAAGGGAAAGAATGAGAGAGAAAGAAAGAAAATAAGAAAGAAAGAAAGAAAAAAAAAGAATCGAAGGAAAATCCATGCTGGACCATTTTTCAGTAGGTCTATCAAGAAAGAAACAAATACGAGACGAAACAGTGGGAGGGAGGGAGAGGGAGAGAGAGAGAGAGAGAGAGAGAGAGAGAGAGAGAGAGAAAGAGATATATATACAGAGATACAGAAAGACAGAGAAAGACAGAGTGAGAAAGAAAGAGAGGGAGGGAGGAGGGGTGAAAAGATGACAGTGGAGGGGACAAAACGAGGAGGAGAAGCGAGTTACGAGAGCCGGACCTATTTTCGGTCGGCAAAATGCAAGCAGGACGATAGTGCCGTGATGCATCGCAGCATATGGCGTAAATCAAGCAGCTGCGACGACTGATTCCAGTGGTACCAACCCACGCTCGCATTATATCAGCCGAGAAGGCATATTTATTGCCACGGGCCGCCTAGATTGGAACAAATGCCGCGTTCGCTGCCGAGCCATCGCTCGTAAGCTCGTGAGAGAGAGAGAGAGAGAGAGAGAGAGAGAGAGAAGGCGCTCGCTTGATCGCTCGTTGGTTGCTTACTGGTGAGAGCGCGCGCGCGAGCGAGCGAGCGAGCGAGCGAGCAAGCGAACGACGAACGAGCGAGCGAGCAACCGGAGCGACAGGGTCTACTACGTCATTCGGACACGTGTCGACGACATTTGCAAATCGCGCGAACGAACATTGTTTCACGGGGGAAGAGCTCTCCGCTCTCCGAGATCGATAGAGCAAAACGTGCTTTCGTTCGCCGCTCGGGAGAAGCAACTTGAACGCTGCATATATCTTGTTTCTCTTTTCCCCCTCTCCTTCTTTCTCTTATTCTCTCTCTCTCTCTCTCTCTCTCCCTCTTTCTCTCCCTCTCCCTCTCTCTCTCTCTCTCTCTCTCTATATATATATATATATATATATATATATATATATATATATATATATATATACATACATGTGTGTGTGTGCGTGTGTGTGCGCGCGCGTATATGTTTGGATATGTATATGTGATAGAAAGATAGGGAGAGAGAGATAGAGAGACGAGAAGAAGAGAGAGGTAGAGAGAGAGAGAGAGAGAGAGAGAGAGAGAGAGAGAGAGAGTACGAACGATAACCGTGAAAGGCCGTTTGCATTTTGCACGTACCTATCGAGCGATATGTTCTCGCACGCATGATAACGCGACGAGCGAGAGTACGCGATTTCTCTTATAAACGAGAAAGAGACGTATATACAGGTGGGCGGTTTTCGACATTTTCTTTTTTTTACTCTTTCTTCCCCCTCCCCCTGCCCCATCTTTTTTTCGTTCTTTCTCTCCTTCTCTTTTTTCCTTCTTTTTCGTTTGTTCATTTCTTTTCATTTTCTCTCTCTCTCTCTCTCTTTCTCTTTCTCTTTCTCTCTTTCTCCCTTCGACTTGTTTATTTCCTTTTTCTTTTTTTCGTTTTCTTTTTGTTTTTAACACCTCCAGGCACAGCGTGCTTCCCTAGCTTATACGATCTAACGGTATAACGTTCTTGTATAATCGGGATATCCTGCCGCGAAGTAGATATATAATACTTATCAAAAATTATGCGAAAGTATTCTTCCTTTCTACGAGAGGTAAGAGAAAGAGAGAGAGAGAGAGAGAGAGAGAGAGAGAGAGAGAGAGAAAGAGAGAGAGAGGAAGAGAGAGAAAGAAAGAGAAAGAAAGGCCTAAGTCAACGACCTTGCACCCAGCTCAACCAGCATATCTTCCAAGTCCCGTTGATAATAGCGACGCGTGTGCGAGTACGATAACGCGAGATGGCCGCGGGACAGAGACGAGGAAGTCTCGATTTGTGGTGGCAAGAAAACTCTGATTGCCACGCTGCCACGTTCATTACCGATCGGACCATTAATCTGGAACGATCCGATGGCTCCGGTGTCCGGTAAATATCTCGAACGATAACATCTTCGGCTTAACATTCGTTCTACGGATCGAAGGACATAGATCTTTGATTTTTCATGGAGCTCGCGACAACCGGTCGTCTGTTTCTATGATGAACGCTTCGAACGCTCGTATGATATTGAACTTCGATAAAAGCAATTGGTTGACGTCAATCCGTTTCCATCCTGGTATATTCATACCTGTTCTACGGTCACACAAATTACATATCCGTACGATTTAAATATATCAGATATATTTATCTGATATATTTAAGAAAGATTTTTTTAAGTATTGAATTTTTATAGAATCGGTAGATACACCGGTATCAATCTGTATCTTGTTTGAAAGAAAAATAGGTATGTTATAATTACGCTTGTTTCGCGTAAAATTGAATCGGCGTGGAGAGGAAAAGGAAACGGAACTGAGACTGAGGTTTTTTTTTCGATGGTAAGACTATCGATCTATGCTACAACCTAATTAATTATAAATGACTCATTAAATGAAACAATATAAAAATATTAAAAGAAAAAGAAATATTAAACATAACGGTTATATCGCGACGAATCACACGATGATCAATAATAGATATTTTTTGTTAATTTTTTAATATAAGATTCGTAATATATATATATATATATATATATATATATATATATATATATATATATGTATATTATATAGTATATATATTATATATATAGTATATAATATATATATATATATATATATATATATATATATATGTATATTATATAGTATATATATTATATATATAGTATATTATATATATATATATATATATATATATATATATATATGTATGAATATATATATACTTTTGGTCTTAATACTTTTGTTACTGCCATTATATTGTCCTCATTCGAAATATGCTTACCTAGTTCTCTATTATTTTCAGATTTACAATTTAGATGCATAATAATGCCGTGCGCGTGACAATATAACAAGAGTGAACAAACGTTGAAAAGTGCTGATACAGTGATAAGAAAAATCCTTTAAAAGGAAATAAAATAAAGAGTTCGGATAAGAGGCTATTAAATCCGCGAGCCAACTTAGCACGTTTCTCCTTTAGATATTTATTTCGCAAAATTAGTCATTCATCTTTAATCTTACTTTTTCTCTTAAGATAATATACGTTAAAGACATTTTTCCTCATTTTTATCTATCCTTTGTCATTTCATGATTTATCAGTAATTTTAAGCGCTAAATAGTAAGTTTTTGTAGCATTCGAAGAAGATGTACTTTTTCTCTTTAAAGATTTCCCTTACATTATAATTTGTCTATCTATTTAATAAATTCATCTTAATATCTTATCCGAGTTTGTTTCGATAAATCAAACGAATGAAATTTATTATTATTTTTCGAATACAGTCTATAATCAATTAATTAATATAAATAACAACACAACAGCAACTACAACAATAAAATTATAGAAGGAAACTCGGCGAATGCGGTTTTAGTCAAGCTTGTGTTCGTGTAGGCATTCGGCTTTAAAGATCTGCCGAGTAATTAGATATCCCTGGAAATACGTCAGGTGCTGACTGGCTGGCTAGCCGAGATCCCTTCGTGAGTTTATACGAGAGCACGAGCATAGAAGTGTTTCGCGCTCCTAGGAAATAAGCGATATTGGCTTACGAGATTGGAAAAGCGATAGCCTTGTCCACCGACTTGCCCGTTTTACTCGCGCGGGTTTACTTATAAAGCACGCGTGCTGTTCGCGCGAGAGAACCAAAGCACACCCTCAATTCACCTTTTCTATAGTGTATTACATCATGGAATCCTTTCCCTGTACACCCAAAACATTTCACTTTCTCTCTCTCGCTCTCTCTAGCTCTCCATTTTCGTGTGTATTTCAACAGATGCAATACAAATTTTCGCACGAGCGTTGATCTAAATCTTCCTTCAATATACATAGATAGATAGATCTTTCTTGGGAAAGAGTAAAACGATCGCGAGTCGAATTCATCGTTGAAAGAAGGAAAAAATGGAAAAAGAAAAAAAAAATAAAGAGAGAAAAAAATAGAAAAGAAAAAAGATCCCGAAAGAACGTTCGATGACTTCGAAAGACCGTTTTCCCGTAGAGGTGGGTAATATTTTTTTTTCAAAGTACATACACGGACTCGCAAAAAGCCTATTCGATGTATCGAGGATCGAAGGAGTATCGACTAACCAAGCATCTACTATACATCGAACTTGTAACCGATACTCGTGCTACATGCCATGGAACACCACCATCCTCCTCCTCCTTCTCCTCCTTTCTGCGCCACACGCACGCACGGCTTGTCGTTTAGAGTCCTCTCGCTTCGCTAGTTCCCCCTCTCTTTCACTCTTTCTCTAGTTATATCTATCCCTTTTTCTCTTGCCTTACTATCAGCCTCCTCGTCGACGCTTAAAAAGGAATATTGTGCGCGAGCAATTAAATTTGCGGGACAATAATTAACTCCGGACGAGAGACGCAGGCGCCTGTTAGATGCATAGAGAATTGGAAAGCAAATTCTTTTTCTCTTCCACTCCTCTCTTTCTCTTTCACTCCTCTCTTTCTCTCTCGCTCTAGCTCTCTCTTTCTCTCGTAAGGCTTTAAATTTCGATCTCCGATCTCCGTGGTACACGGTTTGTGCTTTGAACGATTACGAAGTGCGGGATCGAGGCGACGAAGAGGCTGCTGCTATGCGAGACCAGAATTATTGGCGAATTTGCATCTTAATGAAACTACCTGCCTACCTCGCGGAATAGCACGAAGACCGCCTCGTAATTTCTTCTACTATCAGCTACCGTCCAACTCGTCGTCGTCGTCGTCGGTAATCACATCGACAATACAGATAAACTCTTTAGAAACGCCGTAGATCATTGATTTTATTGCCAGGAAAATCTTTTCCTAATGAAACGACCGAACGACTTATCCCGTGAAACAAGATTACGATTTTTTTTTTATTTTCCTTTTTTCTTTTTATTCTCCATCGTTTATCGAAATAATATTTTGCCTTTTATATACGTAAGTATAATATCTACGTAATTAGCGTCGCAAGTAGAAAAAAAGAAGAAGAAGAAGAAAATGAGGATGATGATGACGATGAAGATGATTATAATAAAAAAGTTGAAGAAGATGAAGAAGAAGAAAAAGAAGAAGGTTATCTCTTTCCGAATTTCTTGAGACGCGTTCACCCGACGTAACGCGAGAGGAGAAATTCCGAAATAGAAGTGCAGGGAGAAACGAGCCAGGGAACCGAGAGGAGACTATTTCGGGTGAGGTCAGAGGCTGAGGTCAGTCTATAAGGCTTGGTCAGCCACCCACGAGTCCTGGAACCCTGCCAAGCGCGACACCCACGCTTCGAATCAGACGGAAACCTGCGGGAACTCGAGCAACGCGTTCGCGTGGATCGTGATCTACGTTCCTTCGCCTTATTCTTCGTATTCACCTTGAAAACATTCGAGTAGAGTATACTCGAAGGTATCTTTCGCCGTGCAACAGAACGTCGAGAAGATCTATGTAACGTCGTTCGAATGATACATACAAATGGAATAATATTAAACATAATAATCAGATACAAAATGTTTTGTCAATATGAAAATGTTATCTTTGAAATTTGAGTGGATTAATTAAAAAGAAAAAGCTAAACTTTTATATATATAATATCTACATACGGACGTACATATGTACGTAGGTACGGACGTACGCATAAGTAAAAACGATCTACCGATCTCGGCATTTTGTAGATCGTGATCTACAAAATACCAAGGGATCCACGCACGGCGGCGGCGTCTTCTCTGATAACCGGCACGTGGGTGAAAGAAGGTAAGAGGCCGTGAGGCCCTGTGTTCTGCCCCGTGTTCGTTCGTTCCGAAGAGAAAAAGAGAAAGAAAGAAAGAAAAAGAAACAAAGATAAAGAAAGAAAAGAAAGAAAAAGAAACAAAGATAAAGAAAGAAAAGAAAGAATAAAGAATACGACAAAGGCGGAGCGAGAACCGATGGTAACGCCCTGTACGCTTTCCAGCCTCCTCTTCTCCATACGAATGTATTTTATTGCTACGTCGCAATGAAATACGGTAATCACCCGGTACATGGCAGATATTAGCAACGATTACACCACTTGCGTCACCGATCTTCTCGCGTACACTCGCGCGCGCGCTCGCGCTTTTGCGCGTAAGTAAGTACGTGCCTTTCGTTAAATACGAATTTCCATCGAGCCTACCAGACTTCTCTTTCCGTTACTTATCCTTATTTCTCCTCCTTCCCTTCGTTCAATGTTTACGTATTAGTGATTCCTCGTCTAACGAGACGTGAATAATGACGATATTTCGTCATTGCGAAATCACAAAACGTTCGATGCCCGCCGTTAAAATAATTCAAACGATAATGGCAATAGAAATTTGTTCGATGCACACGAAAGCTCCCACGATGTTTGAGAATCGTCTTGGTGAATCGAGAAGAAAGAGCAACAAAGAAAAAGAAATAGAGAAAGAGAGAGAGAGAGAGAGAGAGAGAGAGAGAGAGAGAGAGAGAAAGGCAAGAGGAAGGTTCTTCCCATTGTGAAAGGTTCCGACGTGCTTTCGAGAAATCGTCGTTTCCCGCTCTCGATCGACATCAATTTGTTTCTTCGAACGTTTCGTATCAGTCGACCGAACCGATCGATTGTAGTAGACAGGTATACGTACAAGATGGTTCCAATTACAAAAATATATTCTATTTTAGGTATAATACACGAGCTCGTACTATAATTGTAACAAATTATATCAACATATGGAGCTTGTTTATAATTTAATGCCTAGGCACGAGCGTGCGCGTACGCGTGGTTTATCTATCTATCCTTCGTTCATTATAAAAATATCGAAGAAAATATTCATTAATAGATATGAAGTTACGGGTAGAATAAAAAAAAAAAGTGGAATAATTACTTGTCTGCCATGTCGTTGAACGTATTATGTAAATATTATTCGAAGTAACGAATTCTTTTTTTTTTTCTTGTTTTTTCTTCTTCTTCTCGTTCAATTTATTTTTTACGTTCGAAAATAATTTTTAAAAGAATATCAGAGAGAGAGAGAGAGAGAGAGAGAGAGAGAGAGAGAGAGAGAGAGAGAGAGAGAGAGAGAGAGAGAGAAAAGAGAGAAGAGAGGGAGAGCATGTATCGCGTTATCTCGCTCGACGGTATACCTTGGAGAACGGCCAAGAAAAAAAAGAGGGGTGGCGTGGGTGAGGGAAGCTGACCCGAACTCGTCTCGCGAGACTCGACCTCTCCACCTCTCTTGCTCTCCCTCTATCTGTTCACCAGATTCTCCGAAAATAGCCTCGCCCGCTTGGCTTGACGTCACCCCGCCGTCCAAACCAACCAACAAACCAACCTACCCTCTTCCTCCCTGCCCTCAACATTTTCGGTACCGCGATCGACTTTACGGCGCATCGAAAGCATAATCGTTGTCGTCTTTCTCTCTCTCTCTCTCTCTCTCTCTCTCTCTCTCTCTCTCTCTCTCTCTCTCTCTCTCTCTCTCTCTCTCAAATTCGCTAAGATCTACCTTGTACACGAGTTCTTTTTTGAGAGAAGACGGTCGTTACGGTGCGGAGACGGTACGCACTAGTGAGATAAGATTTATTATCTCCGCCTGTCGCGATCTTTTCCCCCGAAAATGCAACAACGTTTTTCGATGAGCACGACACTGAGAGAGAAAGAATGCGTGTGTGTGTGTGCATGTGTATGCATATATATGTGCGGCCAGGTTAATTCGAGCCAAAGCGTGCCACGATGGATCACTCAAGAGTAAAGATCACTAAAACTAAACGTATCAAAGTCATCCATTATTTTCCGGATTAATTAATCCATCAAACTCGATATCCAATTCTCTTATATTCGATATACGGATATTAGCTCGGTATAGATCTGACGTTAACTAGAATAAGATCCAACCGATTAGTTCGGGCCGCGTTTGGAGAAAGTCGATTTCTGAAATCTGTTTCTACAACAGTTTACAATTCGCGATCGAATAGAAACTGAAATGAGAATGGGTAGGTATCTCTATCTATCTGGTTCGTATTATGGATATACACAGGGTGTTGGAATCGATCGACGCCAACGTTGCGCCACGAAGACGCAACGAGCCGCGAAGAGAGACCCGGATGATGCACGATGATCGACGCGACGACGATCGATCCCGCGGTGCTCGCCGGGTCAAACGGATAGCGCAATTTCGAGCTAATGTTCCGACACGATCGCGGATCGAGATCGATCGGCGATTTACTCCGAGGAGAGAGAGACGCCACGAGTTATACGTGACGGTGATCTCGGCGAAACGGCTAATGGCCAGGAAGCATTCGGGGAAGGGGGAAAGAGAAGAAGACGAAAAAGAAAGAGAATGAACGAGCGAGTAAGACAGAGAGAGAGAGAGAGAGAGAGAGAGAGAGAAAGAGAGGGATCGTAGCCTGGATCGTTTCCGATCGAGAAGAGACCGGATGCATCGCTCACCGATGTTAACTCGAACCGAAGTGCCGAGACCGGGTGCTAATGGCCCGGAGAGAAATAAATAGCCCTCGTTACCGGAAAGCCAGCAAAAAGTCTTCTACCCGTGCCCATCGATGGAGACATAGAAAGTAGAAACCCTTACGGCCACCCTAAAGAGTTGTCCGATTTCTCGTCGATACTTACTCGAATTTCTTCGTTTTTTTAATTTCTCTCTCTCTCTCTCTCTCTCTCTTTTTTCTCAATCGTAACGAGCAATTATTTCGAGCAAGTCGACATTTACCACACCTAATTATCGAGTATCTGTAATCGTTTGTCACTCTAAAGAGAGGAGACTGTTATCTTTCGAAAAAAGAAAAGAAAAAGAAAAGAGAAAGATATTATATTTGTGTAAATGTGAACGGGAAGATAAAAATACGAAAAGAGACGAAGAGAAAGAGAGAGGGAGAGAGAGAGAGAGAGAGAGAGAGAGAGAGAGAGAGAGAGAGAGAGAGAGAGAGAATTGTGGTACGTTCAGTTGATCGATCGATCGGTCTTTTAAACGCCATATAAAAAGGATCGATGTATACACATGTGGATAAGTAATCGCTTGGACGACGTACCACGACGACGATGGTGGTTTGAGTTCCGGCGGTTAATTAACAAGGCGGTGCTCGACATATACACACACACATACATACATACATACATACATACATACATACATACATACATTCATACATACACACCTACATACATACATACATACATACATGCATACATACATACATGCATATATACATACATACATACATACGTACATACATATATACATATATATATACATACATACATACATACATACATACATACATACATATATATATATATATATATATATATATATATATATCGTGAGGACGTCGCTAAAACGCACCATCGTTACGGCAGAGTGCCGTATCTATCACTCTGGGAATACATATAACGTCCTTACAGGTTAATAACCAGTTATTAGAACGAAACTCGAATACCGTACAACGTTTTCTCGAAATGGGAGAAACGACAAAAAGGGAGTTCGACGATTAAGTAGGAAAGGCGAAAGGCAATTTTCAAATACCGTCAGCCCGTATCTCTTGGTAGGTGTTTGATACGTTCGTATCAAACGACGTATCTCTTCTTTTCTCTATCGATAACCGAGTAAACTATTTGATTCTCTCGAATGCTTTAATTACGCGAATTATCGAGCCCAACTACCAAACGAATACCGAAAGCCGTTAATTTAGCCGACGATTCTCTCTCTCCCTCTCTCTCTCTCTCTCTCTCTCTCTCTCTATCTATCTATCTCTCACGATCCCGGGTTCCCTCTGTCCCTGAACGATTCTTCGAATATTGTAACTACACATACTTCGAAAGATTAACGTTCATACTGTGCGAGGCTAATCCGAGCTAGCTTAGAGAACGTTCTTACGTAGGTATGTATTAAACGGGAACGACGAACGATAGGTAATATCGCATTAGACGTGGAACAAGTAATTACTTCGACGCGAACCGATGTTATATATACATATAAATCGTTGCGGTATTGTATCAGAGCGGAGAAAGAGATAGATAGATAGATAGATAGAGAAAGAGAGAGAGAGAGAGAGAGAGAGAGAGAGAGAAAGATAGAAAAAGAGAGGGAGAGTGAGGGAGAGAGAAAGAGAGAGATAAAGAGAGTCTAATTACAATGGCAATTCCCTTATCAATTTTTTCGATCGATCTCCCTCCCTGAACGAAGCCGCTACAAATAGTGAGGCCAAGAAAGAGGAAAGTGGGGAGGAGCGAGGTTAATGCGAGTCGATGTAAATTTCTTCGTCGAAACTCGAGCGCGGGCCCGGCCGTTTCACGATGAGATTAATTGCCGCGATCTATACGATTGGCTTGCTTACATGAAATCGGTATCGCGCGAATCCGCCGTCCTTCTCCTCCCTCCCTCCCTTCCTCCTCCCGTCCCTCGCCACGCTCTCTCTCTTCCTCTCTCTCACACATACACACACACTCTCTCTCTCTCTCTCTCTCTCTCTCTCTCTCTCTCTCGCTCGCTCGCTCGCTCGTTTACTCTTTCTTTCTTTATCTCACGTTTAAGCTTACACACGTATACGTGCTTCTAACGCTTGGAACTGCGAGTCGGGCAAGTTTGCACGCGGAATATACGAAGAGACAATGCGCACATTCGTTTACCTTCGACACCGACGTGATTTACTGAGGTCTCGATAAATCGACGGTACCATAACGTGATCTACGATATTTCGTCCGACTCTCTGATATATATACATATATACATACATATATATATATATATATACACGCGGGCGCGTGTGCGTGTGCGTGTGTCTGTGTGCGTGCACGCGCGCCTGTTTATATATATGTATATATAATATAATGGCTCGCATACACGCGATTCTCGTTGATGGCACGTAACATGGAGAATACTTTCCAGCTAATCGAGTCCTTCGAGATTCTCTTATAGACGGAGCAAGCAAGCAGGCAAGCAAGCAAGAAAGAAAGAAAGAAAAAAAATTTTTTATTGGCTCTTATTTACTACGTCCGATCGATCGATTATTTTCGACGCAATGACGCAAAACCTTCTTCGTGTAAGATAAGTAAAATTATCTTTCGTTCTTATAAAGTACCAACGCTTGGTAAAACAAGCCGCGAGTTACGGTAAGCACTTCGCGGGAAAATTCGATCGATTTGAAACGGCACCACGGATGGAACTCGTCGTAATCGGTAGTGGAAAATTGTTCTGATAATTGATTCCGTCATTAGAGCAGGCTATTCGAGCAACGAGATATCGGCGTATGTAGATACATCAAGAGATTCAAACGCAGAAACCGCCTTCCGATAGGGAGACCGGTACAGCGACATTCTTAACTGGCTGCTTTGAACGAGAAGAATGTACAACGTGCAAGGGAAGTACGTCCAGGAGTTGATTTTTCTCGCGTGATCCGCACGAGTTAGACGAGGTGTCACTTTCGGTACCAATACACTTTCTTTTGAATTATAAATCGTTCCTTTCCAATGAGCAATCCGATAGTGTGTCAATTTGTGTAAATTTAAAAAAAAAAATATATATATATATATTATTAATTTAATTAAATAAAGAATATTGAATGTATAAATAAATATGATATATTCTATATTAATGAACGTTCTATTTTTCGTCGAAGTTTCGTTTTGATTACACCGCAAAAATATTTGTTTGTTAAAAAAAAAAAAAAAAAAGTAAAAAGGAAAGAAAGTAAAAGAAAAAAGAAAAAGAAAAGAAAAAGGAAATATAGAAATAATAAATTAATATACAATCGTGTACAAGCTCTACGAAAAAATTTACCGATCGAAGAAGAAAATACTCGTGAATATCTTGGATATTCGTATATAACTAAATTTTCCATCGAGTACCAACGCACGCACGCACGCACGCACGCACGCACGATAGATACGGATCGACAGATCCGAAGAATCCGATATCGTGTGGACTTCGAAAGGAAAAGAAAAAAAGAGGAGGATAAGCCCTGACCGTGGTACCGAGGACAACGCGTTTACACGGGCGGCGACATAGAGACCAAGAGAAAAAGATAGTGAGAAAGAAAGAGAAAAAGAGAGAGAGAGAAGAAGTAAGAGAGGGCAAACGTACATGCGACACCGGCCACAAACATACTCTACGTATCCTGTCGGCCAACGCATTAACTCGGAGCATAACCGTACGATATTACGGCCATTTCGAGCAAAAGGGAGAAAGGAGTCTTCTCGAAGTCCTCCGATGCACCTGCGGTAAGCACGAGGACTCTCCAAGTGAAAGAGAGAGAAGGAGAAGGTAAACCGTTCTGAACTTTCTCTCTCTCTCTCTCTCTCTCTCTCTCTCTCTCTCTCTCTCTCTCTATCTATCTATCTATCTCTCTCTCTCTTTCTCTTCCTCTCTGTCACCGTGGACCTTTTTGATACCAGTACCAATGCAGGATCCAGCAGCACCGTCGCACCGTCGCACCACCTCCACCGTTCCTTCTATCTTTCCTTCCTCTCGCATTGGCATAAGGGCACGCGTGGGCAGGCGTGAAATACTGCCTTACGACGAACGTTTTATAGGTAGAAACGAGGCGGCCACGAGAGGTGGGACGAGGTCGGGATCTCGGCAGGCCCTCCTCCTTCCTTCCCTCCCTCCCTCCCCCAGCCCTCTCCCCACACCCCACTCTCCCCACCCCGGTTAAAAGTACGAACACGAGACCCACGGGTGATAATTAATTCACGGCAGTGTGCACGCCAGAGACGGTTTATCTGGCCGATCCGAACGCGCTCTCCTTCTCTTTTTCGAATCTTCAAACTTTCTTCTCCATCTCTGTCTCTTTCTCTCTCTCTCTCTCTCTCTCTCTCTCTCTCGCTCTCGCTCTCTCTCTCTTTATTTCTCACGAGTCTGCTCCCGTCTCTTCCTTCCGAAGAGAAAGAAGATTTAAGAGTACGGTTCACCGAGCCCTCGATGGCTCTCTTTTTTAATTGCACGGACCGTCGATCTTGATTATACTCGTACGAGAAGAATGTCGCTCGAAGGTTGGCGCAGTACACCGTACGAGTCTCATCCGTCAGAACGTATTCGATGTGAGCACCAAAAGCGACCGTTATTATACATGCAAAGGAGATGCCGGCATCGTGACCACGTCCGACGTATTCTTTCTCTTTTTTCTTTTTCTATCATCTCTCTCTCTCTCTCTCTCTCTTTCTCTTTTTCTCTCTTTTTAATCGTCTCCCATATCTCGATCTTTCCTCGTCTCTTTCTATCACGCATATGAACTTCCCACGTCTAATGACTTCGTGGATCACTTGCCAGCTATACGTACTCGATATCTCGATTGAATTCATCCGTATAGAAAGAGAAAGTGAGGTGAAAAAGATTCTACTTATTGTAGATTCAATACCTTTTAATGGGTTAGATAATACGACACGATATACGATAGTCTTAATGGGAAATATTTCATTTGATTAAAGAATTAATTACTTTATTTACTATTAATGTTGATCATACGATATGATTAAATTATTTATTCGATTATTATTAGTCCGATTGACGATGATTAGAGAATTGAATGTTTCATACTCGTGATATTAATGTTTCTTCTTATTATAAACTTTATTATATCCTTGTTGCAATTTTAAATGTTAAAACGACGTTTAAGTCGAACGAAAATAGTTCTGCAAATTGGTACGATATTTTATGGACTGTCTACGAATAAAATGATCGATTTAATGACAATGCTATGCCTCTACAGAGTGTATCGTCATGAAATTCTGTAAAAAATTATGTAAATCATTGACTAACTATTACCGCATAGATTTATTTTTATCGCACTCTTATCGTCCCGATTAATTTATAAATATTGTAGTAGCGAAAATATACATAAAGAAAAAAAAAAAGAAAAAAAGAAGAGACAAAAACACAACAACAACAACAATAATTTCACGATAATAAGAATTACCATATCTGATCATTCATGAGAATAATTAATTCAATTGATTTAATTCACGCTATATGATTAATATTGTTGTAAATAAAAAATTTCATTGTTGATCCCAAGATTGACAAGAAAATATTTCAATTCTAATCGTTAATATTTCGTTATGTTAAATATCACCCATTGCTGATACATGACATTAATGTGAACCCATTTTGTCTGGTGTAATTCGAGACGCTTTTGAATAACGTCGTTCCGCTTAATCCTGAATGATCGTTCTAATAATTTCTCATTCCTTTCTCGGTATACAAACCGTTGAAAGCTCGACGAATTTCTAAATGTCTCTAACGTTCTTCTACGTCCTCCTACGGATCGATCGTAGTCGAATTATGAATTAACTGGAAAAGATTTCAATGTCCTTCTTCCTACTTCTAAGAAAGAAAAAAATAGAAAAAGATATGGAAAGAAAAGGACTTCGGAGGATTTATAGAAATCCTGAAATCAAGATTGATCGAAAAAACGGTATCCTTTTCTTTTCTTCCTCTCTTTCTCTTATCGTTTTGTTTTTTTTTTATCTCCATCCTTTTTTTCTTTCTCTCTTTCTTACCTTTTTATGTTCTTTTTTATCTCTATCTTTCTCTCTCTCTCTCTCTCTCGCTCTTTTTCGTAAGAGCGCTCGCTCAATCACGTGGACGGTCGTGGATGCAAACGACAATTCGTTTTACCTCGCTGTAAGAGTCCGCGATTCCTTTTTGCTAATGAAGGAATCGTCGGTTCGACTTTGTAATTAAACCGCCACGGGTACAACCAACCAACAACGAAGACGGCCATGTCAATGAAACTCTCGTTACAGATATACAGATTGTCCTCTGTCTCGCTCGTACCACCTTCTCTCTCTCTCTCTCTCTCTCTCTCTCTCTCTCTCTCTCCCTCTATCTTCCTCTTCCTCTTTCTCTCTATCTCTGTCTTTCTCCCTTTCTTTCTCTCTCTCTCTCTCTGTCTCTTCTTTCTCAAGCAAGCGAGGCACGTCAGGTTCGAGAAGATCGTGGCTCTCGGCATGGGCCACGTCGCAGAAAGTAATTACAATAATGAATGTTTATTTTCGCAATCAGCTCAACCGCGGTAGGTAGAAACGTATACCATTCCGTAAGGTAAGCTTCTTTCAGTCTTTCTCAAGCCCTGCGGCAAGGTGGTCCTTTCTCTCTTTCTCGAAGCCGGTGGGTATTGACGTGTCTCGTCGATTGGGA
Source organism: Dolichovespula saxonica (assembly GCA_911387935.1). Classification (NCBI taxonomy): domain Eukaryota; kingdom Metazoa; phylum Arthropoda; class Insecta; order Hymenoptera; family Vespidae; genus Dolichovespula; species Dolichovespula saxonica. The sequence goes on along the minus strand of OU427000.1, from coordinate 2,606,505 downwards.
TATGTTCGCGTTTCGTCTTTCCTCACGCTGCTTTTTTCAATCTTACTCCCTTTTTCTTTCTTCTGCCTCTTATTCTTTCTTTTCTCCCTCTTTTTGTTTTCTTTTATTACCTTTTCCATTCATCCATTCATCCATCTATCAGTGCATCTTTTTTACAACGAGCATGAAACAACGAATTTAGTTGTAGCATCGTTCGAGGATGAATAAATGAAAGACATCGGAAATTTTCTATGGAGAAATAATAATAAATTCAATTTGTCTCCGTGACACAAAGAAAAAAAGAAAAGGAAACGAAAAAAGGGAGAGAAAAATAAGAAGAAAAAGAAGAGAAAGGAAAGCTCCTTTTAAATATGTTGATTAAAATGTAAAGAAAGGGAACAAGCGCGTTCCCTTTTAACACAGGGATCAGGAGATTTACGCGATTGCTTTATCCGCGAAGTTCGTTTTCTCTTTCTCTTTAGTATGGAACTTCTGCTCATTTATCCTGGGCGATCGCCGACGTATGTAAATTCGCGAGAGCCATTAATTGCGCCGAACTTCTTTCGGACTTCTTTTCGAAGGAGAGAGAGAGAGAGAAAAAAAAAGAAAGACAGACAGAGAGAAAGAGAGAGAGAGAGAGAGAGAGAGAGAGATAGAGAGAGAAAAGAACAGAAAAAAATATAAAATAAAACAGAACAGGCGCCCATCGCCCGAGGCATACGCGTCGATACCGTGTAAGGATCGTGCTTCAACGGGTCACTTACGATTACGATTCGTCGAAAATATCATATCTATGCGTAAGACTTATTTAGAGATAAAAAAAAAAAGGTAAACCTATTCTTCGTTTTAGATGAGTACATTGACTTCTATTTCTCTCTCTCTCTCTCTCTCTCTCTCTCTCTCTCTCTCTGTCTTTTTTTTTATACATTGTGATAAAAAGTCTAACGCATAGTAAGATATTATTAAAACTTCGATGGATTCTAAGAAAGACGTCATTTTTTATTAATCATCCCGAAACTTATCGGAGGACTAAATTGAAAAAAAATAGAAAGGAAAAAACAATAAGCCGTTGGTTGGACCGACAGAGATAGAAAAAGAAAGAGAGAGAGAGAGAGAGAGAGAGAGAGAGAAAATGAGAGTATTATGCGGCAAGTTCGAAGATCAATACCGGTTTTATCGTCGGCATCAGTGGCGGCAGCCACGTGTGCATCGGCGAGCATCCATTACCCGCCGGTACGGCACACGGGTTTACGTGTACTCTCTCTTTCTCTCTCTCTCTCTCTCTCTCTCTCTCTCTTTTTCCTCTCGTTCACGGTATGCAATTGTATCGATAAAACAAAAGCGGCCTATCGGCGGAGCGTACCGTACCATTAATGGTTACTCGTTTCCTCCACCCACCCAGCGCGGCTTTCCTTCGCTTCTGTTATGCGATAATCCGTAGAGGCGGCTGCTACCGCCGCATCCCTCCGTATCCATTAGCGCGAGACGGAGAATAAACTAAGAAATTGTAGCCACCGTGTTGGTGCGGGCAATCAGCAACAGATGTAGAGGTAAAGGAAAGCGTTGGCAATGGGAAAGGGACAGAGGGGAAAAAGAGAGAAATAGAGAATAGGAATAAGAAGGGGTGGTGAATGGAAAAGGAGGCACGTAATACCGGTGTAAGTAAGTAGAAGGAAAGAATATTTATGCTAAGAAGAGACAAAAGCCCTTTGTTCGAAAACGGCGAGCTCGAGTTTGTTTTATGCGACGATGATAAGCCTAACCTAACTCTCTCTCTCTCTCTCTCTCTCTCTCTCTCTCTCTCTCTCCCTCACTGTCTCTCTCTTTTTACTAGCTTGAGTCTCGTCAATGATCGTTGCTTCTGAAACGCCTGCGAGCCGTCGATGACGACGCGTTACAACGTTTAAATTTGTAAACAATACCTGATCTACGAAGTTTCTTTAAACTTCCTCTCCTTTATCGACGCCCACTTCGAGAATAGCGAAAGCCGTGAAAATATTAGTCGTATTATTTCTCCTTTTATTCTATCTTTCCTCTTCTTTGAACAACGACGATCCACTCTCTCTCTTTCTCTCTCTCTCTTTCTCTCTCCCTCTTTCTCTCCCTCTCTCTCTTTCTTTCTCTCTCTGTCTCTCTTCGATCGTAGATAAAGAGAGAAACGGAGAGTAGGGAAGATATCGGTGGCACGCAGCTCGTTTCGTATCGGCTCGTCGATACGAGAGGAGTAGCGCATCGTTTCTGCGAAAGCCCGAGCGGTAGCAGTCGGGTAGTAAATGTCAAAATGCCCACCACGAGCAGCAGGAACAGCTTGCCAGGACGAGGTTTGGTGCTGTATATGTCGCTGCGAGCTCCATTAGGCGAGAGTATGCGAAGAGAAAGAGAGAGAGAGAGAGAGAGAGAGAGAGAGAGAGAGAGAGAGAGAGAGAGAGAGAGAGAAGGGAGAAGAGAGTGGAGTGAAAAAGCAAAGGATGGAGAGGGGCGCTACCAGTAGTGCACCTCTGCACTATGCAATATGCATTCGAACCAGTTGCACCGGGATGGCGAGGTCGGGGTGAACGCCCAACGCCTTTAAAGAGAGCACACCGATGCGATGAGCCTCGCCCTCTTAGTTCTCTCTCTCTCTCTCTCTCTCTCTCTCTCTCTCTCTCTCTCTCTATCTATCTATCTATCTATCTATCTTACCATATTCTGTTTCCTCCTTACTTACAGCTTAAGGGTGCATTTCCAACGAATTTCGATGAATAGAATTTTCGTATAAAGAAATAAAATAATAATATTTTTCAAAATATCACATTCTATATATTTCGTAGATTATTGATCAACGTAAGTCCATTGATAAACGTACTATTACGTATTAATTTTAATTTCCGATCCGACAATGCGATCGTTAATTTAACGACACACGCAAGGCGTTTCTGAAACGTAAACGAACTACACAGATCCAATTGGAAGTTTTCCATTTAAGATCCGAGCCGTATTATCGAGCAAGACTATGATAGATACAGTCGTTGGCTGGGTAACGAAGCGTAGATATTTAAATCATGGAACAAGCTATTAAATCAGTAGATCGTTATAAAGAAAATGTGGAGCGAAAAGAATAATGCACAGACATCCGTAAGTATGGTGCCTCGTTACCGTATCGTCGAGAGCTCGATAAAAACATGTTTCGTGATAAGGTTACGAGTACTGGTGATCGGTACTATGGTAGCGATTGTTAATTAAACAAGGCAGGTTTATCGACGATGATTTTCTAAGACATCGATTGATGACGTCCTCGTTGAAATTTTTGATTCGATCGAAGTCGACCGTCGGTAACATAAAAAAAGGAAAAAGAAAATTAGAAAAAATAAGAAATAAATTAAATAAAATATGAAGAGAAGGAAAGATGGAGAGACAGGCGGGAGGAGTGGAAGGGGGAGAGGACGCCGCCCTTCGAATCGGCAGCGAGAAGCGAAAAGCCGAAGCGAATCTCGAGCTATTTTCTTAAACACGTCTTAAATTCCAGCTAATAATTGAGCAGCTGAACGTCTGGGCGGGGATACCGGAATTATGCAAATCGCGTCAGATCGGGATCGCGTCCCTAAGGGTACGACGTCCGAGGGAGGAGGAAGGCGGGGATGCTGGCCGAGGAAGAAGATCTACGGCAAGAGGAAGAAGAGTAGCGGCAGCAGTAAAAGAAGACGAAGAGGATGAGGAAGGAAGAGAAGGAGAGGATGAAAAAGAAGAAGAAGATGAAGAAGAAGTAGAAGGCGAAGATGATGACGAAGAAGCCAACAGTAGAAGCATCCAAAGGAGGAAGCGAAGAGTACAGAAAGAGAAAGAAGGAGAAGGAGAAGAAGAAGAAGAAGGAGAAGACGAAGGAGAAGAAGAAGAGGGTAGAGTCTCGCCCCATTGTGATTGCCATAGCCAAAGGCCAGAATGTGTTTCTTCGGTGGTGTGTGCACCGTCGACGTCTCATGCCGAGCCGCGAGCAAAGCCGAACGACTCCTCTCTCTCTCTCTCTCTCTCTCTCTCTCTCTCTCTCTCTCTCCCTCTCTCTCATCCTACCGTTTCGTCCCTCGTTCCAGCAACGAAGCAACAGGTTGCACAACCTTTTCCACCTGCCCCTCTTGTTTACCGGCCGCTATACACGTATACCAACACGGGCCGTCCTCTTTCTCCGCGTGGTGTCGAGGATGAGACGAAAAGAGGGACTTGCATGTTACGCACACTCGTAAGTACGTTCACACGTGTGTAATATATACACATACAGACACAAACACACGCACACGCGTATAAATGTGTGTACCGACGAACTAGTTCGGAGTAGTATACGCTATACGTACGAAAAGTTTTCCTCGCAAAAAGAAAAAGAAATAGAAAAAGAAAAAGTAATACTATAGATGTATCCGTGAGAAGCTGAGAATACCAAAGTACTCTCTGATTTATCACTCCCGGTCTCGTTCGATCGACGAAAGAGTTATGAAGCTCGAGCTACCTCGCTTACGGAACGATTTCAATGGACGAAGAGAGAAAAGGTACAAGGGAAGTTTATTCGAACGTTCCTCTTACGGAAAGCGGAGTTCGCACGGATAAAGTAAAAAAAAGAAAAGAAAAGATAAGAAAAGAAAAGAAAAGAAAGAAAAAAGAGAAAAGAAGTAACGCATTTACGTAGGATATTTATCCATAGAAAACGATGGACGCGTCGTCGCGAACTTCGAAGAAAAGTACACGCGGTGGACGACGCAAGAAACGCTTTAGTGGACGCGGTTACGAGCGTTCCAGCCGAGCGGAGATGATTTTTGCGACGTCGTCGAAGCGCGACGAGGAACGTCGCCAATGACGGAAGTTTCGTATACGTGCCACACAAAACATAAAGAAAAAGAAGAAAGAAGGAGGAGGAAGAGGAGGAGGAGGAGGAGGAGGAGAAAGAGGAGACGACGATGAGGACGAATAAAAGAAAAAAGATAAGGTGAAAGAAGAGGCGCGAAAATGTCGCTCGGAGATAATCTCGCTCGAATTCCGATTCGTATGCGAAGCATCAGGAGCAATGACTTTGCGTTCTTTTTCTTTTACCTTCTCTCTCTCTCTCTTTCTCTCTCTCTTTATCTCTCTATCTCTCTTTTTCTCTATTTCATGCCGTTTCTCAACGACGTTGGTTCGAAGCAGGGCGATCGTGATGATTTAAGTAGACAAGAAAAGCAATAGAAAAGTTCCATCAGGTGTTTCTCGCTGATCGGTCATTCATATATATATATATATATATATATATATATATATATATATAGACATATTTCTTTCTTAGTTATGTATTTTTAGAACGACAAATTTTCAGAACATCGATATCGATCTTTAAAAGAGAGAAATAGAGAGAAAGAGAGAGAGAGAGAGAGAGAGAGAGAGAGAGAGAGAGAGAGAGAGAGAAAGAGATCTATAACCTCGAGATCGAGGAAAGAAGCAGAGATCTCAACGCAGGCATCGTTGTTTTACGAAGGCGTGGCCGTGCCTGTATCCAAGATGGAATCTTTCTAGGACGAGGTAAGAAGTAGGAGAAGAAATTCTTCTCTGTAAATTGGAACGATTCGCTTCCAGAAGTGGGTGGGTCCGATGAGCTTCGATGTAGACGTTACGAGGTTTGCATCGTCGTACATATCGTCGAAAGAATGAGTAAAAAGAGAGAAAAAGAGAGAGAAAAAAAGAGAGAGAGAGAGAGAGAGACATTACGAAATACCTTTACTTTCTTTCTTTCTCTCTCTCTCTCTCTCTCTCTCTCTCTCTCTCTCTCTCTCTCTCTTTCTCTATCTTTCTCTCTATCTCTACCTCTCTCTCGCTCTCGCTCTCGCTCTCTCTGTGTCTCTCTGTCTTTCTCTATTTCTTTCTCTCTCTCGCACACATGATATCGGACCATGTGCCGTACGGTGCAGGGGTCAGAGATAAAAGGCCTAGATAAGGATATACCTAGGACGCGCAGGTGAACCAAGGAACGTAAAGCCGAGTCGATAACCGTTGCTCGTGCTATCTTATCTTTCTCGCGCTCTCCTCTCGGAATGGTTCGATAGCGAGTCGTTCGCTCGAACGACAAAGCTGAGACCACGTAAACTTACGCTCCGAATTATATCGCGATTATTTTTCACATTTCTTTAACCGTTCCCTTTTTTTCGATAAAGAAACGTCCTCCTTCTCTCTCCCTCCCTCCCCCCCCTCTCTCTCTCTCTTCCTCTCTTTCTGTTACTGTCTGATATGTCTTTATTTCTTCTTAAACAGTTATAACATTATTAGCTCGAAAGGTGATAACAAACGTGTTCCTCCTCTTTCTCTCTCTCTCGCTCTCTCCTTCGGGTCTCTCAGTTTTCATTTTTCCAAACGGAAGTACCAGAATAAGTCCGAAGGAAGCGATTATCTGATAAGAGAACGTCTGAGTCGTTCGTTGCTATGAGACGACGATTAACGTCAATAGTTCTTTTTTCATCGAAAAGATAACAGTGGGAAGAACAGCTTATTCGTACGGATTTATTCTGGCTCGTTAACTCCCGTAATCTTTCTACGTCGTTTAATGCATGCACCGTTTTTTGATTACGATATTTGATTACCTCAAGATCGACGAAGAAATATCAGGGAGAAAATCAAAGCTAGGGAAGGAATTAATTATTGAAATCAAATATAAGAATCGTTTTTATTTGTCTATCATCAACGCTATCTTCTCATTCAAAAAAAGTCTTTTGCTTGAGAAAGAGAGATAGAGAAAGTGAGAGAGAGAGAGAGAGAGAGAGAGAGAGAGAGATGGAGAGAGAGAGAAAGAGAGAGAGAGAAAGAGAGAGATGGAGAGAGAAAGATGGTGAGAGGGACGAGGAAAAAATTGTCGAAAGATCGTAGACAATAATACTTCCGAGATCATAGTTGTCGTCGTTGAACGAGAACGATACGAACGGTAAAGTTTATCGTAATAAAAAGCTACAGAGGAAACGAAGTACGAAGTTGATAATGATAGACCACATAGATATTTGCTGCTGGCCGTCGTGTGTGTGTGTATCTACTTACATTTTCTAAGTAAGTACTTTAGAAGAGTCCGATATTTTTAAAGGAACATCGACCGTTATAAATATCGACAAATACCGCGAATAATTGTTTATCGATAAATAAAACCGACGGGATATAAAAAAAAAAAAAAAACGAGAATCCACTCGTTAAATCTCTTTAAATCGGTTAAACTTGTTTTTCTTAACAAGAATTATTCACAAAAACGGATGTAAGTACGAACTTTATTTTCTTTTTCTTTTGGTGTTTGTTTTCTTTTTTTTTTTTTTTTTTTTCTTTTGAAACAACGTTCCTGACGTTAAAATAAAATCGGATTAAATCGTTAATAAACGAACGGAAATAAATCAACGGAGTTCTTTTAGCCGTGAGTGACGATTTCATAATAATACACAGTTCTCGTTATGGGGAACGATATTTTCATTAGATTAGAATGAGAGTTAGCTGACTCGAGCGTATGGTAATATACGTAAGGAGAGACGGCGCGAGTTTCAAAAGCTTACATCGTTTTAAACTTTCTCATAGGAATGTACTTGTACGTGCGGCTACATATTCACCTCGTGTTCCGCTATCGGCAGCCTGTACTTCCGCTCATCGTCGTTGGCTCTATCTCCGTATAACCTTACGGCATAGATAAAAATATAAAATTTATTCGACAATTTTCAAAATGATAAACGGAAGATCGTTTTTTCCTTTCTCTTCTTTTCTTCTTTCTTGTTGTTTCTTTTTTCTTCGTCTTTTTTTTTCATCGATACGTCATCGTTAACCCGAAAAGTACGAATGGATGTCACGTCGTCATTAACTTATTACCTACTTTTCAATGCATTTGCATAGATATATACTTACATAGATAAATAAATAATAACTGTTCCTGTATGAGACGATAAGAAAATTTCTCGATTAACCAAGAAGAGACGTTTGTCGATCTTGCCGAGCCAGAACGTTCGGTACGACAAACGGACTACAAGAGAACAACGACGACGACCAAGAGCCAACGTAGGAAGAAAACAGATAGTTTTTTCTCGTACGACAAAAAAGCACACGATTACGTCTCGAGAAAGTGCAATGTTCCATGAGAATTTCCATCGTACTAGCTCCGAAGCACCGTGCACAAACCGTTCGAAGGTCCGGCAACGTACCCTTTCACGCTCAA